>JAVSCE010001326.1:0-161278 GCA_032199065.1 Smutsia gigantea | reverse complement strand
CATCCCTTCACTATTAGTCTGTGTATATCTTTGGATTTGAGGTGAGTTTCTTGTAGGCAGCATATAGATGGGTCTTGCTTTTTTATCCATTCTGTTACTCTGTGTCTTTTGATTGTGCATTCAGTCCATTTACATTTAGGGTGATTATTGAAAGATTTGTACTTATTGCCATTGCTGGCTTTAGATTCGTGGTTACCAAGGGTTCAGGGGTTGCTTCTTTACTATCTAACAATCTAACTTAACTTTCTTGTTAAGTTATTGTAAACACAGTCTGATGTTTCTTTATTTCTCTCCCTTCTTATTCCTCCTCCTCCATTCTTTCTATAATAGGTGTTTTATTCTTTGCCTTTAGTTAGTATTTGGATGGTCTGCTTTCTTTGCTATGATTTTTTTTCCTCTGGTGACATCTTTTTAGCCTTAGGTGTGCTTCCATCTAGAGCAGTCCATTTAAGATATCCTGTAGTGGTGGTTTATGAGAGGCAAACTCTCTCAACTTTCGTTTGTCTGGAAATTGTTTAATCCCTCCATCATATTTAAATGATAATCGTGCTGGATACAATATTCTTGGTTCGAGGCCCTTCTGTTTCATAACGCTAAATATATCATGCCATTCTCTTCTGGCCTGTAAGGTTTCTGTTGAGAAGTCTGATGATAGTCTGATGGGTTTTCCTTTGTAGGTGATCTTTTTCTCTCTCTAGCTGCCTTTAATACCCTGTCTTTATCTTTGATCTTTGCCATCTTAATTATTATGTGTCTTGGTGTTGTCTTCCTTGGGTCCCTTGTGTTGGGAGATCTATGAGCTTCGGTGGACTGCGAGACTACTTCCTTCCCCAGCAAGGGAAAGTTTTCAGCAATTATTTCTTCAAAGACACTTTCTATCCCTTTTTCTCTCTCTTCTTCCTCTGGTACTCCTATAATGCGAATATTGTTCCGTTTGGATTGGTCACACAGTTCTCTTAATATTCTTTCATTCCTAGAAATCCTTTTATCTCTCTCTGCCTCAGCTGCTCTGTACTCCTGTTCTCTGTTTTCTATTCCATTAACAGTCTCTTGCATCTCATCCATTCTGCTGTTAAGCCCGTCGATCGCTTGTCTGATTTCTGTATTGTCTTTCCTCAGTTCCCTCACTTCCTCCCTCAGCTCTTGCACATTTCTCTGTAGGTCCATCAGCATGGTTATGAATTTTATTCTGAATTCTTTTTCAGGGAGGCTGTGCATTTCCATCCCTTCAGACTCCCTCTCTGGGGTTGTCTGGTTGATTTTGGTCTGAACCATATTCCTCTGTCTTTTCATGGTTATATAATTGGTCACTGATAGTTGCCACGTATGTCAGCTGGGCTCTTTAAGACTTTAAAAAGAGAAGAAAAAAAAAAGAAAAAAAGAAAGAAAGAAAGAAAAAAGAAAGAAAAGAAAAAACAAAAACAAAACAAAAAACAAAACAAAACAAAAAAAATGCCCACCGGACGTAGATTCTGTGGGAATGCTCTAGGTGGCGCTGTTGCCCCACTATTCCACAGCTGTGACTGTGCCACTCTGCAGGGCCCTTTATCGCTCTGGCAGGGGTGGGAACGAATAGGAGGCTGTTGATCTCAGTGAGAAGTGTTAAGTATGGCTACGCTTCCTCAGTCGCCAGCTAAGGCGTCTGAAACTCCCCAGGACTCCCAGCCTGCTGGGCTGAGTGTGCTGGGGCGATCCAGCTCCTCCGCTGGGCTCCTGTCTCTTTAAGACTGCTGAAGAAAGCGCGCACTTTTTTTTTTTCCTTCCCGGGAGCCGGCTGCAAGCACCCTGGCGCGTTCCCCGCTCAGATCCTGCCCCTCTGTCTCTCCAATCTCCGCTGCACTGCGCAATGTGGGTCAGCGCTCCCCGCGCAGATCACCGGGGCTGGCTACTTCGCGGGGTGCACTTCCACTCCCTCCCAGCTCTGAATCCTCTCCTCCCGCCGGTGCGCTGGGGTGGGGGGTGCTCGGGTCCCGCCAGGTCGCGGCTCCATACCTTACCCGCCTCTTGGGGTGCCGAGAGCTCTCAGGTGTAGCTGCACGCTGTGCGCTTTCCTGTGTATTCTCGTCTCTCTTTTAGGAATAGATGTATTTTCTGTGTTTTCATAGATAAATATAGTGTTGGGAGGAGATTTCTGCCGCCCTGCTCACACCGCCATCTTCCCGGAAGTCCCCTTCTGCTGATTCTTGACTCTCTGATCATATTTAAGATAATGGCAATGTTTGCTTGGCCTGGTAAGTTTTGGGCTTTACTGCATAGTCTTAAAATAGGGAATCTTCAATGCTGTAGGTTAGGAGCATCGTTTTTTTCTCGGGCTGGTCAGATTTTCAAGAGTAATAGCATTCTGAGGAATTGATAAGGAAAGAGAGCTGCTGGTGGTACTATATGGTTCTTAAAGATTCTATATTCAGGCTTTCACATTTTCTCCCTTTTCTTAGTATCACATTCCTATTTTTTTTTAGGATTGACTGAAATTTATTCCACAATATTTGAAGAATTCGTAGTGGCTAGTAAAAAAACAATGCAATGAATGAAATAAGAATGCAAGATTAATGTGGTAGGGGCAGCAGGGACTTGGGATCTTATGAATACATTGTAATGATGGGAATCAGAAAATTGAGACACCTAGGTTTCATGGCCAGCACATGTATGATTTATTTGATAAGGATCTTGTAGGTAAACCCACTTACGGGTTGCCATGAGAATAAGAGGTCTTGGTATCACATTCCTATTCTTACCAGTGCTGTCTGTCCTCTGTATAAGAGACACTCTATTTTCTTCTCTGGAGAACAAGTCTGTCCTTTGAATAGAGTAGAAGTGTTCAGAGAGATGATTTTGGGGTCCAACTGCTCTGTAAACAGACTTTGAACCGACTCTCCCATTTAGGGTCCCATCACCACCCCCACTTTCAGAGGTCACAGGAGATGCCCCTCTCTAAGCCTTTTGTGGGTTTCTATAGTATGAATCAACTTGCTCCTCAGCATTCTCTACTTCATTTAAGAGCCAGCTTTTGGTGTTTGCCCTTGTGCATCTGCTTTCCAACTTTTATAATGTTGTTGCTGTGGCCTCCTGTCCTTCTCTTTATGAGCTTACACTTCTTATAAATTGTTTTTCCATCACCTAGTGGGTCCTGAAAGGGAACAGAGGCAAACACTTGTGCCCACTCTGCCATCTGCCATCTTTCACTGGCACCCAAGCCAATTGTGTTATTGATCTGGCATGTTGTCCTTTCTGACTCTACTCAGTTGATGTTGGCAGTTTGAATTGCTCATTCAGATGAACAAGAAAAGATCAAGGGTAATTGCAGTGTGAATACAGGCCTTTACTTACTCCAGAGCCTCATAGAATACACTTGTGTTGACTATAGATTTTCAGATGCAAATACCAACACCCATGCTTCCTTCTCCAACAACAGCCTTCAAAAGCAGCTGTAATGCTACCACTTAGCTCAGCTCAGCAAACGCTCCTACAAGGAGTGCGGAAACTGTGGGTGAGTGTTCTCTAGGCTCTCTAAGGAAGAGGAACCAGAGACATGTCTTTCTAATTGTGTTCCTTCAAGAAGGAAGAAATCCAATTACCTGTACAAATCTAAGCATTAAAGCAAGACACCCAGGTTTTTCTCTCCTCTGCAGTAACCATGTCACTGACAAGTTACTAGGGATTCTAAAGGCAGATAGGAAATAAATCTGTTACAATAATAGGTGGCAAACTGTGATTTAATTGGAAAATGCTTAATTCTTGTGAATCTGTATGTTTCCTTGAGCTGATCAGTTGTTTATAGCTACTCACTAAGTGCTAGTTTTATGCTGGACAGAGTGTAAGGTTCATGGTGTTGAAACTAAAAAGCGATGAAGTAGCACCTACCACAGTGCTTGGAACACTTGGCTTTTAGTAATTATTTGTTATAGTGAAAATATGAGCATTGATCTCAAGTAACATGCTCTCTAATCAGTGAGGCAAAGGAATTTTGTAGAAGAAACAAAATTTTAGATTGGTCTGGAACCTAGAGTAATAATCAGGTGAAAATTAAGTGCTAACCTGACACACTTCCCATGTGTGCCTGAAAAACTTGACCGAGTTAAGGGAGCGTAAATAATTGCCTAATAAAATGTGTAAAATATTCAAGACATTGAATATTGTCTGATGTGGCTGGAGATGTCAGGGCTACATATTTGGAATCCCAAACAATTCAATGAATAGAGGGCAAAGAAAATATTTGGATCTTAAAGCACTCATGTCTAACTCACACATTTTATCTTCTGCTTCTCAACAAAATAAGGATATAAATTGATTGGGCATACCAGGCTTGTAAGTGTCGTATATGAGGCATTTCCGAATAAACTGTTTTGACTCGATTACCTAAATTGTTCAGTCAAAAACTTACTCCTGTAACAGGTTTGAGTGACATTTTAAAATCTGGAATCCTTTTGTTTCATATATGATGAAATTGATATACTCATTCCAGTTATCTTGTCATCATGTGATTACAGTGGTAATAGGGGGGCTTAATTCATAAAACTAATGTAAAACCCTAGAGGAATGTTGTGCCATGTATCCTTTTGTGATAATTTTAGTCTTGATAAATATATGCTGTCACTCAAAGGGAAATATTTAAACTTTTTAAATATGTGTGGCAGAGATTGTTTACTGGTACTTTTCACATGTCCACTTTTCTACTAGAAGTATATTTCTCAGACCTTCTTTTCAGTTGAACTCAAGGGAGGTTCTGTCAGTAGGAGAACTTCATGGAGTATTAGATGGCGAGAGGGCAGCAGAAGCCATTCTGCTCTGCCACACCCACTGGAGAAGAACCAGTGGTGGTAGCAGTAGGTGCATGGCTCTTATTCAGAAGCTTCTGTGGCGCCACCAGCATAAGTGTAGTCCTCTGGGCTCCGGCAAGAGTACTAGCAGCTTCTTGATGCTTGGTCAGTATCACCCTCCCTCTTTTGGTCCTCCTGCACTTTCAACACTTTTCTAACTGATTTCTTGCATTAAATCTCTCTCTCCATAGGCTGTGTTAGAGTGGGTTTCTTTTTTAGTCCCTGGGCATTGGCTGCCAACAGAATTCCTTAACACTAAAATCCATTTTTTCCTATTATGCCTTTTGATAAAGTGTTCTTCTATAATTTCTGGATGTTGACTTGATGGTTTCTCTACTTCTTGACCTTCTGCAGAAATTGGTTTAGTCTTATTTGGAGGTTATATCTGTAACTGTGTAGATATTACTTCCATGTAAACAAATAGTCTTCAACCTTATTTTACATCGTATGAATATACTATGCTTTCTATTCTTCTGTTGTATGTTATGTATTTATGTTCTTGATTTGGTTATCTATTTAGCGTAACAAATTACCCCAAAACGATTTTGGCTAAAGACAACATTTATTATCTCACAGTTTCTGTGGGTCAGGAATCTGGGATAGTTTAGCTAAGCCATCTGTCTCAGGGTCTCTCTTAAGACTGCAATCAAGGTACTGGCTGGTGTGTGGTCTCATTTGAAGGCTCAGCTAATGGAGGGTCTAATTCCCACATGTACTTGTTGACAAAATTCAGTTCCTCATGGTCTGGTGGGCTGAAGGCCTAAACGTCTCACAGGTTGTTCCTGGAAGCTGCCCTCAGCTCCTTGTTGCCTATGTTTGTAATTAGGGGAGCTTGCAACATGGTATGGCATAATTGGCTTTATCTTAGAATGTAGGAGAGAAGAGAAAGGAGAGAGAGAGATTGAGATGGAGGGAGGGAGGGGGTGGTAATTCTTTCCTAAACTAATTTCAGAAGTGATATCCCATCACTTTTTCCATAGTTTACTTGGTAGAAGCAAATCACTACATGTAGACCCCACACAAGGGGACGGGAGGGGGATTGCACAAGCATGAGAATGCCAGGATGCTGGGATCATTTGGAGTCATTTCAAAAGGTACCAATTACATTACTTTGCTAAGAAATAGTGTATTTCTTGATTTCCTTGCTTCAGTGCTTAGTAGAATATTGATGAAAGTTGGACTTGCATGCAATATAAAGACAGCCTCATTATTTAGTTCCAGTGACTATACATACAAGCTTATAAGCAGAAGTAACAGGGAGGCAAACAAATGAACTCACCTCCCATTTCACCCTGCTATGCACATTTATTTCTTGAGATTGCAATTAATACATTCCTTTTTACTTGAATATTGTGTAAAATCACCCCATGAATGAGTCACATTAGCTATTACTAGTTTATCTGGGAGATTTTCTTTAGTTACAAAGAGAACTTTAGGAACTTCAAGTCAACCTCCACTCTGGAATCATCTCTAATGGCCACAGAAATGGAAAACGTGCCACCTGCAGACTTTCAGATAAAACGATCCCCATTTCCAGTGGGTGTGAAATGTCTGCTTTTAACAGGGTCTTTCAAAATTGCATCATGCTTGCACTTCACTCTCTTCCTTAAATCCTGATAAATAGCAAAGTGCTCTCTTTGGATAGGGGCAGGTTTCCGCTGTTAAAGACGTTTGTACAGCCACCCCGTGCAATCTCTTACAAGTCCTGCCAATGCTTTTATCACTTCAAATCTAAAAAGGGCTTAAAGTGGCTTCATTAAAAACATCTCTATGAAAAGTCAAAATCCTTCGATAAGTCAGAATGAGATGCAGCTATATAAAGACACAGCAGTTACATTATTTTCCAGGTACAAAATGTATTGTCTATGCTGTACCATATTACATTTGAAGAGGAAAGTTTTTATATAAATCTGAGATATCAGGGATATCGGCACACAAGTTTTAAAATGCACATTAAAATATTTGGTCCAAGGCTTTGCCTTGCATGAAGGCAGAAGATAGCATTACCCAAGTGGTGATATTTGAAGAGCAATGGGCAAACCAACACCCTAGACAAACTCTACTCCCACTTTGACTATGATGCCTGCTAATATTTAAGAGCCATTCCTATGGATGAATTCATGGTCCCTTTTCCAAATGCAAATGCCTCTGGATTAATAACATGTAATTAATTTTCAGAAACCCAGTAACTTTGAAATTAATTAAATTTTTTTCCATAGGATTGTCCTTGATAGATGTCAGAGGGAAGGAATCTGAGTACCTTCCCCTGGCAAGTGGGTGGAGAGTGAGGATCACAGGGCAGTTAGGTCACTGGGAGAGCAGATGGCAGCCTAGAGGAGGATGAGAACACCCCATGAGTCAGGCATTAGTCTGGGTGTGTGATACTGTGTAAAGTGTGACATGTACATTACATAATCTGATCCCCACCTCTCCCTTGCAGCATTAGAAGTGACTGAGCTGGGATTCAGGCTCAAAAATGTCCGACTACAAAGACAGTGCTCTTTTCATCGCACTTTCTTAGAATAGTTCTAAACTTTAAGGTAGAAAGCCACAAAGATAGAATTGGCAATTTATTTTCTTAAGTACATATATGGTGAAAGAGAATGAGGGAGCCATCCTACCCTAGAAATGAGATGCCTGTTACTGTCTTTAGAGATTGTGTTTGGATCAGTTTTTCTTTCCTAAGAAAAATGTTTGTTTGGTTATCTTAGAATTTCAGTCTTGCATGCTCCAGGCCCTTTGGCATACGTGGCCTAGGGGACTGTTTGCATATGTGCTTGCTTTCTTTCCTGCAAATATCAGACCAAAACTACATCCTCAGAGGCAGAAGCAAACAGTAATTGATGTTCATATTAATAACTCTGAAACACCAAGAAAATGTCAGATTGTGTTCAATGCCTATACATAAGGCAAAAATATGCTTCCTGTATTTCAGAAACATATTTTAATGTTTATTTTTCTAATATGCTTCCTGTATTTCAGAAACATATTTTAATGTTTATTTTTCTAAGTATCGGTGCCTGAATCCATTAGTATCAATACATTCCTTGACATGTTGCTTAATTTTTAAAAATGCCTAAAAGGTGTTTGGCATGATTCTTGTCCTCAAGGATTTCTACTCTTGTTCATTCGACAAATATTCATTAGGCACCTACTGGATGCTGGGCAGAGTTCTAGAGGCTAGAGATAAAACAGTGAACAAAATCACAGAGAACAAGAAGACAAAAAGACATTAAAAACATCAAGGCTAAAGGTAGTGTACAGACTCCTAGTACTGCAGGATTCCAGGGAGAAGGGAAAACAGGGAGAAGCATAGTATTTGGGAAACTTTGCACTTGGCCAAATAGAGGCAGATTTCCTTAAGAGCCTAACTTTAATTTAAAATATCTGAATCCTGTTAAAATTGCTTTCTGGTCTGTGCATCCTTCTCCCCGGGATCTGTCTCCCATCCTCTGCCCTACTACCAATCACCCATATATTTATTCATTCAGCAAATACTTGAGGGCCTGATACATGCAGGACAATAGGTTAGTCTTGTTAATATAATGATGAAAAAAAGGGCAAACTGTCTTTCTGGCTACCTTCTCATTATGTCCACACATAGAAAAGAGAGAGAGTGAGCCCTCTGGTATCTCTTCTTATAAGGACACTAATCCCATTATGAGGACCTTCTTGATTTCATCTAAACCTAATTACCTCCCATTGACTGCAACTACAAATACCATCACACTGGGGGGTTATGATTTCAACATATAAATTTTGGGAGACACAATTCAGCCCATTAGCAGACTCTCTCTTAAAAGGACCCTTGTGATTACATTGGGCCTATCAGGATAATCTAAAATAATCTCATCTCAAGATCTTCCACTTAATTACATCTGCAAAGTCCTTTTTGACAACAAGTAACATATTCATATTTTGGGATTTAGTCATGGACATTTCTGGGGGGCCATTATTCAGCTGGTAACAGTGGTGGTGTATACAGGACATTCAGCTCTCAGGGTGAGGAGAAGGAGTTGAAAACTGTTTTGATCCATGTATGAATATTTTTGTTTTAAGGAGAGACAGAGAGTAATGTTTAATCCAAAGGAAAAATCTCTAATGGTGAGATTTCAAGCACTGCTACCTGCAATTTTGTAATTCTCCAAAATCGAATAGGTAAAACAATTTGCTGTTGTACTAACACAAAGCACCAACGTAGGAAAAACTCCCACAGAAATTTCTCAGTTATTCCTCACTGGGGATAACAGTGTGGGAATCAAACATTGTCTTTGTGAATCTCTTCAACCCCCCTGGAGTGTTATAAATGGAGACATAGTCAGATAGCAGGGTAGGGTTAGCCTGGAGTCCCTCTAACTGAAATGAACACAGTTGTTCTCTGTGTGGTGGAGAGATGGCATCCGAACGTCTGACCTACTTGTCTAAGTTTTCATTGCAAATGGGGTGAAGGGTTGCAACTAAATCTATGGACACTGAATCTGTGGTTGAAACTAAATCTAGTGCCCCTTTGCATTCAGATTCACTGAAATTGAGAAGTGTTTTTAAAGGCAGTGGAGGGAAAAGAAGTGTTAGACAGGAAAGGACAGAACAGGCTGTGAAAAGGCCAGAGTGGAAAAGGTACAAAAAGACCAGAAAAGCTCAGAGTGGGAAGTCACTGGAGCACTGGATTTCTTTCCAGCCATCACTTCTAAATAGAGCCCCGCTTCCATTATCTCCTTTCAGTCCCTTTTTCTTCTTCAAGACAATGTCAGAGTCTATGCTGTTGGCCTGTGGCATAGGTGCTTGGGATTGGAAAGGCTGGAGTCATGGAGGAGTGTAACCAGTGTTTTTTCTCTCACCTCAAATTCTGTGTAGCTCACATGACTTAGAAATAAAATGGTTGAAGGGGGAAATAGTTGCTGCAGCCACAGAAACTTTGCAGGTTGTTATACTGGATGTAACGTGGTATCTGCATTCCCCTGTGAATAATATCTTTGAAAGCTGGACTCTAAATTTGGTGTTACTCTTTCCCTCCCACTTCTGCAGCACAGGCAAGAGGTGGAATGCTGACTTAAAAAAAAACAACAACACGTTATTGAATTATGATTGACATATAAAAAGTGGTTTGATTACAACAGTTTTCTCCCTAGTGAGGATTTACTGAGAAATTTCTAAGGCAATTTTTCCTAGATTGTTGTTCTGTGTTAGTACAATGGGAAATTGTTTACTTCTGAATTATACATATTTAATGTATACAACTCAATTAGTTTAGGGATAAGTATACACCCATGAAACCACCACCACCATCGAGGTCATGAACATATTCACCACCCCCCAAAGTTTCCTCCCAACCCTTTTATTATTATTATTAATATTATAAGAACACTTAATGTAAGATTTACTGTCTTAGCAAATCTTAAGTATACAATACAGTATTGTGGGCTATAGGCACTTTGCTGTGCAGTGGACATATCTAGAACTTATCTTATATACCTAATGTTGAATTTTTTCAGGCTACTATATCAAGCCCTCAGAACAAAGATATTGATGTAACTCTAGCATCTTGTGAAAAGAGATGCAAATAGTAAGAGAAATAGATAGCAGGCATTTGCACAGTAACTTGAAGGAAATGAATCTCTTGTGAGGTTTTTAAACCAGTTAATTTCAACTACAGAAGGTATTCTTTGAGTTGGATATCTGATTATTGCATTGAAAAATCTTGGTAGACACATTTGGTGAACTGAGTAAAACTATACTTCTTGAAGAATGTTGGCATTAACAGACATATTTAAGTCTCAAGATGTTACATATTAACAGGTTCCACTCTAGAAAAAAAGTTGAAGCTATAGCATAAGATTTGGGTCAGCCTGTACAACCTCTCCTTTGTATATTTACCTCATTCAAACTGATGCAGGCTCTCCTGCTCACCCCTTTAACACGTTGGAGTTGATGTGCTTCCCATTTCAAGGGGATTGGCTTGTTAACAAGGGTCTGAAGTGAATGATACTTTCTACTATAACTAATACAGAGTCGCAGGTAAAAGTAGAGAAAGTATTTGTGAAAAAGGGGATTTCCCTCTGCAAATAACCACATTGTATATTCTGGTATTCAAATCTTCTTTCCCACCAAAAGGAATTTGAAGGCTTATTTCTCTCTCATTGTAATATCTACAGTTTTTTTTTCTAATGCCTTAATCTCTGGAATGCATACAAACCTATTAACAGTTGATTTGAGGATGGACTTTAGAGGTTGATTAGCTGTCATTTCCCGTGCTGGGCCTGGGCTGAATCAACAGCATAACAACCTACAAGCCCTGGAACATCTGGAACGATATCTGAGGTGTAAAGGACATAAATTCTCATGGCCAGAACTCAGACTAATTCAAACACAAACAAATTCAATCTGAAGATAAATTCGCTTTGGCTCTTGCTCTTGTGTTAGAATCATCAAGTCCCTGCCAGGACAATCCAGTATGGTTGAAAGCAGAAAGTCAAAGCAGCAATTAGATGGTACTAATATGACTCCAATATAATCCCCCCGCCCCTGGTTTCAAGTCTTCGCCTGCCAGAGCTCTTGGCCACCATCCCAGGGCTTAATTGCATTTAATTGTATCTCCTTAACTAATTTCGGACACAATCCTCATATCCAGCTCAATAAAAAAGGAATTGAAATACCTCTGACAGAAAAAATGAAAGTGTTTTCTAGTTTAAAGACTGGCTCCGTTAAAGGAATAGCTGGTTCTGAAGGAAACCTAATATGGAGGTAAAATAGGCAAATCATAGTCTTGAAATCTAGAATCCTATTTTTCAGTAAAGCACCATAGCAGAATAGTTAATATTTGAGACATTGCTACTACTTAATGTTTATATACATGTGCAAGTAGAATGGTTTTTAACTTATAGTAATTTAGGGGTAGTGGGGCTTAGTGGAATGAGCACTGGTTTCATTCTGGAAACAGCCTGCTGTAGGCTAGATGCTGGCTTTAAACCAGATAAACTGTTTTGGTTTCACCTATGCCGGTTACCAAATACATATTTGCAGAAGCCACTTGAAAATTCCATATCTCAATTCTATCAACATATTGAAGATAAAAAGTTTCCCTTATCTAATTTTTAGAATTGATTGTTAAAATACTTGTGAAATTAAAAATATTAGTTTGAAGTCTAATATTAAGATACAACTAGTAAATATTTCTGGTGGAATAAATAGGTGTTTATTAACTGCAGTCATCTATAACTGTGAGGAAGGCTGGAGGAAGGTAAAGAAAAGTATGAGTTTTATGGAAGACAACATTGTGGACAAAAGAGCATATGGGGCATTTCACATCTTTGAGCTAATTCTAATCAGAATAGGCAACCCAAGTTTTTCTTTAGGCTACAATGTAGTGGGAATGGAGCTGTAGCCTACTAGCTGATAACATCTATTGAGCATTTATGGTGCACTTAACACTATGCTAGCCATTGTGGTAGTTATAGAACATTCCGGTCTTTTTCCTGAAGGAGACAATAATCTAGCTGAAGAAAGAAGATCCAGATAGCATGCCATTGGACAAGAAAATATGTACTTATAAATTTATGACTGCACATTTTAAGGGCAGTAGGAGTTGGAAGTCCTAAATAGAAGGGAAAAAAAAAAAGAAAAGAACAGTTTGACAAAGCTCCATGTATTTGAACAGAGCCTGAAAGGATGGCTAGGATATGAAAATAGAAAATAGGGAAAGGTTAGGTATTTCAGGAGAAGAGACTATAATGAATAAAAGTGTAGAGGAGAGAGTAAGGATAATGAACAGAGAGGTGTCTATGTTACATGGACATGATTCATAAGCCTTGTTCACAGCTTCTGTGCAAGCAGATATGGCAAAGTTTTTCACCAAAAAAGCTCCATGCATTTAATACCCATACCAAACAGTAACTCATGTACTTCATGAGTGTCTGAGTCTTCCTGAAAGGAAACAGACCCTGGATAAACAAGGCTAACCTGAAAATAGTGGAAACACTTCAAATGCAAAAAGAGAGATGAAAGTAAAAGGACCGCTTTTCATGAGGACCAGAATCAGGTGTCAAAGTCAAAATAGAGAATCAGAGTACAAAACGAAGGAGAGGAGGTCAAACAAAAGCACAACCTCTAGAGAGAGGGTTAACAACAGTGGGCCCTGAGCCTTTTTGACTCCAAGCTCAGCACTTGCTTTTATGAGCCAACAGAAGACATTCAAGAGTCTGACTTAATGGCCATTTAGGGTAGGGGGATTGATGGGAGGCCATTAGATCAATAATAACTCTCAGTAATCAAATTCAACATTGCAATCCAGATCCCTTAAGATCCTGATTATCGGGAGAAAGTCTTACTCATTACTGAGCACAAAGAACTATAGAGCCTAAAAGAGGCCTAAGTAGGCCTTATTTTATTTCAGATAAATTGTCAATACTAATAAATTTGGAGGACTCTTTGGGAATATTTGACTTTATAGACTGGAGGAAAAAAATAATAATTATGTTTTGAAACATCAGACTTTGACTTCCAATATAGGACTGTTTCTCCTATCCTATTTGGGATAATGGGAGAGACTTAGGGAAGTAAAATTGAATTTTCAAGGCAGAGTTCCCTGAAACAAGTGTCTACAGGATAGATTCATGTAGATTTAGGAATTCCCTCTGCAGCTTTCTTAGGAGAGACCAATATTCCTCTGTGGGGTATTAAAGTGCACTTTTGCAAAGGTAATGCTGCTAGTGCCTGTGGTATTCTTGTAGCATCCTCGGCCTGAAGAGCAGGTTTGGCAAAAGCAGAAAAGGGAACAGAATCAGAAAAACAGTTATTACAAAGCCTATTCCCTTTCTTAAACCTTATTAACAAGTTTAGAGAAATCAGGTCAGAATCAATGAATTAGACTGTTGCATAAAATAATGATCTGGATTTAATTAATCTGGTTAATCTTTTATTCAAGGTACCTTTGGTTTTGTTTTAGCCTGTCAGTAAAAAAAAAACAAAGAGTAGAAGTTATGAACACACAACATGTTCAGTTGAATTAGATGTGAAAAAAGTGTAGATGCTTACCACATGCCTTAAGCCAAAATAAATTCCAGATGGACAGAAACTTTAAATATAAATAATAGAAACTTGAGAGGACCAGAAGAAATAAATGAATAATTATATTATACTTGGTAAAGGAAAGCTACCTAGTTATATTCCCTAAAACAAAGTTCATAAGGGAACATGTTGATAGTTTTGAAAACAAGATTTTTTAATTTGGTAAGGCAAATAAATCTACAGATCCATTGAAAAGGCAAATCACAATCTGGAAAAGCTTTTATAATACATATGATAAATGAAGGATTAATTTCCTTAATATTTAAGGAATATTAAGGATATTAATGCTCGTCATCACTAGTGATCAGAGAAATGCTAATTAACAACAAAAACCATGTTTTGGCTTTTAGGTCATAAAAGAAAAATACCCAGTGTTGATAAAGGTCTGGGAAGAGACAATCTCATATGTTGAAATAACAATGGTTACATTTTATTTAACATGTACTATATATGTCAGATCCCATTTTACATTTTTATGTACATTTTCACATTCAATCTTCAGAATAACTCAATGAAATAAATACTATTTATTTTACCTGTTTTTCAGAGGTGGAAATTAAGACCTAGATGGGTTCAGTAAATTGCCCAATACCTTCAATCAGAGGTCATTAACATTTGAACCCAGTGTCTGCCTAAGAAGCCATACCTTTACTCATCACTGTAAGGCTATCTCCATTTAAAGGGAATATAAATGGATAGTGTCTTTCTAGAGGACAGTTTGACAGAAACCAATTTAACTGCAAAAGTCGTTAAAATGTTCACATGCTTTTACCGAAGCATGCCTCTTTTAGGAATATAATAAATGATGTGAGAATAATATAAAATTATATGTACGATGATATTTATTACAGTATAGTCCACATAAGAAGATAATCCAAATATTAAAGATATAGGAAATGGAAATTCAAGGGAAGTTTATACTGGAATACTATGCGTATATTAAAGAAAATGATGTAGAAATGTATTTAGCGTCAATGCTTTATTTGAGTTTAAAAAGCCTAGTATAACAGCTTCAATGCACACTAGACCTAACTCATTCCTTTGGCTTTTGCTGTAGTTACTATGCTTCAGCTCAACATTCTGATTCTTGTAATAACCTATTATTTCCTAGATATGGAATTTCCAAAGTGTCTTCTCCTCTGAACTGCCTGTACAATGGTACCACCATTATTCAAGCCACTGGCTCTTTCCTTTTTTTACTCCTTACTTCTCAGGTCCCACATTCAATCAACAGCCAAATCTAATAGATTTTACCTTCATTACTTACATATGTCTTCTTCTTGCGACTGTCACCGGTTTAAGCTTTAATTTTCTCTCTCTCCAGGGGACCACCTTCCGGATAACAGCTGGATTTAAACAAACCAATCAGGTCATTCCCCTGATCATGCTCTTTCAATGGACACCCCATTTCTTATTAAGGTAAGTGCAAATTCTTCATCCTGTCATTCAAGGCTAGAAGTGACTGACATTTCTCATCTTATCTTTCACTCCCAGTCGTGCATGCTTTATAGTCCAGCTGTGACACAGATAGCAATGCTCACCAAATAACCTACTTTCCTCTACATTTCTCAGCTCCTTGCTTTTAGGCAGGACATATGGCTAGTTATGGTTGATTGGCTGTTAGCAGAGAAGACCTGTGTCACTTCTGTGCCCCAGCACTGAATAACAGGTGTGAGTTCTCCATGCTGCTTTATTCTCGTACGTAGCAGGGAGAGCTGCATATTTCAGATCACACAGCTACAAAATGCTAGAATCTGAGTCCCCACCAATCTTTGATGGTTATGCAGTGTGAGCAAGAAATAAATCTTTGATGTGTTGGTGTGTTATGTTGAGCCACTGGGATTTTGGAGTTACTTGTTACCACACCACCACCTGGCCTATCTGAACTAACATATCACCAAAGTAGGTGAACTCATCAGTTTCCATACCACTTTGTGCTTTCCCGTATCTTTGTCTTTGTTTATCTCTCCATTGGGAACTTACTTCTTGGATCGACTCCTCCATCCTTCATCAGGTAGCTCTGTTTATTTAAATTATACGCATCCTTTTAGAACCATCTTAAATGCCAATCCTGCCTTCGTGTTTCTCCTTATTTGTCCAGCTGGATGTAATTTCTTTCTTCTAATCATAAAGAAGTTTGTTAATTACCTTTTTTATTGGTCTTCACAAATTTTGTCTCATATCATAGTTATTGGTATATATATTTTCCCTCTTAATTAGAATAGCCAGCCCTTTTGAGGGTCTGAATTATCCCTATATGTCTAACCTACCCCCCTTATATCTAATAGTTTTCTGGAAAACTATTGGTTGAACTGAGTTGAATATTCAAAAGTGTGCAATATATATAGTTTTATATAGTTTTAAAAATTTCTTCCATAATTGCTAAAAGAAAATGTTTTGGGTACTTAGGGAACTAATTTCTATATAATGATTTTTTACACAAATTCTGTTAGCTACCTGTTTCCTATTTTCATCATCAAATGGTGAACTCTCTTCTCCCTATTACCCTTTCAAGACTTAAAACATTGCTTGGCACAAAATGAAGTGCTAAATCACATATCAGTGAATAAGTAAAGAGTCAGTACATAAAACACTATTAAAAATTGAGTTAGCTAAGATTTAATTGCTTCCAAGACCTCTAGGCCCAGAAAGAGCCCTTGACATATAAGAGGAGAGAGTTTTAAAGCTAATAATGGCTTCAGAATAAGGAAAATGAATACTAAATTTTGAAGAAGGTGGTACATTTTGCAAATGTATATCTTATCTCACCATTTGATGGTTATAATCACTCTCTGAAGTAGGAAAGTATTATCCCCACTTTAGAGATGAAGATACCAAATCCCAGAAAGGTTAAGTGACTTGTTCAAGGTCAAACAGTTGGGTTAAAGTGGAGTTCTCAGGTTTCCTAATTCCTTTTCCACTGCCCTTTATTCTCTATGTTATTGCCTTCCCTTATCTATATTCAGGACAAGGAATATCTTTAGTATCTTCATTATGCTTGTATAATGTGTTACACTGGCAGCACCCGTCATGGTGAGTAGCTGAAGGCGCACACACACTCACGTGATTGTACAAGCCTCCTCCAGCCTAGGCTAAAATAGAATTAATCCTGTGTTTGTAGCTGGTGAATGCCGAATGCTTCTATTTCGGTGCTTGTGTTTAAGAATAAGTCAGTATACACACTCTGTAATTGAATGTCAAGAAATATGAAAATATATTGTTTTATTGCTACTGTTCATTGATTTATTGAAGTGATTTATTGTCGATGGACATGCAGTACAACAAATCACTTTGTTGACACCATCAGCTGCCTTAACTAGGTTGTCAGTTCACGACATTAAAGGTAATGGATGGTGATTATTTTACAGTAATGGGTTTAATCAGCGCTTTGAATGACTTAGCAGTCATGTCAGAATAGAGCCAACTCATCATTCATCAAGGCAGCATTTTGTTTACCAACATCATCTATAATTCATTTGATTGTTGACAATCATCAGCAAATACCTCTCAGGCAAAGTTTTATCAGAGATGGAAATCTACACAGCTGCAGCCTGCTCAGCCTACCCCATGGGACTGTCTGTGCAGTCACAGGTGGGGAGGGATGCACTTGTCTTAGGCCCCCAGAAAGGTGGCTTCCACCAACTGGGCTTCTATTCTCACCATTCCCATACACTGAATTCTTTCCTTTTCTCTCTCTTCAACTCAGTGATTTCATAGAGTCTTAAATTACCCAGAAACACTACAGGTAGAAAGTTTATGAAAGTAGGAAAATGAGAAGCACATGATCTTGTTGCTTAAATCAGCTAAACACATGTCCTGGCTCTGCTACCTGTAGTTAGTTACAGTGGGAAACTGTTGTGTCCACTAGAGATTCAGACACATCTGGGCATGTTTGGTGACCCAGTGGGGTAGATGTAGCAAGTGTCCATTTTCATGAGGTTGTAGGACTTCTACAGTAAAGCTCAGCATAAAGCTAGGACCTCTTTTGGCCCTTTGAGCATCTCATATTTCCTTCCAGAAAGAAAAATTTTCATGCATGCAACATTTTTACATATAAGTTTAGTGAGCTTGCAAACTCTGAAGCTTAACCATGAGCAGTAAATAGAGTGGTTAGGACCTTAGATTTGGGAGCATCCACATTTGGCTAGAACATTTGCTCTGCACATTACCAGTGATGAACCTTTGGGCAAATGAATAAACCTTTCAATTTCATCTATAAATGGGGGTTAATAAATGACCTTTGTCATGTAATTGTTGTGCCTATTAAATGAGTTAATGTAAGTAAAGTGATTAGCATCATGTCCTGCACAGAGTGAACGCTCAGAAAGTGTTGGTTCTTTTTTTTGTTATTGTTTTTTACTTATGAATTCAGTTTCTGAAGCCCTGTCCTAATGGAAGAGAGACTGAGGAAGCCAAATTAAGTGGAAACAAAATCTTAGTTGTCTGAATTCATTACTGTATTTTTGTCCTGTTCGCCTATGCATTTTCATATGCAACCCCAGCAAGAGACACAGGGAGGGAAATAGGAGACATCAGTAAAACAAAACAAAACAAAACAAAAAAAACGTTATTTTATAATTTGGAAGCAGGCTGCAATACATGTGTCACTACCTTGGCTTTCTATGCCAGAAGATGTATGAGCACATACGTTTGGCACTTTACAAATCCCAGGGCATCGGTGAGGGTACAGTGTCCAATGGGAGAGAGTGGTACTGGATGGGAAGTGGCTACACCTGAAGGAGGGGCCCTTGGCATGCTCAGCAGAAGCAGCAGGAGGATCCAGATGATGACATAGGACCTGGAGGTGCCATGGACCCACCATGACTTAGTAATTCCAAGAGCCAATCAAGAGAGGGAGAAGAGGAACAGAGAAGCCAAGTGGTAGGTGTTGGACAGTTTGAATGTGGGATATCCCCTAAGGACAGCCAGAAATTATTTTATTTGGGGACAAGCATACTTCACTTCACCAGAAGCTGTAGATCCTAAACTAGCAGGCTGGGGACAAGAGCCTGAGAAGCACTGATCCATAATAATTAGCAACATGTCCTTGGCAGATCCATTCCTCCTCTCCTGGATTCATTTTTCTCCTCCATGAACTGAGTGTTTGTTGGGATGTGTAGACTCCAATGGGCAAGGAGTAGATAAAGATATATCAAATCATCTGATAGCCCTTTAAAAAATACACATAGTCAGGTTTCTCAGTGAATCTTATCAGAATCTCTGATGGTAGGTGTTGAGTAGGATTGGGGTAGGAGCGTTGAGGGTATGTGTGTTGTATGTGTGTTGGGGGCAACTGAATATATATTTAAACCCTCCTTATTATTCTGATTGATATTTCCATCTTTGATAACCGTTAGACCAGACCATCTCTGGTATCCCTTCAGTTCTATTGTTCTACAAAATTTTGTGGCATTAATTATTTCTTACAATCATCTTTAGTTTCCTTTTACAAATCTATTCTTATTGTTTAGCCTGGTCCAAGCATCCTTGGTCATGGAGGGAGTAACTTTCCTAATCTAAATTAGATACTGTAGGAAATACATTAGTTATGGGTTCCACTCTTAAGTATTTTAAGAAATGAGTACAAATATTATAATAGTGAAAACATCCATGCTTGCAATATGATAAACACTGTTGAAAGTGCTTTAAATGTATTAACTCATTTACACTCACAACAAGCTTACAAGATAGGCCTGATAATAGATTAAAATAGAAATTCAAACACACAGAACTAAAATAACTTGCACAAGTTTACCCAGCTAGAAAGTGATAGAAGCAGGCATTGAACCCAAGTATCTGATTTCAGGGCTATTAATTCTGCTGTGTATTGCACAGGTATGATTAAACATAGATTGATCAGCTAGAGGGAAAATGACTCTCGACTAGGTACACTCCTTTCAGACCACAATTAGCATGTAAGTGGGATAAAAAACCTCTCTTGTACTTCAACCAAATGGATGACAGAAAGACTCCTTTTGCCTCTAATGTTGGCAATGACTTGATTAAGACATGAGGCAACTTTGCTCAGCATGTTATATATGCACTAAGAATAACCTCTTTGGAGCTGAAAGGGAAAGAAAAGTGTGGGGACAGGCTGGCCAGGGAATCACAAAGGGACAATTGCAGACATCTGAGCCTGGAACACAGAAAACAATTTTATCCACTTCAAAACTCAGTTGGGGGGCATGCTCTACTTGAAACCTGGCAAACTGTTTTTAGCTTGGACAGTATTCTCTCCATACAAATCCCATGGAAAGAGGATCATGCAAGGAAAGGGAGACTGTTGAGAATCATGATGACGAGATAACCATCACGGTCCTTTGACAGTATCAGGACACAAACGTGGACACTGAACCCTGAAGGAGAAGCAGAGATGGAAGAGAGAGAGGTGGGTGGAAGGGAAGAGGTGTGGGGAGAGAGAGAGACAGAGAGAGAGAGAGAGAGAGAGAGAGAGAGAGAAAGAGAGAGAGAAGATGAATGACAAAAGAGAGAAGAGAAAAGGGCTCTTATATACTACTTTGGATGCTAGTGGGAAAAAGTGATATACACCTTTTTCGAAAACAAAATTACTGTTTAACAGCATGCACTTTATTATATAAACATTCTTTCCGCCTATTTAATCATCTGCAAAAAGCTAGAAAATATCCAGATTTAAAGAGCTAGTGTAAAAAAAATTGGAGACTATGAAGGAAACTTTTATTGCCTTTGAAATAACTCCATTTCCTTTTATCTTCATAATGCAACAAGAGCTGTCTGTCTGCCCTCTGGTTCCAGGAAATATTAATGTGTAAGTCTTCTCTCTTCCAAAGATATCTTTTCTCATCTCCAGGTGATAGAAAGAACACTCAGGAAGTGGGCAGAGGGAATGGAGAAGGGGTCTTCAAAATGAGTCTGTTCAAATTGTGATGAGTAAAAGCTACCTGTAGCTCCGGGAGTAAGGGGTTCCCTTCCTGGGACAATTCCCTATTAATCCAGTGAAAGTGGAGGGCAAGGGAAGGGTAGGTTGGAAGAAAGAGTTTTTATTGCTCACAGGTTGCTCAGATCGCCAGCCAGGCTGGCTCTGTCTGAATATACCCCGGCTGCAGGTCACACTCTCCCCGTTCCTTGCCCACCCCTTCCGGGAGGACCTCCACTGGCAGGGTCATGGTGGCTGACTCACACCAGACCGTTTAGGTACCGGGAACACAGAGGAGGAGAGAATGGCCATTTTCTCTCCACCCTTTGGATTAATGGTAGGCTCTGCTGTGGTAAACACCACTGATACGTAAATAGACTAAGGCTAGGTGGGAGATTCTGGAAATTCTGCCATTTACCCCACACTATCACTGCAGAGATGTTTTGTCATTTGCTAAAATGTCTTCTTGTCAAATGTCCTTCACAGATCTCCAAATGAGGGCTCATCTGCTCAGACACCAGAGCCCTCCACTTGTAAGGAGCTTTCCTTACCAAAAGGTGGTGTCATAGCTCAGAGAAATGATGAGTGCTCATAAGCAGGAAATCTATATCCTCGTCTCCCCTGCTACAAGGGAAAGGAGGGAAGCTGGGATTGCTCCTTACCTCTGAAGATCCGAAAGATCAACTAATTGAAATTTGAAAGCACTTAATCACAGTTTTATGTTCAAGTGCTACTACACACAAAGCTTAAACATTCTGAGAAACCTCAAATATTCAAGTGAACACTGTGTTCATTGAGGGCCTACTTGTATGCACAAGAAAAGCCTTTAAATGACAAAAAAAAACATGACCAGCTGATCACATTGCAAAAAGGAGATATCAGCATCGGCTGAGCTACTTAGATAAGGCTTTGGAACAAAGTGGGCCTTGAGGAAATGACTGACCACGAAAGGGGCGAAGATAATCAGGAGACAGCACATTAGCATGACTTTAGAAATGGGCGTGTAATTGAAGAATGAGGTGACTCTTATGAGTATAACTTGATTTGGCTACAAGTATTCGTGTATTTAAATCACTGTCTGAAAGCATGCTAATATCAGTGTAATTTTTGATGAATAACATGACTCATATGTGATTTTCAAACCTTCAAAACTAAATGGATGGGTGAAGTTTAGCAAAGTTGTGTAAAAATAACATCAGTATTGCAAATGTAATTCTGGAAGACTGAAGGAGAAGCTGAAGATAGTGCCCCTAAGCGGTACTTTTGCTGTGCATGTACGTATCATTCAGACATGTTAGCCATTGAACCAATTCTATATTGTTGGATGGGAAATATCCACAGATAATTTACTTGAACTAACTTTGAATTTTTACTAGAAATAATGCATGCTTGTTGTAAAAATTTTTAAACGTGTACATTAAAAAAATTAAAAAAAATACTTAAAAACTCACTGTCCATCCCCCAAAGACAAATTCATGTTTTGGTGTATCTCCTTCAGACTGTGTGTGTGAGAATATATGTGTGTGTTAGAATGTGACCATAATGGCATACAGCTTGCGGTAGATTACAATATACTGTGGTGTCTAGTGAGTCATCCCTTCATATACACATATGCCCTGGCATATTTCCCTCCCACCTTGACTTTGGGATTAGTCCTGTAATTTTCATCAACCAATGGGACACCAGGAAACATGATACAAGCAGAAGGCTTGGTAACTACCCTAGGCTCCTTGAGAATAAAAGAACACATGTATAGACAAGTCCAGGCATCCCAGATGTCCTAGATAAGCCCACTCCTCATGAGCCTGTAGCTTCATTGCAAAACATCCCTGCATCTGTGATCCCAGAAGAATGCAGCAAGACTCTTTAGTCAACCAAAAAATTATGAGATTTTATACTACATTGTTATTTTAAGTCCCTAAGTGTTGGGGTATAATAGATACAGTATTTTAAACCTGATTTTTCATTTAATATATTGTGAACAGTTTCTCATGTTCTTAACTATAACTCATTTTTAAATGATTTCATCATATTCCATTACAAGTACCATAACCCATTTAACTAATGTCTTATAGTTAGACATCTTATAATTAATTTTTAATGCTCAATTGGCAGCTCCCTAATGCCACTTCTACTAGATGTGTTTCATGGAATGTAAACTTGCTTTGAAACAAGTTTATATATCACTACATTCTAAACTGTTTGAGAAGAGTAGTCATGAGTTAATCACTTTTTTTTCCTCTTGAACTCTTGTATAGTGCATGGCAAATGGTTGGTGCTCAAAATATTTACTGAATGAAGGAATGGATAAATAAATATGTTTTATAAATAAATTTAAAAAATAACAGTTAATATCCTATACATTTCAGTGCAGTGTCATATTCGGGCAAATGGTAATGGGGAAATCTCAGTATTGGTAGTCTCTCTCCCTCTACCCCAGACTTTCACACTGTCCAGAGCACCAAGAAATGAGTGTTTTCTTTGAAATCAGTGTTGCCATATCAAAGCTTATTATTACCATATCCCATTCTTTCAATGTCCTGCATGGACTGAAGGTAACAACTAGCTAACCTGTACGCATTAATACTAAGCTGATAGTTTATTGTGTTTACCATCCCCAAAGATCTATGTTTGTGAAAAAAATAGTTTGTATTTTCTCAATCTTATGCTATTACCCATATTCTGATCTTGATGACAAGAGTTTGAGGTGATCTGCTGTTTAGGGTTTTTGTTTCTTTGGTTCCCTCTGCAAATATGAATAATTTAGATATGGCCACATTGTGTTTTTCAAGAAATTACCATCCTTCATGAAAACTAACTCTGCATTCAATTTAGGTTTGAACTGATATGTTTCAGAAAGGTAATAATCAACATAACAAGTTCTTTTTTACATTAACCTCCAGGGCAACCTCTTTAGTACTTGGTTCCTTTGGATAAGGGAAAGTACATTGTAATCTTTATTTTAAAATAGGTTTTAAAATATATGTAATCTCTAGGTTAAAGCATATTATTCATGTTTAATAGAGAAAATGAACAACTTTAAGTAAGATGTCAGATTCAGATTGAAACCCTGTCTATGGGTAACACTGTCTATGGGGCAACAGAGCTTCAAAAGACATTCTTGTAGTTTCAAAATTTGACCCAGAAAATTTCTTTCACTGTTTTTCATGGTTAACCATTTAGAATATCCACTCATTCTACTTCACTTTCTCTAGTATTCTCCCTCTTCCAGAGAAAGAGAACCCAACACTGATTGAGCACAGCCTGCGGCCCCATAAAATAGACACTATTATTCACATTTTACAGCTAACAAAGCCGAGAGTCAGATGATTACAGAGGAAATTGGTTGTAGAGCTGGTACTCAGATCTTTCCAAAGCATGTTCTTTTCTGAAACTGAACAATCAGCAGGCCTAGATTCTAGTCATGGTTCTTGCAGTGCTTGTAAGGTCTTGAGCAAATACATGAGCTTCAATTTCCTTACTAGCAAAAAATGCCCCCCTTTCTTACCTATTTATAGGGATAACATTACTTTTCCTACCTATCTCTTTGGGATGATATGATAATTGGGAATATGTTTAAAAACTGAAACATCTCATAGAAACAAGTGGCCTTAAACCCCACATTCTTAGTGAGTTTTAATAATGTAATGACTGGACCCACATATGGTACCTAAGCATCGTGGCCATCCCCATGGGTGCAAAAGGATAGGCTTCTTTAGCAAGTCCCTTTGAACTGAGCCTCCTGGTCTTCCTTTTCATGTTGATTCATTGATTTTCTTTTCTTCCTGCCTCACTACAGTCTGGGATTTTTTTTTTTATTATGTAACAGAGCTAAGATCCACTCACCAAGACCAGTTTTTGAAGGGAGGGGAAGTGACAGCCGTACAGAAGTGTGCTTGGAACACACATTTTGAATCTGGTGAGAGAACTGAGGTGAATTGCATGATTTCTAAGCTTAGGGTGAGAAATTTCTGTTAGTCTGTGATTGCACTTACTAACTTCTATGTGCATGTGTAGTGAGTCAACACCACTTCTGTCCTTCGATCTCTTAGGTACCTTACCTTTTTTTCACAATTTTTATTTCTCTGCAACAGTTTTCTTATTCTATAAAATATCCATTTTTGTGCCAAGAATCAGACGCCAAATGCTGAAGACCATGTCAACCATCCATTTACATTATGGTTGCTCAATTTATTTTTAGTGGCCCTTTAAACATCCCTGGCCCTGCAAACTGGGGATATGGTTTTTGCACAGATCTCTTCATTCTGAATATTGAAGATAGGTGTTTGGAAAACTTGTGGGTTCTCTGAATCACACTGATTGCCTCACGCCCCTTTGTGATGGCAAGTACTAGTTCAGTGTTCCAACATTTCTTCCTCCAGAGGCAATAAGCACTTAGTAAAATAATGTAATGTTTCCATTAGGTTCAGCTTTAGGAGATTGCTGTATTTGTAGGGAAAAATGGTCAAATACCTGCAATTTCATATAGTGCAGCCTTGTATCTGAAATGATTGTTTTTCTGTACGCATGTTTACCTTTTAACATGTGAACCAAACCATATCCATCCTACCTCTCTAAAAAGAAATAATCTCATCATGTGTTCTGATGATATTATTCATATAGATGATGAAGTAGTAAAGTTTTCCTCTACTTCTGCAATCTAGAGTGATTATTCATGAGATGAGACAGCTCAGGAGCTTTATATAGAAGATACAGTTATGAGGAAATATTATGTCACCAGTTTGCAGTTGGACAAGTCTGTGGCATTTTAGCACTCGGGAAAGGGAAAGTTGTACATTCTTTTCCTAGGAATAAAGAGCAAAGAACAGGGAAAGCAGGAATTAGAATGTAGCCTGTGTCAGGTATCAGTGAGAGAAGGAATACTGGGAAGCTCCCAGAACTTTTGCCTTAGGGAATCACTTTGTTTTAGAAATGAGCTTCTGACTGTTGAGAAGATGCCCACAAAGAGAAAGGAAGCCCAAGCTCTCGGCTTAACAGTCTTTGCCACTTAACTCCAAAAATTATATATATTCTCATGATGAAAAGAGAAGCTGGCGATTTCTTTAGCTGTGATTTGTAATCTCCATATTTAAAATATTATATGCTTTTTTTTATTACTTTAAATTTCTTTCTTGCAAATTACCAAAATTCATGTTAGAGGACAGTATTACAATGCCCAGTGGGGTAGATGTTTCTAGATATGCCAGTGAAATCATGCCAAGAATAGTGGAGTACTCCTGAAGTCGTAGTCCAGAGTGGCAGCTATAACCTCAGTCAGGGCAGCAATGATTTATCACAGCCAGTCACTACATTAAAGGGGATTCATCGCATATTACAAAACAAGGAGCTTGGGAGGCAATTCAATGTAGACGGTATGGATGATATGTTTTTTTTTTCCCTTTTCTCCCCCAGATGATTGTTTTGAATATTATTGTACTGTTTTCCACTCAGATATGAATATATACTGCCTGTATAGCTTTTATGGTTATCAGAATAATACCAAATATGTTTGGAGCAATTTTTATGTGTCAGGTTCTCTACTAAAAGATCAACATGCTTATCTCATTTAATCTTTATAAAATTCATATATGCCAGGTACTCTTACTATCCCCATGTTGTAGATGGAGCAAGCTAAAGTTGGAGATGTTAATTAACAAGTCTCAGATTGTATAATTAGGAAGGGCAGAACCAAGATACAAACCATGATTTGTCCGACAACAGAGCAGGTTCTTCTAGGACCTGTAGGTTATACCACCCTATGAGCAAAGGGCAGAAAGAAGAATCTGGCCGTGTAAATGACTTCTGCAAGGTGACTGGGAGAGATAGCCAAGCCCTCCTGTTGTCTATGAACAGGAATAAAGATCCACATTCCTATAGCCATGTTCTCAGGTAGTCTGCCTCATGTTTCCAAACTGACTGCCCATTACTGTCCAACTGACCCTCTGTTCTTCCATTTAGAAATCTGAAGTATTTTTAAGTGAAATTAAATGGAGATCAACACAAACCTTGACATTCTTAACATTCAAAACACTGGTATTAAAACTTAAATATTCTACTGGCCTTCACTGGCCTAATATTTCTTCTCTTACATTGATTTTGCTCACCTTGGAGAAGGAACTTGAAAATAGATTAAATAATTACAGAATTTATGTTACTATGGTGACCCACAATGGAATGTGTGAGCTTTCTTCTCTTCTCATCTCGAGACTGAGAAGCCTGCCTCTTTGTCCCTGCCTTTATAGAAGCTCACAGTGTGATAGAAGGAATAATATGTGGGAAGAAGTACTATTACAGACACACTGGGAGAAATGCAGCTTTGGAACTGGCCTTTCTCTGCATCTAAGAGGTTCAGGTGTGGATAATTCTGTGGCTCCTGGTCAAAGATTAATGAAGTCTTGGATGGTTTGAAGCCTGATAACCTCACTGTGCTATTTATTTATAAAAGTGACCCAAAACTATATTCTCTTTTCTATCTATACTCATCCCTAGGTGGTCTTAAGCAGTCTCAGCTTTTTCATACCATCTATGTAATGATGACTCCTAAATTTATATCCCTATCAAGAACTCTTCCCTAAACTCCAGACTTAACACTCAGTTGCTTTTTTGACTAATATTACTAGATAAAATACAGGATACTCAGTTAAATTTGAACTTCAGATAACAATGAATAACCTTCTAGCATAAGTAAATACAATATTTCAGACATACTCATATTAAAAATTATTCATTGTCTATCTGAAATTCAGGTGTAACTGGACACCTGTATTTTACTTACCAAATATGGTAACCCTATTCCTTAACCCAACACTTGTATTCAGAGAGCTGAAACATGCCCCAGGCTTATCATGTCCCAAGTGCTACTCCTAAATTTCCTCACCTGAACATATTTCTCTCAGTTGTTTTCAAATCAGTGAATGACAACTCCACTCTTCTGATTGCTTAGCCCAAACCCTTTACTCTTATCTTTTTTTCATAGCTCTATTGAATCTAATTGTTATTTTAACTCTATCTTTATTGTCTGTCCAAAACCTGACTGCCATTATCACATCCACTGCTACTACTCTGGACCAAGTTGAAACCATTATCTGCTGACCTATTGAAATAGTCACTTTGCTTTTCCTATAGTCCCCTTTTCCAAACTGAAGTCAGACAAATTCTTTTAAAATATAAGTCAGGGCATGTCAGAAATCTCTAACTCTGAGTAAAAGCTAAAGTCCTCAAAATCATCCTCAAAGCCCTATGTGCCCAGCTGCCCCACTGCCATAACCTCTCCTTACTCATCCCCACACATTCCTCCTCTCACTTCCTCTATGCCCTGCTGGCCTCCTCATTGTTCTACAAACACACCAAGCAAATTTGACCTCAGAGCCTTTGCATGGTGCCCTCCTTTGCCAGGTAATTTCTCTGCCTGGTATACACATGGCTTGCTCCCTCGCTGTGTACTTTAGGTTTTCAAATGCCTTACTGAAGAAGCTTTCCCTGCTCTTCTATCCTCTAACACTCACTATCCCATTTTCATTGTTTAATTTTTTTCCATAGAATTGTTCACCACTTGACATGTATTTACTTATTTGTTTTTTATCTGTTGAGACACAGAGAAGCTCAGGGAGGGCAGGGATCTCTCCTGTTGTAACGCCAGAACTTAGGATAGCACATGGCTCTGTGAAAATCTGGTGAATAAATGAATGAAATTAACAATCATTTTGCAGTAGTCAGATGCAAAAAAATCACATAAGAAAAAATGTGTATATGTATGTGTCTGTGAATTGGAATATGACATTTGCACATAAGGAGATGACCATGGTATGTAGGAATAATTGTGTGAGGGACACACACACTCTTATTATTCTTGAGTGACAAGGATGCTGCAAAATATACCATTCATTCTCTGTTATCACGGGTATTCTATTTATATGTTTCTGTCTAATGCTTTGTGTGTCTATAAGCTGAATTAATTTTTTTTTTGCCTACATTATTTAGAGGAGAGATTAGGGAGGTTTTTCCTTTAATATCTTGGGTAATGCCACCCTGTGACATTTATTAGCAGTGATAACTGTTTATCCAGGCTGTCCCTCTTTCTCTTGACATCTGAATGATTTCTTTTAATCACATTCCCATTACCCTCTAATTATGTAAAATTATGTTATATTAAATATAATTTCTGCTGGTAGCCACAGGGTGGCATTCATGTTCTTTGCTATCTCTTTAATGACTGATTACAAGGTCACTTTGAGTAGATAAATAACCTATAGATCCTTCCCAGTGACGTTCACATTCTGATTTTTCATATTAATGCTTGGAAATTGCAGAACTTATTATGGTATCACCTGCATCTCATTTTGCTTCCAGCACCTCCAGTTCTTGCAGGAATCCAAGCTGACTTTATCAGGTTGCCTTGTTTTAATATTAGACTCAGTCAAAGAGAGCCTAATGAAAGCCAGTAGTTGACACAACCTTGGTATTCATTTCAACTCAGCCATCATGGGAAGACTTGCCAGCAGCCTTTAGCACAAGGCTCTGAATGCTTGCTGGTAAACACTAAACTGAATAACAAGTAGGATCATTCACCCCAATAGGTTTATGCCAGTCTAGGTGGATTCTAAGACTAGTCCTTGAAGCAGTAAAACTATTTAATATTTAATCATGACTTTGATTATTAAAAGAAAAAAGACACACACACACCCAAAGAAATACTTAGCAGAAGAGATATCTAGGAGGAGTAGTAGCTCTTTTAACATTTTAGAAGGGCCAGCAGACCAGATCTGAAGTATAAGAGTTTCTCTGAAAAACTCCTGAAGAGCTGCACCATTGGTGAAAGGGCAAACTTATAAGTCAGCTATTGTATCGACTGCAGAGTTTTGGGTCCTCTCATAACTTGCGTATTCTCCAGTCCTATAATCATGTTAAGATAATTCCTGATTATAGCTCCCACAGGCACCTGAATGAAACAAAATGAAGTCTCCTGTCAAGAAAATTAACATTGTTCTAGATCCCAATTAATTTCATACATATTTTTAAGAAATGCAATGTCTGGTATAGAATCAAAAATCCAGGAACACACAGATAAGAAAATGTAAATGAGAAATACTGGAAACATTGAAAATAGCAAATAGGCCCACAAAGGTTCCAGACAGTGGACTTTAAAACAATTTTATTGTTTTCAAAGAAACAAAAAACAAGGTACAAAGTGTTAGCAGAACACTCATACTCTAAAAAGCGACAACAGATTTGAAGAGGAACCAATATAAATTCTCAGACTGAAAATGCAAACAAAATTATAAACTTGGTAGATTTTGAAAACAGTGTATTAGACACATCTGTGGAGAAAATTAGTGGACTAAAATGTAGGTTGGAAGAAATTATAACAAAGCATGGAGAGATGAAAGAATAGGAAAAGTAGGGGAATGGGCAAGAAAAAGATAACACAGTAAAATCTAATATATACTTACGATGGGGAGAAGAGAATGAAGCAATCACATATTTGAAGTGCTAAGGGCTAAAATTTTTCCAAAACTGACAAAAGACCTCAATTGGTAGGTTTAAGAAATCCAAAAAAAGCAAAAAATAAGTGAAAACAAATTGTTATCTAGACAATTAGTAACACAGTGAAATCACAGAAAAAGAAAGATCACCTTAAAGATATATAGAAAATGGGAAAATAGATTACTTTCAAAGTAGTTATATTAAGACCAAAAGCTGATTCCTTAAGCATTAAAGTGAAAGTTAGAAGTAGACAATGAAATAATACCTTCTGAAAGAAAATAATTGGCAACCTTAATTTTTAACCCAGCAAAATATTCTTCAATAATAAAGGTGACCATGAAAACTAAGTGCAACATTTGATCCTGGATTGATTCTGCATCAAAAAAGATAATGCTCTGAAGGTTATTGCTGATACCATCAGAAATGTTTGAATATGTACAGTAGATGCTTTCCAGTCAAAGTGTGGTCTGTGGATCAGCTGCATTAGCCTCACTTATGAGCTTATTGAAAACGCATAATCATAGGCACCATCTCAGACCTACTGGATTAGAGTCACATTTTAACAAGATCCCCATGATTTGTATGCATACCAAAATTTGAGAAGCCCTGTATTAGTTAACTGTACTTTATTTATGTTAAATTTCTTGAATTTGAGAATATGTCCGACAATATGATATGTCAGAAAATGTCTTTGCTCTCTTGAGATGTATGATGAAGTATTTACGGTTGAGGGGGTCATGGTATTTGCAATTTAATCTGAAATGTTTCTTCAAATATTGATTTACAAAAAAGAAGTAATAGTGACAATGGGAGTACATCATGACACTAAAAATAAATATGTGTATTATTGCTGCAAGGGAGTGAAAAGTATGTGGTAAAGTGTAATTAGTGGATCTAGGTGAAGACTCACGTGTTTATTGTACTGTTCTTGCAATTTGGAATAATCAGTTTGTAAAACATTCTATTAGGGTTTAAAATACACATAATCTATATCCCAACAACTCTACTACAGGATGTACATCCAAGAAAAATGTATGCTTAGGTCTGCTAAAAGGCACAAAGAAGAAAGTTCAGAGTAGTATTGTTTGCAATGATCCAAAGCTAGAAACACATTTCTAACACTAGAATGGATAAATTATGACATAAACAATAGAATACTATACAGTGATGGAAATAAGCCACAGCTACAGATGACACTATTGATGATTCTCACAAATATACTATTGAATGAAAGAAGCCAGAACTAAAAGAATGCATAATGCATAATTCTGTTTTAGTTGATAGGTTCATAATTAAGTGGTAAAAGTGTAAATAAAAGTCACTTATTATTATACAGAGAAATAAAACTAAGTGGATGGATTCCAGGTAATTTGTAGAACTAGAATTAATGAGACTTGTTAATGAAATATATATGTAGATGAAGTCCTATTTCAAAAAGCAATGTATGAAGACTAGCATCTCAGTTTTGGGGCTGAGTAACTATTCAACTGGTGGGGCTGTTGACTGAGATGGTGAAGAACACAGAAGGAGCAATTCTAAGGGGAGAAATCATGAGTCCATTTTTAGAGTATATGGAGAGAAGACAGTGGAGACCAGGAGCAAATCTTATGGCACTTGAGAACGTAACGTCCTACAAGGAAGGAGAAAAGAGTGATTCAAGAAGGAGGGATTAGTCAAAAAAGTGAAGACAGAGAAGTGACTTTTGAGTTTGGTAAGATAAAGACTATTAGTAATTATTGCAAGGATAGTGTTAGTGGAGAGAGAAAGGGAGAAAAGCCATTTATTTTGTTTTTGCATCTAATATTTATTTTATTTTATTTTGCTATTATTAATATACAGTTATATGAGCAACATTATGGTTACTAGACTCCCCCTATTATCAAGTCCCCACCACATACCCCATTGCAGTCACTGTCCATCAGCGTAAAAGGATGTTATAGAATCACTACTTGTCTTCTCTGTGTTATACTGCCTTCCCCGTATGCCCCCACCCAACCCCCACCCCCACGACATTATGTGTGCTAATTGTAATAGCCCTTTTTCCCCCTTATCCCTCCCTTCTCACCCATCTTCCCCAGTTCCTTTCCCTTTGGTAACTGTTAGTCCATTCTTGGGTTCTGTGAGTCTGCTGCTGTTTTGTTCCTTCAGTTTTTTTCTTTATTCTTATACTCCACTGATGAGTGAAATCATTTGATACTTGTCTTTCTCCGCCTGGCTTATTTCACTGAGCATAATACCCTCTAGCTCCATCCATGTTGTTGCAATTGGTAGGATTCGTTTTCTTCTTATGGCTGATTAATATTCCATTGTGTATATATACCACATTTTCTTTATCCATTCATCTACTGATGGACACTTAGGTTGCTTTCATTTCTTGGCTATTGTAAATAGTGCTGCGATAAACATAGGGGTGCATCTGTCTTTTTCAAACTGCATTGCTGCATTCTTAGGGTAAATTCCTAGGGGTGGGATTCCTGGGTCAAATGGTATTTCTATTTTGAGTTTTTTGAGGAACCTCCATACTGCTTTCCACAATGATTGTACTAATTTACATTCCCACCAGCAGTGTAGGAGGGTTCCCCTTTCTCCATATCCTTGCCAACATTTTTTGTTTGTGTTTTGGATGGCGGACATCCTAACTGGTGTGAGGTGATATCTCATTGTGGTTTTAATTTGCATTTATCTGATGACTAGTGATGTGGAGCATCTTTTCATGTGCCTGTTGGCCATCTGAATTTCTTCTTTGGAGAAGTGTTTGTTCAGATCCTCTGCTCATTTTTTAATTGGATTATTTGCTTTTTGTTTGATGAGGTGTGTGAGCTCTTTATATAATTTGGATGTCAACCCCTTATCGGATATGTCATTTATGAATATATTCTCCCATACTGTAGGATGTCTTTTGCTCTGCTGATGGTGTCCTTTGCTGTACAGAAGCTTTTTAGTTTGATATAACCCCATTTGTTCATTTTCACTTTTGTTTCCCTTCCCCGGGGAGATATGTTCATGAAGAAGTTGCTCATGTTTATGTACAAGAGATTTTTGCCTATGTTTTTTTCTAAGAGTTTTGTGGTTTCATGACTTACATACAGGTCTTTGATCCATTTTGAGTTTACTTTTATGTATGGGGTTAGACAGTAATCCAGTTTCATTCTCTCACATGTAGCTGTCCAGTTTTGCCAACACCAGCTGTTGAAGCTGTTGAAGAGGCTGTCATTTCCCCATTGTGTATCCATGGCTCCTCTATCATATATTAATTGACCATATATGCTTGGGTTTATATCTGGGCTCTCTATTCTGTTCCACTGGTCTACGGGTCTGTTCTTGTACCAGTACCAAATTGTCTTGATTACTGTGGCTTTGTAGTAGAGCTTGAAGTGAGGGAGCATAATCCCCCCAGCTTTATTCTTTCTTCTCAGGATTGCTTTGGCTATTCGGGGTCTTTTATGGTTCCATATGAATTTTAGAACTATTTGCTCTAGTTCATTGAAGAATGCTGTAGGTATTTTGATAGGGCTGCATTCAATATGTAGATTGCTTTAGGCAGTATGGCCATTTTGACAATATTAAGTCTTCCTAGCAAAGAGCATGGGATGAATTTCCATTTATTGGTGTCCTCTTTAATTTCTCTTTAGAGTGTCTTGTAGTTTTCAGGGTACAGGTCTTTTACTTCGTTGGTTAGGTTTATTCCTAGGTATTTTATTCTTTTTGATGTGATTGTGAATGGAATTAGTGTATAGGAATGCAACAGATTTCTGTGTGTTAATTTTGTATCCTGCAACTTTGCTGAATTCAGATATTAGATCTGATAGTTCTGGAGTGGATTCTTTAGGGTTTTTTATGTACAATATCATGTCATCTGCAAACAGGGACAGTTTGAGTTCTTCCTTGCCGATATGGATGCCTTTTATTTCTTTGTGTTGTCTGATTGCCGTGGCTAGGACATCCAGAACTATGTTGAGTACAAGTGGGGAGAGTGGGTGTCCTTGTCTTGTTCCCAGTCTTAAAGGAAAAGCTTTTAGCTTCTCACTGTTAAGTATAATTTTGGCTGTGGGTTTGTCATATATGGCCTTCATTATGTAGAGGTACTTGCCCTCTATACCCATTTTGTTGAGAGTTTTTATCATGAATGGATGTTGAATTTTGTCAAATGCTTTTTCAGCATCTATGGAGATGATCATGTGGTTTTTCTCCCTCTTTTTGTTGATGTTGTGGATGATGTTGATGGATTTTCAAATGTTGTACCATCCTTGCATCCCTAGGATGAATCCCACTTGATCATGATGGATGATCTTTTTGATGTATTTTTGAGTTCAGTTTGCTAATATTTTGTTGAGTGTTTTTGCATCTATGTTGGTCTGTAATTTTCTTTTTTTGTGGTGTCTTTGCCTGGTTTATTAGAGTGATGTTGGCCTTGTAGAATGAGTTTGGGAGTATTCCCTCCTCTTCTACTTTTTGGAAAACTTTAATGAGGATGGGTATTAGGTCTTCACTAAATGTTTGATAAAATTCAGCAGTGAAACCATCTGGTCTACGAGTTTTGTTCTTAGGTAGTTTTTTGATTACCAATTCAATTTCTTTGCTGGTAATTGGGCTATTCAGATTTTCTGTTTCTTCCTGGGTCAGCCTTGGAAGGTTGTATTTTTCTTGAATGTTATCCATTTCTTCTTGGTTATCCAGTTTGTTACCATATACTTTTTCACAGTATTCTCTCATAATTCTTTGTATTTCTGTGGTGTCTGTAGTGATTTTTCCTTTCTCATTTCTGATTCTGTTTATGTGTGTAGACTCTCTTTTTTTCTCGATAAATCTGGCTAGGGGCTTATCTATTTTGTTTATTTTCTCAAAGAACAAGCTGCTGCTTTCATTAATTTTTTCTTTTGTTTTATTCTTCTCAATTTTATTTCTTTCTGCTTTAATCTTTATTATGTCCCTCCTTGTACTGACTTTGGGCATCATTTTTTCTTCCTTCTCTAGTTTCATTAATTGGGGTTTAGACTGTTCATTTGGGATTATTCTTTCCTGAGGTAGGTCTGTATTGCAGTATATTTCCCTCTTAGCACAGTCTTTGGTACATCCCACAGATTTTACGATGTTGTCATTTGTCTCCATATATTGCTTGATCTCTTTTTTATTCGGTCATTGATCCATTGATTATTTAGGAGCATATTATTAAGCCTCCATGCATTTGTGGGCTTTTTCATTTTCTTTGTGTAATTTCGTTCTAGTTTCATACCTTTGTGATCTGGAAGCTGGTTGGTACAATTTCAATCTTTTTGAGTTTACTGAGGTTCTTTCTGTGGCCTAATATATCATCAGTTCTTGAAAATGTTTCATGTGCACTTGAGAGGAATGTATATCCTGTTGTTTCTGGATGGAGTGTTCTGTAGATGTCCGTCAGGTCCATCTCTTCTAATACGTTGTTCAGTGCCTCTGTCTCTACTTATTTTCTGACTGGTTGATCTGTCCTTTGGAGTGAGTGGTGTGTTGAAGTCTCTAAAGTAAATGCATTGCATTCTATTTCCCCCTTTAATTCTGTTAGTATTTGTTTCACATATGTAGGTGATCCTGTGTTCAGTGCATACATATTAATAATAGTTATATCCTCTTGTTGGACTGACCCTTTTATCATTATGTAATGTCCTTCTTTGTCTCTTGTGACTTTCTTTGTTTTGAAGTCTATTTTGTCTGAAAGAAGTACTGCAACTCATGCTTTTTTCTCACTCTTACTTGCATGAAATATCTTTTTCCATCCCTTTACTTTCAGTCTGTATGTATTTGGGTTTGAAGTGAGTCTCTTGTAGGCAGCATATAGATGGGTCTTGTTTTTTTATTCATTCAGTAACTCTATGTCTTTTGATTGGTGCATTCAGACCATTTACATTTAGGGTGATTATCGATAGGTATGTACTTATTGGCATTGCAGGCTTTAGATTTGTGGTTACCAAAAGTTCAAGGGCAGTTCCCTTACTATCTAACAGTCTAATTTAACTTACTTTGTGTACTATTACAAACACAACCCAAAAGTCTCTTTTCTTTTTTTTCCTCGTTTTTCTTCCTCCTCCATTCTTTGTATGTTATGAATCATATTCTGTACTCTTTGTCTTCCCTTGGATGACATCTATTTAGCCTTAGGAATACTTCCATCTATAGGAGTCCCTCCGAAATGTAGAGGTGGTTTGTGAGAGGTAAATTCTCTTAGCTTTTGCTTATCTGAAAATTGTTTAATCCCTCCTTCAAAGTTAAGTGATAACCTTGCCGGGTAGAGTATTCTTGGTTCAAGGCCCTTCTGCTTCATTGCATTAAATATATCATGCCACTCCCTTCTGGCCTGTAAGGTTTCTGTTGAGAAGTCTGATGATAGCCTGATGGGTTTTCCTTTGTATGTGATGTTTTTTCTCTCTCTAGCTGCTTTTAAAAGTCTGTCTTTATCCTTGATCTTTGCCATTTTAATCGTTTTATGTCTTGATGTTTTCTTCCTTGGGTCCCTTGTGTTGGGAGATCTGTGCACCTCCATGGCCTGAGAGACTATCTCTTTCCCAGATTGGGGAAGTTTTCAGCACTTACCTCCTCGATGACACTTTCTATCCCTTTTTCTCTGTCTTCTTCTTCTGGTACCCCTACAATGTGAATATTGTTTCGTTTGTACTGGTCACACTGTTTTCTCAATATTCTTTCATTCTTAGAGATCCTTTTTCTTTCTGTGCCTCAGCTTCTTTGTATTCCTCTTCTCTAATTTCTATTCCATTTACCGTTACCATCTCTTCTACTACATCTAATCTGCTTTAAAATCCCTCCCTGTGCGTTTCATTTCAGATATGGAATTTCTTAATGATTGAATCTCTGACTTAAATTCATTCCTGGAGTCTTGAATATTTTTCTGTACCTCCATAAGCATGTTTATAATTTTTATTTTGAACTCTCTTTCAGGAAGTTTGGTGAGTTCGGTTTCATTTGGCCCTCTTTCTGGGGTCTGTAAGATTTTGGTCTGAACCATGTTCTTTTGATGTTTCATATTTCGGTGTGGTGCCCAGTAGTGTGCAGAAACTCCAGTCTCTGGAGCTGCTCAGTCCTACAGTGAAGTTGGGGGTTGTAGTGGAGTGGAGCTGGTGTCTGGGGGGAGGAAAGATCTGTTTCCTGATTCCTGTCTACAGTGCCTTTCTCCAGTGTCAGAGCCAGTGTGCCAAACACACCCGTGTAAACCTCTGTGCTTTTGTAGGCAAGGCCTCCCTCTGGCTGGCCTGACGCTTGTGCAGTGACTGCAGGTTTGCGAGCAGGTGCCTGCAGCCTAGTAGGAAGGCTTGGCAGGCTGTGTGTCACAGTGGGGGGCCCTCAGAGCTCAGTAGGCAGCCAGGGGTATGGAGCACCTGAAGCTCCCCCAAGTTCCCAACAGCTGTACAGAGCATGCCCAGGCAACCTTGTCTAGCTCTCCCTTGTCCTGCACAGCCAGCTCCATGCAAATCCTGCTCCTTCAGCAGCCCTCTCGCTGCTAGGAAGCTCCTCAGACTGCCTGCCTTTCCTCTGACACAGAGCGGCCAGGTGTGGATCCCCTCCTCCACAAACGGCTGGAATGTCCATTTCTCAAGCACTCCACCTGTCCGAGCTCCCCAACATCTAGAGCACCACACAATACAGGATTCCGCCCACAAAGCACATCTCCAGGACTAGGTGTTCAGCAGTCCCTAGCTTACACCCCCTCCCCCGTTCCATTTCTCTTCCTCCTGTGGATGAGCTAGGGTCAGGGCAGGGCCTGTGTCCCGCCAGATTAAGGCCTTGGTGCGTAACCCTGTTTCATGAGGTCTGCTCTGTTCGTGAGGTGTGTATGCAGTCTGGTTCAGCCTTCTTTCTTGTTGCTGTTTTAAGGTTAGTTGTATTAATTAAGTGTATTTTTTACTGTTTGTGGTTTTGGGAGGAGCTCTCCGACTCACCTCCCACACCGCCATCTTCACAGAGCCCTCGCACCAGACTTTTAAGGTGACCTCATCCCTACTTTCAGGAGAAAAGCCTTTTTGAAGTGAATCAAAGAGACAGTGGAAGTGAGTAAGTCAAAAAAGCAAGAATGGACAACTCTTAAGACATTTTGCTGTGAAAATGAATAAGATAAACAGTGTAGGGGCTAGATGGAGACATGGTGTCAAAAACATATTTTTTCTTTGAATGAAACACAGGCCCTTTTCTAGGTTGATGAGACTAATTCAATAGAAGGAAAATGATGATGCGGGAGAAAGATGGAATACTTCCAGGGATGAGGTCCTTGAGTAAAAAAGAGGTTATGAGTTTTATTGAGCATCCATTATGTGACAGACATTGTTCAAGGAATTGTGTTTATTCAGCATAGAAACTCATTTTCTGCCTTCAAGGACAGCACACAACAGCGGGGGAGAGATTAGTCCACTAACAATTGCAGCATGGTGTACTGTTAATATGTAGGAATGCATGGAATACTCAGGAGTGCACAGCTCCTTGGAAATAGTGAAGATTTTCTCAAAGAAATTATTCTTAAGCTGCATCTTAAAGGATTCATTTAAATCTCATCAGATTTGGGAGGGACAATGTAGTAAAATTCTTTCATAAATTCACTACTGCTAAATTTTCCAGCATAACCTCTTGTCCCAGTAAGCCTGCCACCAAACATACACATGTGAAGACATCCTCACATCGCAAAACCTGCCATTTGCCTAACATGTCATGCCATCTCATGAAGCACATGCTGTTGGTATTTTGTTAAGTATTCCTTCCTTCCAACTACACATGAAATTCTACACATCTCTCAAGACTTGTTTAAAAGCCACTTATTCTTAATACCCTTTCTAATTCTACAGGCAAAAGAAATCACTCTTGCCTCTGGGCTCCTGTAGTACTTTACAAGTACCTCTATGGCATAGGGTGACTATGGTATTTTTTAGAGAGGGAGCTACCTTAGTGGTTACAAGTATGGATTCTGGTGCCAGGTTCCCTTAGTGGAAATCATAGCTCTGCATTTACCAGCTGTGTCTCCTTGGACAAGTTCCTTAATCTCTGTGTGTCTCAGGTGCATCCTTTCTAAAATGGGAATAATAAACCTACTCTGCTGGAGTGGAAGTGAGAGAGAGCTCAAAATACGGGAAACGTGCAGAGGATATAGAAACAAGGGACACTGAAGATGAAAAGTCCAGAGCTTGTGGGGTTGCCTGCAAATCTGTCCTACTTCCCCTTGACTAGCCATGTCCACCTCCCCTGGAAAAGAGATGAACATACATGTTGGAAGGAAATTTGGTCCTGGTTTCTGTCTTTGAAAACATAATTGCATTGACTATGAATTATGTGTGATTCTAGAAATGAAACTGTTTTATTTTTGACAATATCTTTTTTGTCCTCTGCTTTCTCTTTCTTTAGTTCTTTAAAGTGTACTGTCCATTTTGCTGATTTGTTCCCATAGAAACCACTGAAAATTTACAGCTTGTTTAAGTGGGTCTTAGAAGAGGCACAGGTTATTGTGGGTATGAAATGAGTTTATATTGCAAAGCACTTAGAACAGTGTCTGCCACGTGAAAAAAGCTCAATAAATTTTAGCTATTATTACTATAATTATACATGTTTTTCCACTATGATAAGAATAGCTCTTAATTATATTTATTTTTTTGTGTGTCCTGCCACTCTTCCACCTCCCACCCAACTTGTCCTTGCATGGCATGAAGGAGCTCAATGAAGACATACTGGAAGGAATAAATGAATGGATTTCCCTTCCCTTTCACCAGCTGGTTTTATAGCAAGGCTCTTTTCTTTGGTATCTCCTCTGGGCTTAGCATACATTTGGACATAAAGCACTCATGGCATCGTGCTGTTTGAATGATTTTTTAAAAGTATTGGCATCTCTAAAGATTCATAAGATTTCAGGAATATCAGAAGACATACATTTAATCCTTTACCCATTAATGTGACTGCTAACAGAATCAGGGATTGCCAGAGTAAAGCTTCAAGTTCAAAGAGTTGAGTTTCCTTCTTTGTTAGAGCACCCTGTTTCAACATCCCTGACCGATGGGCAGTTATTTCAGCATTATCTCAAAGCAGGTAATTAGGAAACTTCTCTCTGGGAAGAATACAAACATTGGGTGCCAGAGTGAGCATAAGAGAGTCCCCAAAAGAGGGGGGGAAGGGCAGAGAAGATGGAAAGAGGCCACCCCCAGGACAAAAAGTCCAGTTCTTGTGGGTTTGCCTGCAAGTCCTGCCCTTCTTCCTCTTGACTAGCCTTGCCCAACTCCTTGAAGAAAGAGTCATGTATGTGCTGGTGGGAAAATTGGTCCCAATTTCTATCTTTTGAAATCATAAGTGTAATGACGTGACGTGTATAGTTTTAAAAAGGAAACTGGTTTTAATTTTTTGACAAGGTACTTTTTATCCTTTGGGTTCCCCCTTTCCTTTCTTCAAGTGCACTGCCCATTTTGTAAATTTGTTTCCAGAGACACCACTGACAATTTATAGGTTATTTAAGTGGGTCTGAGAGGAGGTGATAGTAATAAATAAAGCCCTGACATGTGCTATAAATAGCAAATGTGCTCCGGATTGCCCATCTTCCACCTGTCTACTTACCACTTATTAAATCAAGTTTACAACAATAATTTAAAGAACACTGGGCTTTTTTTTCCTGGATATGAGTGGTAGGTGGGAGGTGAAGGCTTGTCAATTCCCATCTCTTTGGATATAATGAAGTTGTGGCCAATCTAGGATAGGCAGACATTCTCAAAAACTAGTTGTTGGGGGTGGTGGTGGGTCTCTTACGTCACATGCTTTTGGCTTTTAACTCTTCTCAGGGTAGCTAGGGCAACTGTGGCTCCTAAAACTTGCAACTAGTAAGGAAGAAAGAGCTAGGGATTTTTTTCCTTTTCTCTTACAGTGAAGGGGGTGGGTGGAGCAGGGAAGAGGTGGTTGTTGAGAGCTACAACAGACAGATGCCAAAGGTAGGCAGCAATCTTTGCATTGCAGAGGACCATCTCCATAATGTTCACAACAAAGGAGGCAAGGCAGAGAGAACAGGAGAGAACTGGACCCCAGATAACTGGATGGCTCAAAAGAAGAGGGTTTCCTGTATTGACTTATGTGTATCTCCTGCTCCATTTCCACCCCTTGCCCCTCAATCATCATGACACTTAGATACCATTTTCTGTTGCTCAGGTTTAAATTAGGAGGGAGAGTGTAAAGAAGGTTGAGACTCATAAGAAATAAAAGATGTAAAGGAATAAAGGAGGAAAAGATAGGAATGGAAATATATAGACATAGAGATAGAGAATTTAAGTCTATGGTGAAAGAGAAAAATAAACCAATAAGTTCTAATGGTAATTCTTACAAGATTTATTAAAAACTATAATTGTCTGTCTACCATTTTTCCAGCATTCTGCTAGGCAAATTGGCAGGAAAAATGAAGGACAAAATTTCTTCCCTGGAAAAGTTACAATGATTGAAGGAAAATTTGTCAAAATAAAGTTTATGTCTCTAATCTTACAGATCTCTGTTGGTGAAGAAGTTAAAGCTGAAACAGTGGTAGATGGAAGATCATTCTTTGGGCAAGGCTAAATAGCCCTAGACAATGCAGCCCTCTTGTTGCTGCAGATTAGTGCTGGATTGCTATCAGTCTAGCATGTCAAAAATGTCTCCTGGTCAAATGCTTTGGAAAATAAGTTGAAGAAAATGGATCACTTTCTGATATGGTAATGAGCTAACTGGGTTAGCTTTATCAGTCAGTCCTATTCCCCAGTCTTGAGCCAAATACTTGCTCTAAGGCTTAGTTGGGATTTTACTTATTTTACACAGCAAAATTGGGGAGATAAGAAGAGGCCAATTACCGTGCTGGATCACTGAGGGTTCTCATCAGCTAAATGTTCTAATTTGCTCAGCATGAAAGAGGGATGGAATCTAGAGAAATCTCGTCTGACTCCTCTCCATAAACACACAGATTAGAATCTCTAGGATATATGGAGATGGCACTCTTACAGTTTAGAGCACTGAAATCATACAATTTGATAGAGTGTTTTAAAGGATACTAAAATATTCTTTTTTTTAAATAATTTATTTTGGTATTAATCTACAATTACATGTGCAATATTATGGTTATTAAACTACCCCCTTCATCAGGTCTCCCCCACCAACTCCATTACAGTCACTGTCCATAAGCATAGTGAGATGCTATAGAGTCACTACTTGTCTTCTCTGAGTTGTACAGCCCTCCCCATACCCCCCCAACCTTACGTCTTCTAATTGTAATGCCCCTTTTTTCCCTCTTATCCCTCCCTTCCCACTCATCTTCCCCAGTTCCTTTCCCTTTGATAACCATTAGTCTGTTCTTGGGTTCTGTGAGTCTGCTGCTGTTTTGTTCCTTCAGTTTTTTTCTTTGTTCTTATACTCTACATATGAGTGAAATCATTTGATACTTGTCTTTTTCGGCTTGGCTTATTTCACTGAACATAATACCCTCTAGCTCCGTCCATGTTGTTGCAAATGGTAGGATTTGTTTTCTTCTTATGGCTGAATAATATTCCATTGTGTATATGTACCACTTCTTCTTTATCCACTCATCTACTGATGGACACTTAGGTTGCTTCCATTTCTTGGCTATTGTAAATAGTGCTGCAGGGTGCATCTGTCTTTTTCAAACTGGGCTGCTGCATTCTTAGGGTAAATTCCTAGGAGTGAAATTCCTGGGTCAAATGGTATTTCTATTTTGAGTTTTTTGAGGAACCTCCATACTGCTTTCCACAATGGTTGAACTAATTTGCATTCCACCAGCAGTGTAGGAGGGTTCCCTTTTCTCTACATCCTCGCCAACATTTGTGGTTGTTTGTGTTTTGGATGTTGGCCATCCTCACTGATGTGAGGTGATACCTCATTGTGGTTTTAATCTGCATTTCTCTGATAATTAGCGATGTGGAGCATCTTTTCATGTGCCTGTTGGTCATCTGAATTTCTTCTTTGGAGAAGTGTCTATTCATGTCCTCTTCCCATTTCTTAATTGGATTATTTGCTTTTTGTTTGTTAAGGTACGTGAGTTCTTTATATATTTTGGATGTCAACCCTTTATCAGATACGTTTTTTATGAATATATTCTCCCATACTGTAGGGTGTCTTTTTGTTCTACTGATGGTGTCCTTTGCTGTACAGAAGCTTTTCAGCTTCATATAGTCCCACTTGTTCATTTTTGCTTTTGTTTCCCTTGCCCGGGGAGGTATGTTCATGAAGAAGTTGGTCATGTTTATGTCCAAGAGATATTTGCCTATGTTTTTTTCTAAGAGTTTTATGGTTTCATGACTTAAATTCAGGTCTTTGATCCACCTTGAGTTTACCTTTGTGTATGGGGCTAGACAGTGGTCCAGTTGCATTCTCACATGTAGCTGTCCAGTATTTCCAACACCAGCTGCTGAAGAGGCTGTCATCTCCCCATTGTATATCCAAGGCAAGGATACTAAAATATTCTATTTATCAATCCCAGTTGCTTGAAATTGCACTTTAGATATATGAGGTAAGGGACTCTAAGTGAAGTAACAGAATAAAAAACAGATAGCTGGCACCTTGGTGTATATTAATGATCATAATAATTAGATAGAAATGAAGGTTTAATGCGGACTTTACTATAGCTAAAAAATAAGAGAAACTTTCCAAGAAGGGCTGGTAAAATCAGGCCACCCTTTAAGAAACCCAAGGTACAAGCCAAGTGAGCCAAGTGGATTAAATATCCATCAGTTGACATACTTGTGTACAAGATACTAAGAAACTTGTCTATTGACAAATTCACCAGCTAGACAGAAGACGTGTAAATGGACGAATAACCAGATAACTATTGCATATAATAATTATGCACCAACTATAAATATGGTGAGTTGAGTTGATGTTTTCTGCGCTCAGGGAAGTGCAGTTAAGATTGGGGCAGTGATTTTGATGAGAAGAGAATCAGAACTCAGGGAAACCTGAGTCCAGAATTTTAAATAGCTCTAGAGACTAGGTCATTAAAATAAAGCATCATACACCACCAAGGAGAATTTTGTTCCCTGTGTCACTCCCATGAACTTTGCATGTGAAGGGGTTAAGATTCTCTCCTGCCTCTTTGCTTCCAGCAGCAAGATTCCTTGGGCTACGATGTCCAGTTGTGTTATGCATTTAGCTACAGGAAGTCTGGTTTGGTTACTTTTTTTCTTTGCTTGGAGGCCCCGCTGAAGTAATAATAAGATTAGCTCCAGAAAACCATCTTGACCCCTGTCATTGCTGAAATTTGTTCTCTGACATTAGGGACATGGAAATTCTGAAGCTAAATCCTGTGTTAGAAGGAGAAAAAAAAAACCCTACGTGCACCTCAGGAAGTTATATATCTGCTAGTGATTTATTTTTTCTACTTTGTAAACTATGATAGAAATATGGTCTTTGATATGAGGATGAACTGAAATATCCTAGTGTTCAAAATATATATCCCCAGCTCAAACTTTCCTCCCTCTGAGTTGCTATAATTTTACTTAACTGTTTTCTTTCTTTTCATCTTGAAAAACTTTTGTTTCGTGTTATATGATACTCATGGGTCATCAGTGATCTTAGGAAGTGGCTTTCCTAACTCCTTGTTAGTAGAGGAGGAAAGAGGTAAAGGAAGTGATTCCCATTGGCATGTGCTTTTATCTATGTGAGCTTGTCCAAAGCGCGTGGAGGTGGGCACTAGGACCGTGGGGCTCACTCTGGACATTGTACATTCTTGTGCGTTCCTCTGCTGGAGTTCTTCTTCAACATGAAAGTGCTCAGGATCCATTCCTGCTCAAAAATATTTCCTTGGTTCCCTAACACTTGCTGCTTTGAGTTTAGATTTCTTAGCATGGCATCCAAAGCACTTCATAATATGACCCCAACCACACTAAGCCTTACTGCTCCTCTCTGCCCACTGGTCACTCAGCTCGGACCAGCATCAGCCCACAACATGTTCGTTTCTTCTTGCCTTTGAGTATTCTGCCTTCTCTTCTTGGAATGCAATGATTTTATGCTCTTTCTCACTTCCCCTCTGCAGATCTTCTTCCTGATGACTCATCCTCAGAGATTCAGCTTAAAAGTTACCTCTGTGAAGTCTCCTGATATTGATGTAATAAAATAATCTCTTTACTTTTCTCTTCTCTAATAAAGGTGAAGAATGGTTTCTCATTGTAACTTCAGGAGGAGGAGGGGGGAATATGCCCAGGGCAAAATGCCTTTGAAGCCGACATCAAAGGGAGAAATAAAGTGGCAGAAACCTGTTTATTGCTTATAAGCAGTCGTCCACTTCTGCTCACCCATGTCTCTTGCCACCTGGCTGCAAAAAGGGACCCCACCCAACCTCTCCAGTCCAGATATGCCTTCACTCCTCCTTGTAATCACCTATTGATATGGAGATGGACTACTTTTCTCCACCCCTTGGAAACACCTGTTGATATGGAGATACACTAAGGCCAGGCAAGAGATTCTTGAAATATTGCAATTTTACTTACACTTATTAATTCCTGTATTCCCCAGTGCCCAGCAGAATGCTTAATACATACTAAGCACCCAGTAGAGAAAAACAGTGAAGAAATAATGGGTAGACACTACTAGTGAAATACAAATGCTGGTGAAGGAAAACAACTACATTAAAAGTTATATACTGTCTTTTTGAACATGTGATTCATATTTTAATTTACACAATTATTCATATTTATTTTTTCACTGGAAAATAAATAAAAGTTTAAATTCAGAAGAAAGCCACAAAGTCTAATCTTTTTTGTTAGTCCATAGAACTTCAGATTTATATGTTGTTGATAATTACTTTTTCTATTTCTGCATTACAAGCAACCCTAAAACCTAGAGGCTTAAAACAAAAATTATTTATTTTCAAAATGTTGTGGGTCAGGAATTCGGGCAGGATTTGATTGGATGTTCTGTATAGTTGTGGGACCTCCTGCAAGACAGTTGATTTATCCATGGGCACTTTGCTGCTCCTTGGCTTCTCTTGTGACTCTCCAGATGACATCTCATTGTCCAGGGTTTCTTCCTTAGCTTGGACTTCTCACATGATGGTCTCTAAGTAATTATATTCTTGCCCAGTGGCTGCCTCCCAGAGGCAGAAAGGGGATGCTGCCAGGCCAGTCAAGATCTATCCCCAGAACTGGCATTGGTCACTTCCTTCACACTCTATTGATCAAAGAAGACACAGAATCCAACCAGATTTGATGGGGTGGAGAAGTGGACACCCCTTATAAAAGTATGGGACAAGATTATCCTGAAGAAACGCAAGTGAGGTAGATCATATTTTTGCAACCATCTTTGGGAAATATAACCTATGAGGTAATTGATAAATATTTGGTAAATCAGTGCCCAGGGGACCTTGTCATAAAAATCAATTAACCCTCTTGAAATTTTCAATGCCTCTTACTGTGATAAATTTTAATCCGGTATAGGCTACTTTTTGTAGTCTCTCTGCAACAGAGATGGGATCTCTGAGGAAGAGAAGGGAAGCTAAGCTTGTCCTTCATCTGGATCTTTTGATCACATTTATTTTACCTAACATAACACAGAATCACAAGTGAGAGTAAGTTCCACTTCATATTGTGAGTCCTCACCCTTAATAGAACTTACTTCCTCCAAAGGTGGCTTTAGGTAAATTCACAGGTGATAGATCCTCACTGGGTCACAAAAAAATAGAAGTGTTAGAGATATATCCCTAGCCTTTGAGGCTGACAGCAGACATAGCAAGGCTTTTCAAGCTCTAGATTGTGATCCTAGTAGTGGATCATGAAATCAGTTTAGTGGATTGGGGCCAATAGTAAAAAAAGGAATCGAATGGAATACAAAGTATCAGTTGCACACAACATAACATATACATAGATATACAGAAGTCCGTATGGGTGTGTCTTTTTGCATGTGTGTTTGAATGTGAGTGCCGTATTACAATGAAACTATTTCTATAAGCTGCAGTCAAAAATGTTTTTAAAGCTGTCAAAGTAGAGTATCTGTGTCCTCTTGTGAATCCTCTCAGTGCCACTTTCAAAGGCAAAACATGGGACTAGAGGGACCACTGGTTTAATGCAACAAGACATTTCTGGTATTCTTATGAAAAATATTTTGTTTGGGGCTCAAAATGACAAATAGCTCAAAGTCCAATAGAAACATCATTTTCTAAAAGAAGAAACTGCTTTACAGACAGTGTACAGCAAAAGAAAATACCTCACCTCCACAGCTTATGCCCTCCATCGCCTATAAAGAGTTTTTATATAAGACTTTTTTTTTCTTTCCAGAGGGAAAGAAACTTACATTTCAAACTGAAATTTGGTTCAATAGATTTCCTAGGGGCTTACCTGTCCAATGTTGCTGACCCTTGACAGGCTACGAGATGGTCCAGGTTAGAACCTGAAGTACTGAGCAATGTCTAGGTGTGCAGTGACAGCAGTATCTGGTTGGACTCAGAAACTCCTTCTGTACCACCACAGCACGCATGTACGTGGTTCTACATAGAACATTTTTTCAGACTCTGATCTTTCACATACCACTCAGTCTCCTTCCTTCTGACAAAATATTTCACCGCTCTCCTGTATTACCCACACCTGTAAAAGCCCAATGGTTTATTCCAGTGTCTGTTTTTGACTTTCCAAATCAAGCCCCTTTAAGATTATGATTTGTTATGAGCAGCAAATATAGTTTACAAAAAGCTTCTCAAATACAATCTTTCACTAAATATTCAGAGAAGACTTATAGGCTGCTTATCATAAATATTTTCATGTTAAAGTTGGGGTTGTTGAGGCTCAAAGAGGTTGATTTGCTTGTTCAAGGTCATACATATATGTTAAGCAGCAGGCCCAAGACTTGACCCCAAATCCCGCACCATGCTGCCCTTACCAGAGGGCTGAGAAAGTGGTCCTTAACTAGCTCTCTGGGCTTGTGCAATTTTCCTGATTTTAAGTTTCTTTCCTAAGGATGCCTTCAGGGCATCTATCCACTTACTGGTCCAGCTCTCAAAATCAGAAGATAGTTCAAATTTTGTCCTACTTGTAAGTCAATGATACTGCAAAAAAATAAAAGTGAAAAGTATCCAGTGATAGCCGAGGAGAGGTAGTCAATATAGGCACCCTGTTTGTCTCCAGCTTGTTAGATTTCCGTGCCTCTGCTTGGCCCTTGATTTGAGAATGTGGCTCTTGAGCCCCCAAACTATTAGTATGTGATTTTAAAAAGGAGATATCATATGACAACTCTATGGTGTTTTTAGAGTTGTACATTCTTCAAAGATATGTAATGTGTGAAAAAGAGGTATAGCTATTTTGGTTAGATTTTTTTGTGTGTGTTGATTTTCTAAGCAACTTAGGATCTTGTCAGTTTGGTATAGCCATTATAAGTTAACAAACAAGGGTTCTTTTACTGAGTATATGCTGGGGGTGAATTATATCTCATTAGCTAAATAACTTAAGCATAACGAGCTACATTATACACTGAGTTCCAGTTCCCTTTCTCAGTAGAATATTAGTGAACTTCTTATTTCTATGTGACCAGGAAAATGTCTCTGTTCTCACCTTTTATTAACTTCTTTCATGCTTTTTTGTTTTTGTTTGTATCTTATATCAGCGTACATCACATTCTTACCTGGGTAAAAATAGGAATATACTTATATTAGGGCCTGATACCCTAATTACAGATATAATTTATGTGTCTCAAGCCTGGATGGTGTGAGTCTAAATAATGACACAATTACACTGACATGCAAATTACTGTAGCGTTCCCATCTTGTGTAAGTTCAGGAAGTCTAGTCTTTTTGCCTCATTGTTCCTCCCAAGTGTGCTCATACTTTCTCCCATAAATCAGCCCGATGTTCTCTTCCTATCTCAACAAACCTCTGGCTCCTAGCTGCCATTCTTATCTTCTACCTGTCACTGCTTGCCTTCTTGAGTCTGACTTCCTTTAAGTTCACCTGCCTCTTCACAATTTGTACCACAGTTTCTGAGCTAGTGGACTTTGCCAATGGCTCTGTTCAGGCCTCCAGAGGGGACATGGATTTCTCCTGAGTGACTTCTTATGAGTATCTCCAACTATTACAAAAACAGGAAAATTCTAAAGGCCATGTATCCAAATCAGATTTCAGATTTCAGAGTTCTTTGGTGGGCATGTTCCGTGCCTGGTTTCCCCATGTTCACCAAATTATAGGGACAAGCTTCTGCAACCTGCATTTTCCACTAATTACTAAAAATCTCCAGGAATCTCTATACTTCAGAATCCAGACTCAGAAGACATCCCCTGGTCCAGAAAAGGAATTTCTACTGCCCCTAAGAAAAATAGTTAATGCTTACTTTTCATCTGTGTAATCAAATGGGCTTCACATAGCATTCCCTCCTACAACAGAGGCTCCTGCCCTAAAGGCAAACAAACACCAGAAACACAAATGGCTGATATCTTAAAAAATAGAGGTTTCTGTTCCTTCTCTGGAAAAACAGTTATAATAGCTAAGTCTTTGCTGAATACTCCATTATGCAGAGAATTCTATGTTTTGCCATTTGCAATTTCCCAGAAGTTCAAAACCTTTATAACATTTCAGCAGTTGTTTATATGTTTGTGATTTACAACTTGAGTGTTTAGAAGTAGGGAGTCCCAGTTTTCCTAAAATTTGGGAAATGGAGAAAGAGTATATGTGCCTGTAAATCCATTACTACTAATCTCCAACTATTTACATTTTTGAAATCTTCTCATAAGTTTCCATTTGATTTTTGTACTTACCTCCTACCCCATGAACACAGCCTCCCTATACCACACCTTTAATAAAGCAGAGACAATGCCTTTTACCACTGATGGTCTAGCAAAGCCTGAAACCTAGGAGCCCATGGTGTGTGCTGAATGAATGCTGAGTGCAAAGGGGAGATTCCAAACAAAGCCACAAAGGCATCCACACTTAACCCCTATACCTGAGGCGGTATGTTTTGAGATGGAAGATTCAGAGAACAGTGTTTTATTTGTTTTGCTTTGCTTTGCTTTTTAAGTCTATGCTAGCTGCTGTAGAGAGAGGTTCTGAGCCAGTTTGGAAAGATAAATTATTTTAAGGAGAGATGGATGATAAAGATAGGGATATTGATTATTCATGACTTACTTGATTACAGCCCCCAAACAAGAAACTTTATGGCCACCTTATGGCCCCAGACTCTCCAGTTCTCCTTTCAAATAAAGTAGATCTTGGCAGTCTGAATGCTCATAAGCTTTTCAATGACTATATCCTTTTTCCCTTTTTAATAGTTTCTCATGAAATTGGAATTAATATTTCTTTTATTACAAACAAGGGACCATAAATCAGGACAAGGTGATTTCTTCAATTGAAGCCCAATACCGCAGTCAATGAGTCTATGAGGGGAAATGGCTCCAAACCCTCATCTGTCCAAGTCTCTAACTTCTGAGTGAAAAAAAATAATCTTAAGAAACAACCTTTCAAAATGTTCTGTTTCACATAAGATTATGATAGCTGCAGAGGAAATAAAACAATATTCTTTGCCTCTGAGACTTTTTTGTTTCTTGCAGTGAACTTGGTTCAATTTAGATGAAAGTATTGTCTTTCATCCTTCCTGCTTGTAAACAGTAATATGTAATCTGATTGGTTCAGCTGTCAATAGTTTTACATTTCTTCCCCAACAACATAGTTGCCCATATGCCCCAAAGTTTGAGATCTTATTGCTAATTTGCCAGATTTATTAGGTTATTTTTTTATTATACTCTTCAGGGGAAAAAGTGGAAAAAAATCCAATTTCTGATACAGCTTTAATCTAGTGAATACAGTTGGGAACTAATAGAAATGCAGCCATAAATTCAAAATGCACAAAAGTGCTAGATGAGGGCTGGGGATGGAAGGGAGATTTGTTCATGTCACTTAGACTTAGCAAGCAGCATCCACATTTCCCAATGATAAGGGATATAATATAGCAGGATATAGAAGTGCACAAAAATGTCAGGGAATTCTATGACTAATTTCATTCATTTTCTTAGATCTACAGCAATTATTAGGTAAGCTGATCTTATGTTCTTTAATTATGAAACTTCAGGGCCCAGAGTGCCTGGGGAGTATACCTGCCTCTGAAAAGACTTGGATCAAGTGGCTGTGAATGTCTTTCCAGTCTACAGTCTTAGGCAGCTCTCCTGAATGATAGTGGCTATGATGGTGACTGTGAATTGAAAAGATGAGTTATCCTGCTCAGAGGTTACACACATATCTTGTTTATTTTTGTATCTATAGTGTCTAGAATTATATCTGGGACAAAGGAGGCCAGCAGAACTTGTTTGTTGAACTGTGTCTTTTAATTTAATGCCTGGTATAGGCTACTGTGACTTTACCTCTATGAACATACCAAATATGTATAGACCATATGAATTACCAGAGAAGATAAAAGTTCTATTTAACTTCCCTTCTTCTTTAACCTGGTTGGAAGAAGTAGGAAGGAGAGAGGGTTCTTTACTTGTCTTTTCTACCAGAGCTCTATGGGTCTTAATGAATTGCAGAATCCTTAAACACTCCACTGCCCAGCTCAAGTGTTCCCCCCGCCCCCACCCCAGTGGCCTTTTCTAGCCCTGATCCTTAATCTACTCACTGAAATCATACTCCAGAACATCTTCAAAAATCCTAAATTGACACTAATGAAGTTGAGTTTACAGTGTTCATGTCCAGAACACTCAGATGGAAGTGGAAGTGGGAAAACATGCCGCACTGAGGCGATTCCCTTGATGCTCCACGGTCTCTCATCCTGTACGTCAGCACAAGCTCGGCTTGGAGCCCCAGGCTGCTGGCTCTGCCTGTTAGTTCCGCAACAGACAGCTCAGGGGTAATGTCACCTAGGAAGCTTGGACTGCACTCCACTCTGGGATAGGGTCCTTTCCTTGTATTCCCACAAATCCCTGTATGTTCACCAACTCTAGTACTTGCTTCTCTGTGTTAGTTCTCATAAGTTTCCATTAGATTTTTGTTAAGAAACAACCTCTCAAAAGGTTACAGACCTTCAATTTTCCCTACACACACATGCAAAGAATTATGAACATCTTAAAGACAAGGTATTCATGAGTTTTATTCATCTCTGTGTCTCTTTACCTAGCACAATGTCTGGCAGGTTTTAGGGATGCAATACACATTTTTAAATAAATGAAGTTGTTCCAAAGAAATTATACAATATGAATTGGCAAAAGAAAATATGGTAGGAGATGAGGGGTGGAGAGGCTGTTTCAGGTATTTCTTGGATTGGTCTATTTGTAAAATCAAAGTCTTGGGTCAAGGATAGTAGGGCTGGGTTCTCCATTTCCAGTTCCTGGGATGTTGAGCACGATGCCTCCCACCCCCTTTCCATAAACTGTCCCCGTGAGAATGGAATTATTCTTGTCATGTTCCTGAGCACAGGGATAAACATCTGAGCCCCTATTCCCATCTCCCCTTCCCCTACCCCACACACAGATTATTTGTGCACAAGGTACTCAAGACCAGACTCACAGTACAGGGGAAACAGCATTCTTGAGCTCTCAGTCCCCCTCTACTAGCTTGAGTATGGCTGCACTAGATCTGTCCACATGGGATGATTGTCCTTAAGGACAAAGAAGGCACAGTGAACCTTATAGGCCCCAAATCTTTTACAGCCCTGAGGTAAAAGATAACACTGTTTCCACAAGATGAAGTAATCCTGTTGTCTGGATATGTTGTGGGTGCTAACCTATTATTTTGTGAGGTTGTATGGATGAACAATGCTGAAAGGATATATGACCCAGTGTCTTCTCTCCGGTGTCCCAGAGCTTACAATATGGTCAAGGACAGAGAATAGTACAAAGTCATATCTGTTGACATATTACTGAAAATATAATAAAATCAAGTCTTGTAAATGTATATTTAACAACTTCCTTTGAGTGGCCCAGAGGGGAAAGGTCAGTAACAACTGAAGTTATTAGAAATTTAGAGGCGAGATTGTTACACTCTTTGGGTCCCAACGATACTCTCAGCCCTCCAGGCCCCTTTTGGGCCCTACTATTAGACTGTCCCGTCTGTGCCTCAGTCTTACCTTCAGATCCACCAAATGACCCGGAACCCGGCTCACAGCTGCCTTCTTGCCCCACTGCCTGCTGTGGTTTTTGGTGATTTCAAGCTCCACGTGGGCAAGTGTCCCGAAACCTTGGGTTCTTGGTTTCTTAATCAATGTTAGTGACACCCCTGCTTAGATCTATCTAGATCCTGATGTCACTAGAACTGTTCCTACTCTAAAATCCTAAATCCAAGCTCCATGATCACCGAGGGAGGAAGATAAGTGCAGGCGGAGAAGAGAAGAGGGGAGAGGAAGAGCTCTGGGGCACCCCGCACTCAGACACCAAGCAGAGGAGAAAGAGTCAACAAAGGGCTGTGAGGCAGGATGGAAGCCAGAGGGGAGGGTGTCACAGGAAAACAAAACATGTTCTTTGGCGATTAAGTGGGGTCAACTGTGTCAAATCCCATGGAGAGACTGATCAAGATGACAAGAGAAAAATGGCTGTTTGGTTTAGCAATATTAATATTATTGACGACTTTGGCAAGTGCAAGTTAGAGCACTTTGGCATCCTAAACAATGCAAGACTCTGAGTAAATACTCCCAGGAAGGTGCTACTGACCGGAGGCAGAGGGGACAGCAGAAAATGGACTGGTTTGTGTACCAGGAGGAGTGTGATTTTTGACAAATGGGAATGATTCATCAACTAGGGAGCAGACTCTGGGAGATTATATGAAGTCTTTAGCTGATACCCTAAAAATATTGGCAGGAAATTAAGTAGCCTAAGGAGAGCCACAGAGCCAAAAGAAGTATCATTTGGGTAGAGCCAGCCAGCCAGCCAGCCAGCCAGATAGAACCAAACAGGAATTCAAGCAAGGACTAGAACTGGAACTAAGTATTTCCTGGACATTTGCCGGGCATTGCTCTCTGAATAAAGAGGAGCTGAAAGCTGGATCAGAAAGGATGAATATAATGAAGAAAGATTTGGGGCTGCTGAGGAACTCAGGGTCAAAACTTGATGCTGAAAGGGTTTTGTCACAAGCCAGAACAAATAGAATGCATATAACTTCTTTAGCTGACCCCAGCCCTACCTATGATCAGATTCAGTGTGTGTGGAGATATCTCTGTTAGTTAAAGCATTCAGCCTAAATGGCTTGGGGAGTCACACTCCCCTCTGAACTACAACACACCTTTAAGTGCAGTGCTCCTGTGGACCAACCAATGGATTCTCTGAGCCTCAATGTACTCATCTGTAAATTGAGGGATAGTTTATCCAGTGAGTCATAGGACATTATCTACTTTCCCATCTTTCCACTGAACTGCCTAAAGGATGATAATTATCAGGCTGACCACACCCAGAACAAAGTCTTATTCCAATGAGGCATATATACATTTTGATGGAGCTGTGCGCCCAGCAGAAGGCAGCTTGAAATAGCAGTATCTGGAAAAGATGTGCTGCCGAGACTCCATCTTTAGCCTCATGCATTATGCCTTTGTTTTAAAAGATGCAGAAATCTAAGCAAGGAACTAGAACAATTTGCTCTGGGCTGGTAACAAATCCTGTGGGTTGGTACGTGACAGGAGGAGTTATCATCTCATTGTCAGCTCTCTCTTCTCTCTTTTCTGATGTGTCAAGACAGTTGAGAGACTGCTTTTTAACCTATATGATCCTTTATTAAAACATGAATTGAAGACCTACTATGTGCTGGGTATAGAAAAACAAATTTGTATGACATGGTCTCTATCTTTGAGGAGCTCACAGTCTATTGAAACATATCAGAGAGTTAAAATAATTGTAGGTGCTATAACACATGAGTAGTATACATGGTGGGTGCCTGTCCAACCCCATTCCACCTGTTCTGTATTGGTCAGTGTGGAGCATTGACCCCAGCCTCAGAAGTGGGCTTTGTCAGTCCTACCCACATTTATGTCTTCATGACTCTTCTTAATTTACTATTTGAGTATTCCATGTGTAACTCTGGAAGGGCCTATAGAATGATAATCATTTTAAAGTACATACCTTAAGCCATGGGTAATCCATAAGGGCAGGTTATTAACACTGTTTCACAAGTGAGTTAACCAAGGCTCTGAGAGGTCAAAGTGTCTGATTCAGTGTGTTTCAGAATTGCCTGGGAGGCTTGCTGATCACTGACAACTAGTGTCTATCCCAAGAGTTTCTGATTTGGTAGATCTGGGGTGAGGCCATAGAATATATATTTCTAACAAGTTTCAAGATGATACTAACTGCTGATTTGAGGACCACACTTTGAGAACCACTGCCTAGTATTTGTTACTAAGTAGCAGAGCTGGGTTATGAGCCCATTACTGTCTGCCTGTGATAACTGTGCCTTCCACTGCACCGCACTGTCTCCTGTTGCACAAATATTGCTCTTAAAGTTTCTTTTATGGAAGCTTAGCATAATAGCAACAACAGAAATTATGTGGAATGAGTTTGGCAAACACAGATATTCTATTGCCTTTCAAATAGGGTGGTTTTACATCCTAGGATGCCTGAGATAGTTCTGTTTTGTGACTATTAATCTGATTTATGGTTATTAGCTCTCCCTTTTCCTCTAATAAGGGTCCCAGGCTAATGCATAATTTGGCCATCCTATTTTTTGGAATTCACAACTCAGCAATTCACTTTTGCAATTTTAAAGACTCCATGAAGACTTGAAAAGATTCTTGAACTTTGTTTGCTTACCCCAGTGTTCTCAAATTTACTTAAGCATAGGACCTTTTTATTCCACTCAGGTAACACTTATTAACACTTTGGTGAATGCTGACCCACATGAATTTTCTCATGTTGTTATCTTTTTATACATTTTCCAAGTAGAAGTTGGACTCCTAAGTCCAGGCATCAGCCAATAATTATTCATTAATCAATTGATTAAGCAAAGAACATTTTCTCCAAGTAGAGACTTTATAAGGCAGGGCAAATTTTAATGCTCACTCACACACTAAGACACAAAAACCATGAGTGGAGCATTTCATTGTGGGAGAAGCAGACTTCATATGTAATCTTTCAGTTCCTTCCTGATTGACTGGCCATTCCCAGTCTGTTTCCTAATAACCAACAGACAAATCTCAAATGGCATGATTTGTCCAAATTATGTCCAAATCTTAGGCATAATTCTAGACCCAGTACAAATTCTATATCCCCCCTGAAGATTTGTTTACCCACTTTTCTTTGGTTAACTTTTCCCAGCCTTATCAATCAACTCACATGCCTTCTCCCCTAGGATGTCTTCAGTCTCCATCTAGACTTATATCCCTCCTTTATGGAACGAGGACCTCCTGTGCTCAACTCTTCTTCTATCTCTTACGGTGTTACTTGGAATTAGCTAACTACCACCTCTTTTTCTCAGTGCTGATAGGGACAATATATTACTTATTTATGTAACCACTGCCACCAGGGTTTAGCACAGTGCCTGACACATAATTTTTGCTCAGTGAATATTTGTTGAACCCACAAACCTGCCTAGGAGAGTCTCATCTGTCACTGAGCTGCTAGAACATAGATGATATCTTAGCAGGGTCAAAATGGCCCCCTCAAGAGGGAAGACCCTTGGTTCTTCGGAAAAAAATTTACACATTACAAGGGTCCATGGCCTTCCAAAGGGCCATAGTACATAAATGGATATACAGTATACCTGTAGTATTAAATTATCATGGGGAGTCTGGTTAGGAACAGAAATGTCCAGAAAGTCTCCTAGATGAATGGTAATTTAAAAAATGGTTGAGAAACACTGCCCTAGCATAGTGTTTCTGGAAAAATGGTCCAGATTATTACTCCAGAATCTTCTTGAGTGTTTGCTGATGTGCAGATTACCACATTCTGCTCCAGCCTTCCTGCTTCATTCACTTGGAAGGAGACAGACATTCGCACATAGCAAGTGCTCAATAAATGTGTGCTGAATAAGCATTTGCTTCCCTAATTTCCCATTTTCATCACAGTCACAGGACATCTTTTGTGTAAAGATTCCCTCTTGTCAAGTAAGATTTTCACTCCCACTGTATTTGTAGCTCAAGAAAAACTTTCACTGATCATTGGAAAACAAAGTAGCCCCACATGGAACAGCATCCATAGTATAGGATGAATCACGCTTACTCAAGTCTGGCTGGGTTAAAATGTTTAGCTGGGATAAGCCTCAATGTTAACGTCAGAATGTGTGGCATCTCAATTCTAGGGTGAAATTAAAGTTCCTTTCTTTTCATCCTAGGGCACTATCCTCAGTCACTACTTCCAGAAATTCCTGCCTGCCCCATCTTACCTGACTCTATGACTCTACTCCAAAGAGCCTCTAAGTGGGCCAGGGAAATAGGCCTTCTGAAAGGACTGCAAACGTGTGTGAATCATAAGGATCCACTGCCAAGTGCCTCTCCAGAGGGTGTCCAGAAATTATGAGCTGTTTATTTTCTATTCTTTATCCAGTTATTAGTATTCCTTCCAGGACCCAGCAACATCTTGTTTTTCTCTCTGGGTGAGTTCTTTCATTTCCTTCTTCTTTCCACTCTATTTTTTCCTTCTGCTGTATAGCTTGGTCTATTTATTTCTTTCATTCCCATTCAGTTTCTGTTTTCACTTGAGCAATTCTCTTGAATTATTTAATAGTTGTTCTATTTTCTTCCCCTGTTCATTCCTTCCCCTTGCTTTCTCCTCTTTGTCTAGGTTCCCTTCTGCTCTAAGTATCCAACTCATCTAGCAACCCTCTTCTTTCTAAACCATAAATCATCATGGGGAAGATTGTGTGTGGACACTAGGCAGGAGACATGCAGCCCAGGTAGGTGGGCAAAGGAGGAGCATGCATCAGTGACTTGCTTTTAGGAGGTGACAGATTTGATCATTTTTCAGGGAGCACAGCAGACTGCCTGTAATTGGTGATGAAGAAGTATCTTCCCATCATTTTTGCTAGGCTGTATGAACTGGGGTTCACTGTGTCTGTAGTTTTCAAAGGTTTTCACTGAGCTTTTCTTCTGGCAGCTCTGGGTCAAGGTAAAATAAAAGGAAAATAATTTTATTAATAAACATTTTATTCTAACTCTTCAGTGTTTTCATGGTTGTTAGATGGAAAGATAGCTTTCAAAAGGGAGAAACCCCTTTACACTTAGGTCCACACAAATACATATACCCACATACTCATTTGGGAAATCTGTGACAATAGATAATTTAGTCCTTTGGAGATCTTTTTCTAATTTTTTTCCCCCAGGAGCCTCTCCAGGGAAGATACCCATTGTCTCCTGTGACCCTCTCTCTCCAAATTAGAAAAGAGGTCCGTAGGATAAAATTGTTAGGTATACATGAAAGGCTCCTACCAGGGAGATTGCACTTAAGAGGTACAGGGAGAAGGCTAAACCAAAAGAAAGAAATTCTATGAACATTTTAGTCTTCTGCAAGCCAGTGCAGACGCGTTGGGAATAATGACAGGCCATAGTGATAGCTCCTAAATCTTAGCTGTTATTTTCCCCTACTTGCACAGTAAGCTAAGTAGGAGTCAGACACAGGCCTTGTGATGTTCTCTGCCAGCTGCTGCTCTTTGGCCTTTGTCAGAGGGATGCTACCCTGTCAGATGCTCATACATGACTGCTTGCAGAAACAAGCTTTGTGGAAGGGCCTTCAGAGTTTATATTCTGTCTGTGGGCACTTAGATCCTCTTTACTCAAGTTTAAAACTTCATGTTCATTTACTCATTGAACCAGTGTTTCTCAGTTCCTACATGCAAAACATTGGGTAAATTGCATTGTGTGATACAGAAATAAAATCTGATTCTGTGACGCTGAATCTGTGGCCACACCTCTGCCTTGTAGTTGGAAGGATACTATATTCTACTATTCCCTAAACTGTCATCCCTTTGGAGCACTAAAACTGTGTCATGTTAATGGGTACTTGGAGGAAAAGGGTTTTCAGGCTAAAATAAACAGGGATAACATTGGGAAAAATACAGAATGTTTCTGCCCTACAGGACTTCTTAAAGTCTTTGATTTGTTAATAGACATTGGAGGTGGTAGGACTATGTGAATAGAATTCCTCCAGTTTCTATCTTGGGAAAGACTGCCTAATTCAGTGTGGAAAGTGCTTAAGTGCTATAAGAAAGATCCAGTTAAAGTGGTTTGAGTGAGTAGAGGACTTTTTTTCAAGCTGGGAAAATCAAGGAATCCACTGAGGAGACTACAGTTAAACCCTAAAGGATGGGTTAATTTTGGAACTGGGATTTGTGAGGACAAGTTATTAGAAGAAGTGTACTTGTAAAAAGGCAAACAGGTAGAAAACTTAAGACATATATATGTGAAAGATTAGGGGGGGTTGGACAGAAAACAGAATGCTTAAGAGTCAACTGTGGTGGATAAGGGCTGGAGAGATAGATTAAAATTCTTGAAGATTTGAGTCAAATGAAGGAGCTCCCCTCCTCCGCCCCCACCAGTGGAAATGATAAAGCACTTCTAGTCTAAAAAACTTTCTTGGAACAATTACCAACACAGATCTTGAGAGACTGAGCAATGGAGAAAGATTTAGTAGCTTGTGTCCTTGAGCAAGTTTGCCTCATGTCGCACTGATTCTCTGTCTTTCCATCTGAGAAAATGGGGGAGACTGTGATGACTATTGGGTTGTTGTGGTTATTATAAGGATGCTTCATGTAATGTGTTTAGAATAGCTTTTGATATATAGCAATTACCTAATAAATATTAATTATTTGGTTACTAGTTTGTGTGAAGAGAGAAAAGGACAAAAAAAGACTACAAGTGTTCTCAGAAATATAGAACACCAGTCAGTTCTACATGCTTTTACCAGCATCTGTTAATTCTTTCATTTTTCAATTTCCTGTGGCCCCGATTTCCATCTGTCCTACATTTTAAACATGGAAATTTGTTTTTTTCAGACCTCATTTTCTTTGTCTTTGCGGATTTTACTTTTGGTAAAACACTGCCTATCCTCATTTTTCAGGGGGTTTGTGGTAAATATCTAACAACTCTCCTAACACATGTGAGCATGCATTGATGCACACACACACATGCTTAGTATGATTTTTACTGATATAAAGGATGTGTAGCACCCAATTTATGAAATAATGGTAACATGAACAAAACTCTTTATTATTCTAATTCCATAAAACAAATAAATTCTCATATTGATTTTTGTTGAATTATTTTATCTGTAGACAGTCTATGGTTGCAACTGATGAACAAAGAGTTCCAACATGAATATTGGTTGAAATTTTATTTACATTAAAAAGAAAGATGAAAGTAAAACAATAGAGATGTATGTCAGACATTTCTTCAAGGACACAAGAAACTTTGTTGAATTAGATAATAGTTTTTGAATGCTGGAAGAATATTTCCTCAACTTTTTGTGCTATTAACAACATGGCAACTACACAATAACACACACAAACTTAATGCGCATTATTACTATCTTCTTCATAACTCTGATAAGTCTACACAATCAGCAAGATAGATCCCATCAGTGGGGCAGAGTGATGGTAGTGTATATGACATCGGTACAGGGTACAGTGTCTGTCTTCTCAAGGGAGGGCTATCTATGTACCCATGTCTCTAACAGACTCATGTGGTGGACTTTCTGGAGGACTGAGAAGAAAGTTAAATAATGATTAATATTAATTAAGCAGAATGGTTAATTCTGCTTGGAATGTGTTCTTACAATACTCTATCCTTTGTTTGGGCAAAGGGATTTAGTCTGTTGTAGCCCATTCGTACCAGACTTGAATTAAAGAGCTGGAATCCTTTTCCCAGAGTACGTGAAATATCCCTTATTCACAGGCTGATCTAGTGACTTGCTCATTGAAGGCGATGCTGAGGCAGGTAGATGCTGATTAGCTGAAGGTGGCATTTATGTTTTCTGAAGGTATTGGTACTGAAAGAGCATTCTCATTGGTGAGATGCTGGCACAGCCCTTTCTCCTGCTTTCCTCCTGCAGCTTCTGGCATGGAAAAGGAAAAATGTTCAGCTTTAATTTTTCTGGCATAGACCTGCCTCTACTAGTACCATATTAATTTGGTTTTAGATACTGCTCAGTCCTGCCTGCTTTAATCTTATCACAGCATGTTCCAATAACATTTTTCAGCTCATGGTTTTGCTACTCTAAAATGAATGCTGTGTTTTATAGAGTCACATGATTAAGTACTAGGTGAATCGTCACAGCTCCAGCCACTATATCAGAGGGTACTCTGATAGGCGTTAAGTTTCTGAAATAAATTTCATGCATAGAGATTTAATTAATTTTCCAGCATTACATTTTGCTTAATGATTAACTTGTATTCCCAATTTATGTCATCAAAATATATCCTCTCCAGAAAATGTTAATGATAACCCGCCATGATCTGTTCTTCAGACTGTTGCTAAAATTCTGTATTGTAAATGAAAGCATCTAAGTTGGAGGACATCCTTTCTCCAGGGTGATAATTTTTATGAAGGTGTGAGTATCACTCTTCCTGTAACTTGCGAGTTACAAGTTACAGAGGCCAAAATGCAGAAATTTTTCGAAGCCCTCTTAAAGCCATGGGAAATGAAATTGTTGTATACTAACCACATCTTGCTGAGGTTAGAGTTAATTCTAATTGCTAAAAATGGAGCTGTGAGCAGCAATTGCCAATTGCACAGGTGTGGCTGTCCACAGCACAGTTAATTTATATGAAAATTAGTCCCCAGGTACAAATATCTCTGTATTTCCTCTCAGACTGCTCTTTGAAACGATGCAGCTGGATATTGGGACCCATGTTCCTGAGCTGGCTGTCCTGCTGGGACATGTTTAAAGGCATACTCCCTACCCACACTACTGCCATTATTTCCACTGGAGTCCACCCAGCTGACCTGTGTCTTTAACTCCTGAGAACATATTTGTGCTTTTGAATTTAAGCTGTTTTTTTTTCTTTTCAGTCCATTATTACAAAGGCTTTACTGTAATGCCATTCTGGAAGAAGACAGCCACTGCTTATGTCACTGACAGCTTGTTGGTGCCCCTCATGTCTATGGGTTTCTTTCTTTCCCCTTCCCACACCTTATACAAAGGCAGACTTGATCCCTCATCATAAAGGTTCCTGTGGATGGAGAAATCCCAGGATCTCAAAGGTAGTGCCGCAATTTTCATGAGCACTGATACTGGTGTCGTTTCTAGAGGGCAGCAGGGACAGGTTTGCTCACCACCATACACAGGCGCGGAAAATCAGGGCAAGTTCTAAAGGTAGCAAGAAAATGCTGCCTTTTTCAAATGGGCCTCTGAGAAGGACGTGCTGCATGTTAAAAATACAGATCTCCAATTGCCAAAGGAAAACTGAGCTACATATTCACTATATCCTTTCCCCTAAGAAGTTCCAGTCATGCAGATTTTGCCATCTTTTTAATGTTCTTTCTTCCCTCCTTTTTTCTTTATTCTCCCCCATCCTCCTTTCTCCTTCTGTCTTTCCTCCCTCCCTTCCTCTTTCCTTCCTTCCTTCCTGACAAGTGAGTGAATTCCCTGTTGGCAGTTCAGTAAGCTTTTGGGAGAACAGAAACATTTTTTATAAATGAATATGCCTGAAGTTGCTTCTGGGGCCCATAGCTATGGGGGGAGGGGGGATGGATATAGTAAGGGACAATATTTGAATGTATCCACTCATCTCCCTGTATGATTTTTCTCTGACTTATCTTATATGAACCCTTTAGGCATAAAACACTGACCGCCATACAAGTGCGAAATACTGAATACTGATCGTAAGTCTACTTCTCTCAATTTCCACAACCAAACCACCATGACTTCTGCATGATTATTGCAATAACTTCCTAACTGATCTCCCTGACTCCACTGTTAACAGTTCTATAATTCATTCCATAGCTTCTAGACGGAGCACTTATGAACACACACCAGATCATATTACTGCATGTATACCTAGAACAAAATCTAAGCACATTATCCTGGTGTACAAAACTCTACATGATCTGGCCCAAGTTACCTCTCCCATCTTATCTCATTACTTTACACCTCAGCTGCCATGCTCCAGCTACAGTGCCTCCTTTCTGTGTTTCTAGCAAACTAAGTGGGCTCCCATATTGGCACCTTTAGATAAAACCTTCCCCATACCTGAGACATTTTATTCTTTCCAATATTTGTGTGGCTGGGTCATTCTTGTCATTCATATCTCAGCTTAACTATCACCCCATCACAGTAGCTCTTCATGACTACCCTAAGTGTATTAGCTGTCCAATTCATCTTTCTCACATCACCCAATTTTAATTCTCTGCATTGCTGTGAGCATTATTTGATTAGTTTTTGTTTTTACATTTGTTTTCATTTCTTTGTTGTCTACGATCTGTTTTTCCCTGACTGGAATAGAACTCAGTGACATGGGGAAATTTTCTTTCCTGCTCAATATCATATCCTCAATGTTTAAAATGGTGCATGGCACATATTGAAGCACTTGGTAAATGTTTGGAAAAGGAATAAATGAATACATGCAAAAAAAGCAGATATGCTACACACAAAAAAGAAATCTGTCACTGACATGTCACACACCCTCCTTCCCCTCCTTACCCAGATTATCATTTGATAATCTCCCTGCATATCCTTTAGCTCCTTTGCCTGCCTTTCCTTTCTGCCATTATCTGCTGGTAAAACTCTGTGCTGAGCAAATTCAACTATCCACCTTCTCTTAGCCTGCTGAATAGGTGGAGAGAAACACATAACTATGCCAGCCAGTTCCACTTTGAATCCATGATCATACATTTCAAATGGGATCTTGGTGAATGGGATCTTGGTGAAGTCCTGTCATTATGCTACCATATTTAATCTATCCTAAGACTCATAGTTTTTCAGATTTTAATATCTCTGAAGTCGGGATGCAATTTACAGTCGATGTCAACCCTGTCCTCAGGGCAGCAGCTGTGTTATAAGAATTTGGTTGCGCACTTGGGGTTATGGCTCCCATAGTAACAGTAACCCCTTTACTTTTCAGTCAAGAAACCCTTTAAAGATCATTTGAAGAAAAACTGTGAACATGCTTCTGGTTTGAAAACCTACTGTGAACATTTTCTGGTAGAAAAGCACTAGTGTCAAATTTTTAGAAAGGGTATCTGTGCTCACACTCTCCAATCCTCTCCTCTAATTCTCTAATTGTATTCATGGAAATTTTAGCCAAATATTGTGGACAAGTAATATATTTTCATGGTTCAAACATCAAAGCAGTTTAAAAGTTTGTGGTGAGAATTCCTGTCTCCCTTTCTGTCCAATCCTCCCAGTTCCTTTTTTCCCCTCCAACAGGTAACCTATTTTATTAAATTTCATATATCTCTCTCCAGTGATGTTTTATGCAAATATGAGCCAAAATAAGCATGTATTCTTTATTTTATTTTATTTTTATTTTATTTTATCTTGGAATCATTAATCTACAATTGCATGGGCAACATTATGGTTACTAGACTCCCCATGTCCTCAAGTCCTCACCACATATCCCATTACAGTCACTGTCCATAAGCGTAGTGAGATGCTATGGAATCACTACTTGTATTCTCTGTGTCGTACAGCCTTCCCTGTGCCCCCCAACATTATATCTGCTAATAGTAATTCCCCTTTCTCCCCCTTGTCCCTCCCTTCCCACCCATCCTCCCTAGTCCCTTTCCCTTTGGTAACTGTTAGTCCATTCTTGGGTTCTGTGAGTATGCTGCTGTTTTGTTCCTTCAGTTTTTTTTTCTTCTTATACTCTACATATGAGTGAAATCATTTGATACTTGTCTTTTTCGGCTTGGCTTATTTCACTGAGCATAATACCCTCATGTTGTTGTAAATGTCTGGATTTGTTTTCTTCTTATGGCTGATTAATATTCCATTGTGTATATGTACCACATCTTCTTTATCCATTCATCTACTGATGGACACTTAGGTTGCTTCCATTTCTTGGCTATTGTACATAGTGCTGCTATAAACATAGGGGTGCATATTTCTTTTTCAAACTGGGCTGCTGCATTCTTAGGGTAAATTCCTAGGAGTGGAATTCCTGGGTCAAATGGTATTTCTATTTTGAGTTTTTTGAGGAACCTTCATACTGCTTTCCACAATAGTTGAACTAATTTGCATTCCCAACAGCAGTGTAGGAGGGTTCCCCTTTCTCCACATCCTCCACAACATTTGTTGTTGTTTGTGTTTTGGATGTTGGCCATCCTTACTGGTGTGAGGTGATATCTCATTGTGGTTTTAATTTGCATTTCTCTGATGATTAGGAATGTGGAGCATCTTTTCATGTGCTTGGTGGCCATCTGAATTTCTTCTTTGGAGAAGTGTCTGTTCATATCCTCTGCCCATTTTTTATGATGCCCATTTTTTAATTGGAATATTTGCTTTTTGTTTGTTGAGGTGCATGAGCTCTTTATATATTTTGGATGTCAACCCCTTATAGGATATGTCATTTATGAATATATACTGTAGGATATCTTTTTGTTCTACTGATGATGTCCTTTGCTGTACAGAAGCTTTTCAGCTTGATATAATCCCACTTGTTCATTTTTGCTTTTGTTTCCCTTGCCGGGGAGAAATGTTCATGAAGAAGTTGCTCATGTTTATGTCCAAGAGATTTTTGCCTATGTTTATTTCTAAGAGTTTTATGGTTTCATGACTCATATTCAGGTCATTGATCCATTTTGCATTTACTTTTGTGTATGGGGTTAGACAATGAGCCAGTTTCATTCTCTTACATGTAGCCATCCAGTTTTGCCAACACCAGCTGTTGAAGAGGCTGTCATTTCCCCACTGATTATCCATAGCTGTTTTATCGTATATTAATTGACCATATATGTTTGGGTTAATATCTGGGTTCTGTATTCTGTTCCACTGGTCTATGGGTCTGTTCTTGTACCATTACCAAATTGTCATGATTACTGTGGTTTGTGCTGGAGCTTGAAGTCAGGGAGCGTAATTCCCCCTGTTTTATTCTTCCTTCTCAGGATTGCTTTGGCTATTCGGGGACTTTTGCAGTTCCATATGAATTTTAGAATTATTGGTTCCAGTTCATTGAAGAATGCTGTAGGTATTTTGATAGGGATTGCATTGAATCTGTAGATTGCTTTAGGTAGGATAGCCATTTTGACAATATTTATTCTTCGTAGCCAAGAGCATGGGATGAATTTCCATTTGTTAGTGTCCTCTTTAATTTATCTTAAGAGTATCTTGTAGTTTTCAGGGTATAGGTCTTTCACTTCCTTGGTTAGGTTTATTCCTAGGTATTTTATTCTTTTTGATGCAATTGTGAATGTAATTGTTTTCCTGATTTCTCTTTCTGTTAGCGCAGCGTTAGTGTATAGGAAAGCAACAGATTTCTGTGTATTAATTTTGTATCCCACAACTTTGCTGAATTCATATATTAGTTCTAGTAGTTTTGGAGTGGAGTCCTTAGGGTTTTTTATGTACACTATCATGTCATCTGCAAATAGTGACAGTTTGACTTCTTTACCAATCTGGATGCCTTGTATTTCTTGGTTTTGTCTGATTGCCATGGCTAGGCACTCCAGTACTATGTTGAATAACAGTGGGGAGAATGGGCATCCCTGTCTTGTTCCTAATCTTAGATGAAAAGCTTTCAGCTTCTCACTGTTAAGTATGATGTTCGCTGTGGGTTTGTCATATATGGCCTTTATTATGTTGAGGTACCTGCCCTCTATACCCATTTTGTTGAGAGTTTTTATCATCAATGGATGTTGAATTTTGTCAAATGCTTTTTCAGCATCTATGGAGATGATCATGTGGTCTATGTCCTTTTTGTTGATGTGGTGCATGATGTTGATGGAATTTCGAATGTTGTACCATCCTTGCATCCCTGAGATGAATCCTACTTGATCATGGTGTATGATCCTCTTGATGTATTTCTGAATTTGGTTTGCTAATATTTTGTTGAGTGTTTTTGCATCTACGTTTATCAGGGATATTGGTCTGTAATTTTCTTTTTTGGTGCGGTCTTTGCCTGGTTTTGGTATTAGAGTGATGCTGGGTTCATAGAATGAGTTTGGAAGTATTCCCTCCTCTTCTATTTTTTGGAAAACTTTAAGGAGAATGGGTGTTATTTCTTCTCTATATGTCTGATAAAATTCAGAGGTGAATCCATCTGGCCCTGAGAGTTTTGTTCTTGGGTAGTTTTCTGATTACTGATTCAATTGCATTGCTGGTAATTGGTCTGTTTTCTGTTTCTTGCTTGGTCAGTCTTGGAATGTTGTATTTTTCTAAGAAGTTGTCCATTTCTTCTAGGTTTTCCAGCTTGTTAGCATACAGATTTTCATAGTATTCTCTAATAATTCTTTTTATTTCTGTGGGGTCTATCGTGATTTTTCTTTTCTCACTTCTGATTCTGTTTATGTGTGTAGATTCTCTTTTTCTCTTAATAACTTTGGGTAGGGGGTTATCTATATTGTTTATTTTTTCAAAGAACCAGCTCTTGGTTTCATTGATTTTTTTCTATTGTTTTATTCTTCTCTATTTTATTTATTTCTTCTCTAATCTTTATTATGTCCCTCCTTCTGATGACTTTGGGCCTCATTTGTTCTTCTTTTTCCAATTTCAATAATTGTGACTTTAAACTATTCATTGGGATTGTTCTTCCTTCTTTAAATAGGCATGGATTGCAATATACATTCATCTTAAAACTGCCTTTGCTGCGTCCCACAGAAGTTGGGGCTTTGTGCTGTTGTTGTCATTTCTCTCCATATGTTGTTTGATCTCTGTTTTAATTTGGTCATTTATCCATTGATTATTTAGGAGGTTGTTAAGTCTCCATGTATTTGTGAGCCTTTTTGTTTTCTTTGTACAATTTATTTCTAGTTTTATATATTTGTGATCTGAGAAGTTGGTTGGTAGAATTTCAGTATTTTTGAATTTACTGAGGTTCTTTTTGTGGCCTAGTATGTGCTCTATTCTGGAAAATGTTCCATGTGCACTTGAGAAGAATGTGTATCCTGCTCCTTTTGGGTGTAGAATTCTGTAGATGTCAGTTATGTCCATCTGTTCTAGCGTGTTGTTCAGTGGCTCTGTGTCTTTACTTATTTTCTGCCTAGTTGATCTGTCCTTTGGAGTGAGTGGTGTGTTGCAGTCTCCTAAAATGAATGCATTGCTTTCTATTTCCTCCTTTAATTCTGTTAGTGTTTGTTTCACATATGTCGGTTCTCCTGTGTTGGGTGCATATATATTTATAATGGTTATATCCTCTTGTTGGACTGACCCCTTTATTGTTATGTAATGTCATTCTTTATCTCTTGCTGCTTTCTTTGTTTTGAAGTCTTTTTTGTCTGATACCAGTACTGCAACACCTGCTCTTTTCTCCCTGTTGTTAGCATGAAATATCTTTTTCCATCCCTTCACTTTTACACTGTGTATGTCTTTTGGTTTGAGGTGAGTCTCTTGTAGGCAGCATACAGATGGGTCTTGCTTTTTTTTTTCTTTTTTATTAATGTACAATTACATGAGCAACATTATGGTTCCTAGACTCCCACTATTATCAAGTCCCCACCACATACCCCATTGCAGTCACTGTCCATCAGCATAGAAGGATGATATAAAATCACTACTTGTCTTCTCTGTGTTATACTGCCTTCCCTGTATCCCCGCACCCCACCCCAACCCCTGCTACAGTATGTGTGCTAATTGTAGTAGCCCTTTTTCCCCCATATCCCTCCCTTCCCACCCATCCTCCCCAGTGCCTTTCCCTTTGGTAACTGTTAGTCCATTCTTGAGTTCTGTGAGTCTGCTGCTGTTTTGTTCCTTCAGTTTTTTCTTTCTTCTTATACTCCATGTATGAGTTAAGTCATTTGATACTTGTTTTTCTCTGTCTGGCTTATTTCACTGAGCATAATACCCTCTAGCTCCATCCATGTTGTTGCAAATGGAAGGATTTGTTCTTTTGTTATGGCTGATTAATATTCCATTGTGTATATATACCACATCTTCTTTATTCATTCATCTACTGATGGACACTTAGGTTGCTTCCATTTCTTGGCTATTGTAAATAGTGCTGCTATAAACATAGGGGTGCATATGTCTTTTTCAAACTGGGCTGCTGCACTTTTAGGGTAAATTCTAAGGAGTGGAATTCCTGGGTCAAATGGTATTTCTATTTTGAGTTTTTTGAGGAACCTCCATACTGCCGTCCACTGTGGTTGTACTAATTTACATTCCTACCAGCAGTGTAGGAGGGTTCCCTTTCTACACATTCTCACCAATATTTGTTGTTGTTTGTCTTTTGGATGGCAGCCATCCTAACTGGTGTGAGGTGATATCTCATTGTGGTTTAATTTGCATTTCTCTGATGATTAGGAATGTGGAGCATCTTTTCATGTGCCTGTTGGCCATCTGAATTTCTTCTTTGGAGAAGTGTCTATTCATATCCTCTGCCCATTTTTTAATTGGATGATTTGCTTTTTGATTGTTGAGGTGCGTGATCTCTTTGTACAATTTGGATATCAACCCCTAGTTGTATATGTCATTTATGAATATATTCTCCCATACTGTAAGATGTTTTTTTGTTCTACTCATGATGTCCTTTGCTGTACAGAAGCTGTATAGTTTGATATAGTCCCACTTGTTCATTTTTACTTTTGTTTCCCTTACCCGAAAAGATATGTTCATGAAGAAGTCGCTCATGTTTATGTCCAAGAGATTTTTGCCTATATTTTTTCTTAAGAGTTTTATGGTTTCATGACTTACATTCAGGTCTTTGATCCATTTTGAGTTTACTTTTGTGTATGGGTTTAGACTATAATCCAGTTTCATTTTCTTACATGTAGCTGTCCAGTTTTGCCAACACCAGCTGTTGAAGAGGCTGTCATTTCCCCATTGTATATCCATGGCTCCTTTATCGTATATTAATTGACCATATGTGCTTGGGTTTAAAATTGTGCTCTCTATTCTGTTCCACTCGTCCATGGGTCTGTTCTTGTGCCAGTACCAAATTGTCTTGATTACTGTTGCTTTGTAGTAGAGCTTGAAGTCACTGAGCTTAATTCCCCCTGCTCTTTTCTTCCTTCTCAGGATTGTTTTGGCTATTTGGGGTCTTTTGTGGTTCCATATGAATTTTAGAACTATTTTTTCTAGTTCATTGAAGAATGGTGTTGGTGTTTTGATAGGGATTGCATTGAGTCTGTAGATTGCTTTAGGCAGGATGGCCAATTTCACAATATTTATTCTTCCTAGCCAAGAGCATGGGATGCATTCCCATTTATTAGTGTCCTCTTTAATTTCTCTTAAGCATGTCTTGTAGTTTTCAGGGTGTAGGTCTTTCACTTCCTTGGTTAGGTTTATTCCTAGGTATTTTATTCTTTTTGATATGATTGTGAATGGAACTGTATTCCTTATATCTCTTTCTGCTAGTTCATTGTTAGTGTATAAGAATGCAACAGATTTCTGTGTATTAATTTTGTATCCTTCAACTTTGCTGAATTCAGGTTTTAGATCTAGTAGTTTTGGATTGGATTCTTTAGGGTTTTTTATGTACAATATCATGTCATCTGCGAACAGGGACAGTCCTTGCCAATCTGGATGCCTTTAATTTCTTTGTATTGTCTGATTGCCGTGGCTATGACCTCCAGAACTATGTTGAATAAAATTGGGGAGAGTGGGCATACTTGTCTTGTTCCTGATCTTAAAGGAAAAGCTTTCAGCTTCTCGCTGTTAAGTATAATGTTGGCTGTGGGTTTGTCATATATGGCCTTTATTATGTTGAGATACTTGCCCTCTATACCCATTTTGTTGAGAGTTTTTATCATGAATGGATGTTGAGTTTTGTCAAATGCTTTTTCAGCATCTATGGAGATGATCATGTGGTTTTTGTCCCTCTTTTTGTTGATATAGTGGATGATGTTAATGGATTTTTGAATGTTGTACCATCCTTGCATTCTTGGGATGAATCCCACTTGAACATGATGGATGATCTTTTTGATGTATTTTTGAATTCAGTTTGCTAATATTTTGTTGCGTATTTTTGCATCTATGTACGTCAGGACATTGGTCTGTAATTTTCTCTTTTTTTTGGTGTCTTTGTCTGGTATTGGTATTAGAGTGATGTTGGCCTCGTAGAATGAGTTTGGGAGTATTCCCTCCTCTTCTACTTTTGGAAAACTTTAATGAGGATTTGTATTAGGTTTTCACTAAATTATAAAATTCAGCAGTGAAACCTTCTGGTCTAGGAGTTTTGTTCTTAGGTAGTTTTTTTGATTACCAATTCAATTTCTTTGCTGGTAATTGGGCTATTCAGATTTTCTGTTTTTTCCTGGGTCAGCCTTGGAAGGTTGTATTTTTCTAGAAAGTTGTCCATTTCTTCTAGGTTATCCAGTTTGTTACCATATAATTTTTCTTAGTATTCTCTCAATTCTTTGTATTTCTGTGCTGTCCATAGTGATTTTTCCTTTCTGATTTCTGATTCTGTATATGTGTGTAGACTCTCTTTTTTTCTTGATAAGTCCGGCTAGGGGTTTATCTATTTTGTTTATTTTCTCAAAGAACCAACTCCTGCTTTCATTGATTCTTTCTATTGTTTGATTCTTCTCAAATTTATTTAGTTCTGCTCTATTCTTTGTCATGTCCCCCCTTCTACTGGCTTTGGGCCTCATTTGTTCTTCCTTTTTCAGTTTCATTATTTGTGAGTTTAGACTGTTCATATGGGATTTTTCTTCTTTCCTGAGGTAGGCCTGTATTGCAATATATTTCCCTCCTAGCACGGCTTGCACTGCATCCCACAGATTTTGTGGTGTTGAATTATTGTTGTCATCTGTCTCCATATATTGCTTGACTCTGTTTTTATTTGGTCATTGATCCACTGATTATTTAGGAGCATGTTATTAAGCCTCCATGTGTTTGTGGGCTTTTTCGTTTTCTTTGTGTAATTTCTTTCTAATTTCATACCTTTGTCATCTGAAAAGCTGGTTGGTACAATTTCAATCTTTTTGAATTTACTGAGGTTCTTTTTGTGGCCTAATATATCATCAATTCTTGAAAATGTTCCATGTGCACTTGAGAAGAATGTGTATCCTGTTGCTTTTGGATGGAGTGTTCTGTAGATGTCCGTTAGGTCCATCTGTTCTAATACATTGCTCAGTGCCTCTGTCTCTTTACTTATTTTTCTGTTTGGTTGATCTGTCCTTTGGAGTGAGTGGTGTGTTGAAGTCTCTAAAATAAATGCATTGCATTCTATTTCCCCCTTTAATTCTGTTAGTATTTGTTTCACATATGTAGGTGATCCTGTGTTCAGTGCATAGATATTTATAATAGTTATATCCTCTTGTAGGCTGACCCTTTTATCATTATGTAATGTCCTTCTTTGTCTCTTATGACTTTCTTTGTTTTGAAGTCTATTTTGTCTGATACAAGTACTACAACTCATGCTTTTTTCTCACTATTAGGTGCATGAAATATCTTTTTCCATCCTTTCACTTTCTCTCTGTGTATGCCTTTGGGTTTGAAGTGAGTCTCTTGTAGGCAGCATATAGATGGTCTTGTTTTTTAATCCATTCAGTAGCTCAATGTCTTTTGTTTGGTGCATTCAGACCATTTACATGTAGGGTGATTATCGATAGGTATGTACTTATTGCCACTGCAGGCTTTAGATTTGTGGTTACCAAAGGTTCAAGGGAAATTCCCTTACTATCTAACAGTCTAATTTAACTTACTTCGTAGATCTTTTTTTTTCCTCATTTTTCTTCCTCCTCCATTCTTTGTATGTTATGAATCATATTCTGTGCTCTTTGTCTTCCCTTGGGTGACATATTTTTAGCCTTAGGAATACTTCCATCTATAGGAGTCCCTCCAAAATGCACTGTAGAGGTGGTTTGTGGGAGGTAAATTCTCTCAGCTTTTGCTTATCTGAAAATTGTTTAATCCCTCCTTCAAATTTAAATGATAACCTTATAGATAGAGTATTCTTGGTTCAAGGCCCTTCTGCTTAATTGCATTAAATATATCATATATCATGCCACTCCATTCTGGCCTGTAAGGTTTCTGTTGAGAAGTCTGATGATAGCCTGATGGGTTTTCCTTTGTATGTGATGTTTTTTCTCTGTCTAGCTGCGTTTATAAGTCTGTCTTTATCCTTGATCTTTGCCATTTTAATCGTTTTATGTCTTGATGTTTTCTTCCTTGGGTCCCTTGTTTTGGGAGATCTGTGCACCTCCATGTCTTGAGAGACTCTCTCTTTCCTCAGATTGGGGACGTTTTCAGCAATTACCTCCTCAGTTTCACTTTATATCCCTTTTTCTCTCTCTCTTCTTCTGGATTGTTCCGTTTGGATAGGTCACACAGTTCTTTCAATATCCTGTCATTGTTAGAGATCCTTTTTTCTTTCTGTGCCTCAGCTTCTTTGTATTCCCCTTCTCTAATTTCTATTCCATTTACCATCTGTTCTACTACATGTAATCTGCTTTTAAATCCCTCCATTGTTTGTTGCATTTCAGATATGGAATTTCTTAATGATTGAATCTCCAAATTAAATTCGTTCCTGAGTTCTTGAATATTTTTTTGTACCTCCATAAGCATGTTTATAATTTTTATTTTGAGCTCTCTATCAGGAAGATTGGTGAGTTCAGTTTCATTTGGCCCTCTTCCTCGGATTTGTGAGATTTTGGTCTGAACCATGTTCTTTTGTTGTTTCATATTTCTGTGTAGTGCCCAGTAGTGTGCAGAAACTCCAGTCTCTGGAGCTGCTCAGCCCCTAGGGTGAGGTTGGGGGTTGTAGGGGAGCAGAGCTGGTGTCTGGGGGGAGGAAAGATCTGTTTCCTGATTCCCATCTGCAGTGCCTGTCTCCAGTGTCAGAGCCAGTGGGCCAACCACACACGTGTAAACCTCTGTGCTTTGCATCTCTAGCTGTTGTAGGCAGGGCCTCCCTCTGGCTGGCCTGACGCCTGCGCAGTGACTGCTGATTTGCCAGCAGGTGCCTGCAGGCTAGTAGGAAGGTTTGCCAGGCTGTGTGTCACAGTGGGGGGCCTCGAAGCTGAGTAGGCATCCAGGGGGATGGAGCATCCGAAGCTCCCCAAAGTTCCCAACCAGGTGGGCAGAGCATGCCCAGGCAACTTTGTCCAGCTCTCCCTTCTCCCGCATAGCAAGCTCTGTGCAATTCCCGCCCCTTCAGCAGCTCTCTGGGTTCTAGGAAGCTTCTCCGACTGCCTGCCTTTCCTCTGACACAGAGCAGCTGGGTGTGGATCCCGTCCTCCACAAACGGCTGGAATGTCAGTTTCGCAAGCACTCCACCTGTCTGAGCTCCCCAGCATCCAGAGCACCACACAGTATAGGATTCTGCTCACAAAGCAGATCTCCAGGGCTAGGTGTTCAGCAGTCCCTGGCTTCCACCCCCTCCCCCACTCCGTTTCTCTTCCTCCCACCTGTGTGCTGTGGTGGGGGAAGGGCTTAGGTCCCGCCAGATTAAGGCTTTCCAACGTTACCCTGTTTTGTGAGGTCTGCTCTGTTCGTGAGGCCCGTTTGCAGTCAGGTTCAGCCTTCTTTCTTGTTGCTGTTTTGAGGTTAGTTGTATTAATTAACTATATTTTTGTACAATTTGTGGTTTTGGGAGGAGCTTTTCATCTCACCTCTCACGCTGCCATCTTGCATGTCTCTCGGGTCTTGCTTTTTTATCCATTCTATTACCATTCAGTCCATTTACATTTAGGGTGATTATCAATAGATTTGTACTCATTGCCATTGCAGGCTTTAGGTTCGTGGATACCAAAGGTTCAAGGGTAGCTTCTTTACCATCTGTCTAACTTAATTCTCTTATTAAGCTTCTTAATAGTTCAATGTTGTATAGTGACACTTCAGGTGATTTGTAGTTTCGGCTGCAAGGACACAGACCAAACCATTGACTTCTCTTCCTCCCCGTGTGTGAGCCTTCCCACCCAAGTCCACCTCCTAACACACCTTCGGTTCATTTCACGATGAGGCTGAGCAGCGAAGAGCATTTCTGTTTGTATAAGGTGGATCTTAGGCCTCTGGAAACAAACCTGCACCCATAGGGCCTCTGAATCCTTTTTCTTCCCCACTCAGCCTCTTGACTTTTGCAGACACTTTTTAACGGTGTTCCTCTCTGCTGCCATCGTCAGCATGACTGTACAGAGTTCCATCAGATGATTTACATACCAGGAGTTCTATTAAAGCAGAATGCACAAATGAACATGTCATAATTTTTGTTATAATAAATATAAAATTTATAAGTTTTTGGTTTTTTTATTAAAAAAAAAGGCCCGCCTTCGGGGCGAGCTCAGGGACCTCTGGGCCAGGGATGCAGCAGGAGCAGTCCGCTAGTGCCACCGGGACGAGCGAGGTGGGCGTGGGCTCGGGAGGCATGCGAGGGAAGGCCTCCCCACCTGGCCTCGCTCAGATGCGCATGCCTCCTTTCTCCGGAAGCGGTGGCCCACCTTGTCCCCCGTGCCACCACCGCTGCCGCCGAGGTTCCCTGAAGGCCTGTGGCTGATGACGAGAGCACAGCCACCAGGGCGTCCCTGCAGCGAGTGGCCACCGGCGGCTCCCAGCACCCACTGCACCTGCCCCTCACCACCACCACCACTGCCGCTGCTGCCACTGCCTGACATGGCTCTGGGGCGCCCCTGGCCCCGCCCGTGCCCACCACCCGGAGGGAGCGCCCGGAATTGTGGAAAGACTGTATCCCATTGGACAGTGGATGCCAGGGACTCATTTCATTGCTTTCAAAGTCCTTTGAAAAAGGACACATTACCTCTTCAGGAAGGGTGCAGCTCTTCAGCCATGATAGCTGTTCGCACGACCCAGAGCAACAGCCTGAGTTTCACAGATGTACCTCTTACTACTTGTGACTTGCCAGTACTAACAATGGAATTAGGATATTGATCAATCACAAACCACTAATAAAATGAAAAAAGATTTGTATGGCTCAAAAAAAAAACCCACAGTCTGATGATTCTTTATTTCTCTCCCTTCTTATTCTTTCTCCTCCATTCTTTATATGTTAGGTGTTTTATTCTGTACTCTTTCCTTTGACTGTTTTTGTGCATAGTTGATTTTATTTTTTGCCTTTATTTGGATAGTCTGCTTACTTTGCTGTGATTTTATTTTCTCTGGTGACATCTGTTTAGCCTTAGGTGTGCTTCCATCTAGAGCAGTCCCTTTAAAATACCCTGTAGAGGTGGTCTGTGGGAGGCAAATTCCCTCAACTTTTGCTTGTCTGGGAATTGTTTAATCCCTCCCTCAAATTTAAATGATAATCATGCTGGATACATTATTCTTGATTCAAGGCCCTCCTTCTGTTTCATTACATTAAATATATCATGCCATTCTCTTCAGGCCTGTAAGGTTTCTGTTGAGAAGTCTGATGATAGCCTGATGGGTTTTCTTTTGTAAGTGATCTTTTTTCTGTTTCTTGCTGCATTTAATACTCTGTCTTTGTCTTTGATCTTTGCCATTTTAATTATTATGTGTCTTGGTGTTGTCCTCTTTGGGTCCCTTATGTTGGGAGATCTGTGGGCTTCCATGGTCTGAGAAACTATTTCCTTCCCCAACTTGGGGAAGTTTTCGGCAATTATTTCTCCAAAGACACTTTCTATCCCTTTTTCTCTCTTCTTCTTCTGCTACCCCTATAATGTGAATATTGTTCCATTTGGATTGGTCACACAGTTCTCTTAATATTCTTTCATTCCTAGAGATCCTTTTATCTCTCTCTGCCTCAGCTTCTCTGTATTCCTGTTCTCTGATTTCTATTCCATTAACAGTCTCTTGCACCTCATCCAGTCTGCTCTTAAGCCCATCAATCAATTGTTTAATTTCTGTAATCTCCCTCCTGATTTCATCCCTTAGCTCTTGCATATTTCTCTGTAGGTCCATCTGCATGATTATGACTTTTATTTTGAATTATTTTTTAGGAAGATTGTTTAAATCTATCCCACCAGGTCCTCTCTCTGGAGTTGTCTGAGTGATTTTTGACTTAACCAGAATCTTCTGTCTTTTCATGGCGATAGAAGTGGTCGCAAGCAGGTGGCACGTGTGTCAGCTGGGAGAACAAAGTCCATTCCTGGTTGTTGTTCGCCTTGCCCTTCTCCGCAGCCTTTGCCGGTTACCTGCATACCGGGAGGCAGTCTCTGGGATAATCCCCTGGGCTGCCGTGGGCAGGGCCACCCTCAGGCTAGCCTAGAGCATTGTGGGAGCATGGCAGCCATGCTGGGTGTGTTCTACTGCCAGGACGGGCCCTTTTGCACCTTCTGGACCTTGCTTCTGCTTCCACTGCCTGTACTGGTTAGCTGTGAACTGGGAGGAGATTCTGTGTGGTTGCCGTGGGCTGGGCCACTCCTGCTGCTCTGCAGCTGTGACAGGTCAGCTGGTCCTTTTGCAGCACCCGCCGGGAGGAACGAATGGCAGGCTGCTTATTGCTGTGAAGTGCTTCATGGCTGCTTTACCTGGCAGGGGGTTAGGAGGCCCAAAGTTCCTCAAGATTCCAAGCCTGCTGGGCTGAGTGTGCCAGGACGATTTTGTTCAGCTGTTGGGCCCTTGTCCCTTTAAGACTTTTAAAAAGAGCCCGCTTTTCTTTTGTCCCAGGGAAGCTAGCTGTGGAGACCTGATCCCAGTCTCTGTCTTGGATTTTACTTTTCCATTTCTCTAATATCCAGTACACCATGCAATGTGTGTCTGTGCTCCCAGTGCAGATTGCTAGGGCTGGTTATTTAGCAGTCCTGTGCTTCCACTCTCTCCCCATTCTGATTCTTTTCCTCTCACTGGTGAGCTGGGGGGGGGGAGTGCTTGGATCCCGCCGTGTCGTGGCTACATATCTTACCTTTTTTGTGAGGTGCTGAGTTCTTGCAGATGTAGATGTAGCCTGGCTGTTGTACTGTATCTTCTGGTCTCTCTTTTAGGAGTAGTTGTATTTGTTGCATTTTCAAAAATCTATATGGTTTTGGGAGGAGATTTCTGCTGCCCTACTCATGCCGCCATCTTGAACCCCTTCTCCCGCATGTATTCTTATTTTATTCCTTTATTACCCAAAAGCATCATAAAGTTCAAACTGTCTTCACCATACTTTTTTCCTCCTAATAATAGATACTGTAGATCAGGACGTATTAGTGCAGAGTTTTCTCAGCCATGTCTTCAGTCACACTTATTCCCCTGTGCAGATATATCATGGTTTGTTTAACTGGCTCTTATTGGATTATCTGTTATTACAAATAATGATGCAATGAATAAATTTATAGACACATACTTTCATGTAGATGTAAATGTGTAAGATAAATCTCCCCAAATAGCTTGCGGGATCAGAGGGGGAATACATGTTGTGGGTTGAATTGTGTCACCCAGGAAGATATGTTCAAGTCCTAACCTTTGGAACCTGTGAATGTGACCTTGTCTGGAAATAGGCACTTTGCAGATGCAACCAAGTTAAAATGGGGTCATACTCAAGTTAAATTGAGGTTTCATTAAAATGAAGGCCCAATAGAATCCAATGACTATTGGGTGGAAGAGGGAATAAGGAGAGGGACTTTTGGACAAAGACACACAGGGAAGAAAGCCATGTGAAGATGGAGGCAAAGATCAGAGTGATGGGTCTAGAAACCTAGGAACACAAAGATTGCCAGTCACTAGGTGAAGCTGACAAGAGGCAAGGAGGGGTTCTTCCCCAGAGTCTACCCCATGGCCCCGCCAACACCTTGATTTCAGACTTCAGTCTCCAGAACTGTGCTAAAACAAACATAACCCCAACCTTCCATTGTTTTAAGCTACTCAGTTTGTTATTCTTTGCTATGGAAGTCCTAGGAAACTCTACAGTGCATTTGTAGGTTTGTTAACTATTCCTGGGTGAGCCTCCATGGACATTTACCATGTGCCCTCTCCCCAGTAAAGCATGGCAATGATTGTTATTCTCTAGCCTTACCAACAGGGGATTTTGCATTTTGGGGTTGCTGCCCTTTTGAGAAATGATAATTACTACTTCAACATAATTTTAATTTATGTTTTCCTTTTCATGAGTAAGTATCTTGTCATATATTTAAGGGCTATTAAATATCTCTTTCTTGAATTTTTTGTTTATGTCTTTTGCTATTTTTTTCGTTTGTTGTCATTTGGGTTCCAATTTTTAATTATAATAGTGGATTAGTGATACGTATTGCAAATACCTTTTGTAGTTTATCATTTGTCTTTTGAAATACTGATTTGTTAATTTTTATTCAGAGTAATTTATTAATCTTTTGTGTGGCTTCTTGAAGTTGAGTCATAGTTAGGAAAGTTTTCTCCACTCCTGGTTTATAGAGTAACTCATTCATGTTTTCTTTCAGAACCTTTTTTCTTCATCAAAGCAGTTCATTGGAAAATTTGAAAGGATAAAGTTGGATCCAACTTTATCTTTTTCCAGATGGTACATAGTTTATTTCAACACCATTTATTCTTGAAATGTTACCTTTATCATATATTGAATTCCCATGTATATTTAGATCTATTTCTGGAAATTCTATTCTGTTATATTGGCCTGTCTTTTTTATTCATGTGCCAGTAAAACCTGTCTGGATTTTTGAAGTTTTATTGTATATTTTAATATGTAGGCAGGCTGGGCAATTTCCCACCTATTTTCTTTAATGAACCCTCTCCAATTAAGCCTACTTCACCCTACTGTTCTTATCAAGATTTCCAGTGAACTCTGTGTTGCCAAGACAAGTGGGCAGTTCTCAATCCTCATCTAATTAGATCGGTCAGTAACATTTGACATGGTTGAATAGTCCCTCTTTCTAAAAATACTTTCTGCAGGAAAGCCTTCTCTGTTGACTCTCTGGAAATGTCTCTTAACTGGTTGATCCTTCTTAATCTCCCTTGCACATTCCATCTCTTCTTTGACCTGTGAATGCCCATGTGTCCCATGGCTTTGTCTTCTGACATCTCCACCCTCTCCATACTCATTTACTGGATAATCTCACCTAGGGACAGGATAGGAAATACAATCTGTATCCTAATAACTACCACATTTTATATCTACAGCCAGGTCCTTTCCCATGAACTACAGACTCATATACCCAACTATTTTTTCAACATTTCTATTTGTACCAAAAAATTACTCTCTCTAAAACTGAACTCATGCCTTTTCTCTATCAAATCTGCTCTTCTTTCAGTTGAACAAAATATTTTAGTAACCCTTAACTCTTCTCTTTCTCTCACACCTCATATCCATTCCATCAGCAAACCTGTGATCTCTAACTTCAAAATATTTCTGAAATCCAACCACTTGCCAATATTTCCACTGTTGTGCTCTGGTCCAAGCCGTGGTCATCTTTTGCCAGGATTATTGCAATATTCTCCTGTGTGGTCTCTCTGCCTCTCCTATAGTCTTTTCTTCTCACAGCAGTCAGAGGGATACTTTATAAGACATAAGTCAGATCATGTCACTTTCTGCTTAAAACACTCCACGGGAGTATCTCATTTCAGAGCAAAGGCCAAAGTCTTTATCATGACCCAGAGGCCCTAAATAATGTAATCTCCATTATGACTTCATCTCTACCACTTTTGCCCACTCTCTTCCAGCTGCAATGGTTCCATGCTATTCCTCGGACCTGCCAGCATATTCCCTCCACAGAGCCTTGCCACTTGTTATCCTCTAGCCTTTTGTTTCCTTAAATACTCACAACCCTACAGTGTGGGGATTGTTAACCTCATTTTGCAGATGAGGAAGTAGAACATGGTGAGTATAAAGTTCTTCCTAAGGCTGTACAGTTATTAATTAGCAGAAGTAGGACTCTAACCCAGATGTCTTTGGTAGCTAATTCTATACTTGTTTTATTATAGAAACTTTCTTATTCCTGGTGCCACCTCTGTGGCTATGTCATTTGGAGTACCTCTCTGAGTAGCACCTATGAAATGAGAACTTCAGTCTAGGTGATCTCAAATGTTCATTGACTAAGATGTTCATCCACTCCGTTACTCTAATTGCTCAAAGTAAGAATAGTAGTGATTTTGGTGAGATAAGGAGGATGTAGCAAGGCATGGGCAGGATCAGTGGAGAGGGAACCTTATTGTTGCAGAAGTGGGGGGGGGGGCACTAAAGACTTATTTTGCTATTTAGGGATTTTATTTTTTAGGTCTCTCCCTCTTGACTCTAGGTTATTTTAATTCAGTTCTGCAGGGGAACAACCACCTTGTCTTCAGAGGGAGCTCTTCTCACCACTTCCATTGTCCAATCAAGAAGTTAGGATATGCAGACAGGTGAAAAGTTGCTTTTGTCCAAACTTGTAAACTCAAAGGATCTTCTGTTTACATTCTTTAAATTAAGGAGGGTTATCTAACCACTCTTCCCCTAACTCTGCTTACAGTCAGGACAAAAGTTGTCACCCCAAATGACGGCAGATCTGTAATCCACTGTCCCAGAGTCAAAGCAATCAGAGGGTCAGGTCGCCGCCCACTAGCACACCTGTCTCCTCAGCTGGCGCAGGTCTTTCCCAGCATCTCCGGAGTTATCGGGCGGTAGGACATCACTCCACCCGGGGCCAGTGCTGCCCCTTCCACTTGCTTATAATGCCATCTGCTTTGCCTCTAGCTGCCTCCTGACGCCAAAGGCATGACTTTCATGGGTTTGGGGCCAGGCCTTCCCCATCTTTCTCCAGTCTTCCACCTCGGGTCTCCATGGTGCTGTTTAATGCTTACTCTTTATTTCACTTAGTCATTCTAGATTTCTTTGTTCCCCTCTTGGAACCTGGATAAATTCACTGGGAACTGAGAGAGAAGACAGTTTTACACAGGATAGCCTCACTGCTGCAGACTTCCGTGGTGGAAGTGAAACCACTTGGGGTGCCTAAGAATTGTAGCATTTCTCTATTTCCTTTCAATCAGATGGAATCTAACTCAGAGCTTCATCCCACCTACATGGCAAGAAATTAAAACAGATTCATTTAGGATCCCTGCTCACCCCGCAATAAGCAAAGTTTCTACATTAGATATTTTACATTATCAAAAGGATACTGAGACCCAGCCTTCTAAGATCTACATGGCTGCCACGTGCATCCGGTTTAGGAGTGTCATTCCCATAGATTTTGATGTCTGCTAGTGGAAATCCTGGAGATGAGAAATTACTTAAAAAAAATCTACATCTGGTAATAAATAAAATGATAAATAAAGCATTAAGGAAATAAATAAATCCAGAAGCTTTTTCCTATACCACTGTGATTTCCACCCTCCTCTGAACCCAATCCAAATTCTCTACATTTTTATTACACAGGACCAGAAAGCTCTCTGTGCTTGACCTGTCATAACCCAACTAGTCCTCATATCACCCCAGTATAGGTAGGGGCTATTATTTCCCCCTTTTTACAGAGCTACAGAGATACATAACTGGTGCAAGTTAACACAGCAGGCAGATAGCAAAGCTAGGGTTTGAGTCCAGATGTGACAGCTCCAGAGTCCATGCTCTGAACACATGCTACATTTAAAAAAATCTGTCATATACCCAAGAAGTCGGCAACCTTATGTTTTCTACTTGATGATGATGGACGGAGTCAGGGGTGGGTTCTGACACTTGCTGGAGATGACTCAGCTATGGTAGTAAGAAGGGAGCTCGGACCCAAATCCAGAACTTCCCAATCCCAATCTCACTTTTTGTTGTTGTTTTTCTTTAATCCCTGCCTTCTCTCTCTTTTTTTTTTTTTAAAAGACAGTTTCTCCTGTGACAGTAATGGAATGCCCTGACTGTGAATGTGTTTCCCAGCTTGTTTTTATGTGCAGGGTATATGAAGAGACTTGAACAGTGTAGGGCTCCAAAGGGATGTGGTGACTCAGGTCACCTATGCCCATGTGTATTATGCCATGACCCTATTTCTTAACATTTATAATCAGATGCAGACCAACATGATATAGACAAACGCCTAAAGAGACGAGGAGGTATCCGTTGTTGAGCACACTGAGAGAGACTGTTCTGTCTCAAGCTCTGGCTAAAAATAAACTGTTGACAGTACACACACCCTCCCTTATGCTGCAGTATCTCAGGAACAGAGGCAGAATTTAATCATTTCATCCTCTGAAGTGAAGGTCTCTATGGTTTAATATGCACACATCACAGATTACAAATTCTGCGGCTGAAATTCTGTCTTCAACAAAAAACTACCTGTCTCTTTGTCTTGAAATATGTTCTAAAATGTATAATAAAGGTCTATTGAAACCAAAAAAGCATCTCCAGAAGATCCTGGTTTATCCCACATAGCCAGTTCTCTTTTTCATAAATTCAATTTGTGTTTTTTTGTTGAAGAGACTGTTCTCTGAGCCCTGACATAAGCGGGTGTTGAGGCTGACACTCAGCCCAGAGTTTGCATGGAAAAATCTGTGGGAAAAATCACTTAATGGATCTCATTTGTTAGTCATGTCAGGCCCTGCCTGACTCCAGTTCTCTGCATGTCACTTTTTCCCCCACAGCTAAAAGCTGCTGGACCAACAGCATTGGCCCTTCTCTAGTCCCTGGATCTAAGCAACTCTAGCCTAAGTCTGGATGGGCCAGGTGTGGGGGGTACTCAGGCCTCTGGGATGTGCTCTCGTGCTCCTGAATAGTCTCATGCTGCTTCTGAGACCTAGTCCTTGTACCCTTGGTCCTAGTGCTGAATTTCCACTCCTGTGTTTGAGTCCCTGCTTGCCTTCCTGCTTAGTTCCCTGACTCTCCACGGAATGGAGAACCTCACCTGCTTATGCTAACCCTTATCATGCCCAAATTCAAGGTTTCTCATCCTTGGCACTATTAATATTTTGGGTCTAATAACTCTTTGTGTTGGGGTGACTTTCCTGTGCGTTCTAGCATGTTTAGGGGCATCCCTGGCCTTTTCCCTCTGGGTACCAGTAGCGCCTCCAATTCCAGTCACAACATCCAAAAATGTTTCCAGACACTGTAAAATTCCTTGGAAGAAGGGGAGAAAATTGCTGATATGTGAGAACTGGTGTTTTATTTCCATCCAGGGACCGACACACAGTCCTCGCGCCCTAGTATGGTTGTCAGCAACTGCTAAAAGGCCTCACTGACCTCAGTGCTACCCAGTAGAAATGCAATGTGATCCTCAAATGTGAGTCACATATATAACGTTAAATTCTCTAGTAGATACATTAGCAAAGCCAAAAAGGACCAGGTGAAATTAATTTTGATAAAATATTTTATTTTCTTCAATACATCCAAATTATTATTCCCATTTTTATGCTAAATATTTGACATCTGATATGCATTTTACAGTTACAGAACATTTCAGTTTGGACTAGCCATATTTCAAATGTTCAGTAGCCACATATGGCCAGTGCCTACTGTATAAGCAGCACTGACCTGTATTTCTAAAATACCCTGTATTCATCAATTCGCTCTGAGACTCAAAATAGTATGGTGATATAAGGATGGGGCTGGGCGTCAGATGTACCTGGTTGAATATTTCTGTTTCTCTGACATTATCACCTTCAAATAATTCCTTAATATTCCTGAACCTCAGTTTTAATATTTGTATTAGGGAAATAATAATTGCTCTTCAGAGAGTTGTTATAAGTTGTACGTGAAATAAGGTGCATAGTGCCTAGACTAGACCAGAGCAGGTACTTACTAAGTGGATAGCTTGGTTTTCTTTACCTTCACTGTCATCAAACAACATTAGTAATAGGTTCCTCTAGTGACAGCCTCTTGCTTGAAACAGCATCCCTTTTCCACCCATTGGATACTATGCTCTGGGTCTGCTTAGACATTCAGTGGGCATGCACAGCTCTGAATCATCCCAGGGAATCCAAGTTCATCCCACTTGGTCTTGTCCAGCTGCTGTTAATTTAGTCATGTTGAGCTGTATATAAAGAAAATGACAATTAAAAAAAATTACTCAGCCCTCTCAGTTTCCTTTTATTTCAACTGGTATTTGTTCTATCTTTACTGCAAGGCAAATAACACGGCGTAGAAGAGAAAGCATTCTTAGGTGCATCTTTTTCATCTAGCAGAGACACCTGTATATATAGCATGGTCCTTTAAGCCACAGTGTCATATTGCTGGCAAGTTTCATCTGCAGAGATACAGCATCAACATTTTGACCAGTATAAAGAGGAGAACAAATGGCTAGACCAACTTTGCTAAACAAGGATTAGTTATTCATCCTTGTTTGGGTGGGATGCATAAAGATATAAACTCAACATGTACAACATAACCCATATTAGAAATGTATCTATTGCATTTCCAAAGATATTTGTTTGGTTCAGATGTCATATCTAGAGGTATTGAAGTCAAATGTTTATGATGGGAAGCTGACAGTCTTTCTGTACAGTCTGTATTTCTTCATGGATTTCCTACCCTTGCAGTAGAATTCCTCCTCCATGTTAATCCCCTTTCATCTGAGTGCAGACATGTCCAACACAATGTGCTAATTAATATTTCCCATTTGGCCCTGGATTGTCTTTGTCAAAGCCTTAAGGGATATTATGTCTCTCTTGATCACCACGAGGTTACTGTGAGAAGCCTGTCAGCATTACTAAGAGACATATTCTAAGTGTCTACTATGTGTCAGGCACTGCAGAAGTCAGATGATTAAAGGAGTTTCCACTCTTGAGGACTTCACAGCCGAGGAGGAAACAGCAGGTAAATAAATGATCACAATAAGATAGGTAACTTGTACTGTACAGGACTTTGGAAGCACTGACAAAGGAGCAATTTTTTATTCAACACACATTTATTGAGCACCAGCTATGGGTTAGACAAGCACAGTGTGGTGAGGAAAACTGACATTAAAAATAAATTTGAAAATCAAAGTTAAGAAAGGCATATATTCTGGCTTTTTTTCCTTATAAACTTGTTTCTTTTCACAGGAAAAAAATAGTTAAAGAAATATTTTTTTCTCTGTGTTCTAACAAAGAAGTGTTTTTTAGATTGTACACTTAATTAAACTGGACAGTTCCAAAAAAAGATTCAACAATTTAACTGAACATTCCTGACTATTACAAGCATTCATTTCTCTAGCCAAATTAATGAAGAGAAGACCAAATTAAATAAAATGCATCAAATATATGCATAATGTAATTTCATGATCAGTTTTCAGCTAAAGACAATAATGCAATGAACTGAACTCTAAATATGTAGTGAAATTTGCTTATTTTCTTGTTGCTAGTTTATTATTTTATCTAACAGGGTCTTAAACTCTGTACCATATATGTCAATAATTTCACAATAGAAATGTGACTTAAGGTGAATTGTATATTCTTTAAAATAATAGCATCTTACATAAACTTTTCACAGCAAGTTCTTCATCATCAAATTTGTTTTGAATTAGGTTTCCCTGTTAAGGTTGAAATATTATTACACTATTATTTTTTTGTTTTACAGACAGGTGAACATAACACAAAAGATTAAGTGACTTGCCTTTGATTATGTAGAATGACTACATGCAATACCAAGACTATATCCCAAGTTTCCTAAGTCTCAGTCTTTGAGCCTAATCAGAGAATTTCTGTTTGACTTACTTAAAATGTGTCTAACTTTTAGTGGATTTTTTTCTCAACAAGTTTCTAGCCTTTTAAATATTCTGGCATCATTTGTATTTATTACTTGAGAAACTTTACATTTGGAGATAACATATCATTATTGATTATCTACTAGGTACAGGATGGCCAGTTACACAACAGGTAGCAAAATTGCTTTTTCAAGGAAACTAAAATATAAATATTGATGTGTAAGATCACTTTAGCACAGGGTAGAATAACTGTAATAGTTATCACGAAGCCTTTTAGGTGTTCTAAGGAATAAAATTACTATTGATTAGAATTCACTATAAATTTCCATCTCTGGTCCTAGAGTCAGTGTGATATCTTGGCAAGAGACAGATAAATAGGTCAATGGCACAAAATAGTGAGTCTAAAACTATGCCTACAATCATCTAATTTGAGCAGAGGTGTTACTACAGTTCAGTGACAAAGAATGATATTTTCAATAAATGGTGCTGAGTTACATGGATATTCATTTTGAGAAATAAATATAGCTTGACCCTTACCTCACACCATATACACAAAAGTAATTTGAGATGAACCATAGACCTAAGTGTGAAAAGCAAAGTAATACAGCACCTAGAAGGTGACAAGGAAGAAAATCTTCATGTCCTTGAGTAAGAAACAATTCTTTAAATATGACTCAAAAACACTAACCATAAAAAAGGTTGCTAGAATGGTATTGATTAAAATTAAGAACTTTTATCCAACAAAAGCAACCATTAGGACAGTGAAAAGCAGTCACAAGTGGGAAATATGTTGCAGTGCATGTATCTGACATAGAACTCCTTTCAAATGTATTAAAAAGAAATGAAAAATAATTTTTTAGAAAAGATAACTGAACTGAAAGTAATGGGCAAAAGATTTAAACAATCTGCAAATAGCTAATAAACATAAGAAAAGGTGCTCAATATCATTAGTCAAGAAGATACAAATTAAAACCATAATGAGATATCACTTATAACTTTACCTGAAGTCCCAAATCAAGAGATCTAGTAATATCAAGTGTTAGTGAGGATGCAGAGCAACTGAACCACTTGTTACTTGGGAGTGTAAATTGGTATAACTGCTTTGAAAACTCTTCAATAGTATCTACTAAAGGTGAACATATATATATATATATATGAACCAACAGACATACAAAAGAGAGTTCATGATAGCTTTATTCACAGTAGCCCCAAACTATAAACCACCTAAACATCTATTGGTGATAGAATGCATAAATAAATCATGGGGCTCACGATGGAATAATACACAGCAATGTAGAAGATGAACTATTGCTATAGTTGTATGAACATGGATGAATCTTACAGATAAAGAGTTGAGAGAAAGAGGCCCAACAAAGAAGTAGTACATATCATTTGATTCCATTTGTATGAAGTTTAAAAACAGGCAAAACTAATCAATGGTGATTTAGGTCAAAGAGTGGTTATTTTTGGACTAGTGTATGGACAAAAGTTCCAGAAAATGGGAGCATTGGAAGGGTTCTAAATCTTTTCTTAGCCATGTTTAACTGGGAATATACAAATAAAATTCATCAAGCTATACACTTAACATTTGTGTAATTTACTTCAAGTTTTATATTGTGTGGTAAAGAGAACTCTAACACCCCCAAAGATGTCTACCACCTAATCCCTGGAACCTGCAAATATATTACCTTACTTGGCAAAATGAATTTTTTGTTGAGATAATTAAGATTAAGTACATTGAGATGGGGAGATTATCCTGGACTATCCAAGTGGGCCCAGTCTAATCATGAGAGTCCTAAAAGTAGAAGAGGATGGAAAATGGGTGGGTTAAAGAGATAGGACATAAGAAGAATTCAGCCCTTTACTGCTGGCTTTGACAATGAAGGAATGGGGCCAGGAGCCAATTACCACAGGCTTAGTGGCTGCCAACAACACTGCTACAGCAGCAATACAAAACTAATGTACCTCAAAAAAAAAAAAAAAAAGAAAAGAAATTAAAAACAAAACAAAACATTCCTATTTTTCCTTTTTTAATATAATTTATTTATTATCATTAATTTACAATTACATGTGCAATATTACGATTATTAAACTACCCCTTCATCAGGTCCCCCCCACCAACCCCATTACAGTCACTGTCCATCAGCGTAGTGAGATGCTATAGAATCACTACTTGTCTTCTCTGAGTTGTACTGCCCTCCCCGTGCCCCCCCAACATTACATCTGCTAATCGTAATGCCCCTTTTTCCCTCTTATCCCTCCCTTCCCGCCCATTTTCCCCAGTCCCTTTCCCTTTGGTAACTATTAGTCCGTTCTTGGGTTCTGTGAGTCTGCTGCTGTTTTGTTCCTTCAGTATTTTTTCTTTGTTCTTATACTCCACATATGAGTGAAATCATTTGATACTTGTCTTTTTCGGCTTGGCTTATTTCACTGAGCATAATACCCTCTAGCTCCATCCATGTTGTTGCAAATGGTAGGATTTGTTTTCTTCTTATGGCTGAATAATATTCCATTGTGTATATGTACCACATCTTCTTTATCCATTCATCTACTGATGGACACTTAGGTTGCTTCCATTTCTTGGCTATTGTAAATAGTGCTGCAATAAACATAGGGGTGCATCTGTCCTTTTCAAATTGGGCTGCTGCATTCTTAGGGTAAATTCCTAGGAGTGGAATTCCTGGGTCAAATGGTATTTCTATTTTGAGTTTTTTGAGGAACCTCCATACTGCTTTCCACAATGGTTGAACTAATTTGCATTCCCACCAGCAGTGTAGGAGGTTCCCTTTTCTCCACATCCTCGCCAACATTTGTTGTTGTTTGTGTTTTGAATGTTGGCTAGCCTCACTGGTGTGAGGTGGTATCTCATTGTGGTTTTAATCTGTATTTCTCTGATGATTAGTGATGTGGAGCATCTTTTCATGTGCCTGTTGGCCATCTGAATTTCTTCTTTAGAGAAGTGTCTATTCATGTCCTCTGCCCATTTCTTAAATGGATTATTTGCTTTTTGTTTGTTAAGGTGCATGAGTTCTTTATATATTTTGGATGTCAACCCCTTATCGATACCTCATTTATGAATATATTCTCCCATACTGTACAATGTCTTTTTGTTCTTCTGATGGTGTCCTTCGCTGTACAGAAGCTTTTCAGCTTGATATAGTCCCACTTGTTCATTTTTGCTTTTGTTTCCCTTGCCCGGGGAGATATGTTCATGAAGAAGTTGCTCATGTTTATGTGCAAGAGATTTTTGCCTATGTTTTTTTCTAAGAGTTTTATGGTTTCATGACTTACATTCAGGTCTTTGATCCACCTTGAGTTTACCTTTGTGTATGGGGCTAGACAGTAGTCCAGTTTCATTCTCTTACATGTAGCTGTCCAGTTTTTCCAACACCAGCTGCTGAAGAGGCTGTCATCTCCCCATTGTATATCTAAGGTTCCTTTATCAAATATTATTTGACTGTATATGTTTGGGTTAATGTTTGGATTTTCTATTCTGTTCCACAGATCTGTGGGTCTGTTTTTGTGCCAATACCAAATTGTCTTGATTACTGGGGCTTTGTAGTAGAGCTTGAAGTCAGGGAGCGTAATTCCCCCTGTTTTATTCCTCCTTCTTAGGATTGCTTTGGCTGATGTTTCTTTATTTCTCTCCCTTCTTATTCTTCCTCCTCCATTCTTTACATACTAGGTGTTTTATTCTTTGCCTTTAGTTAGTATTTGGATGGTCTGCTTTCTTTGCTATGTTTTTATTTTCTATGGTGACATCTTTTTAGCCTTAGGGGTGCTTCTCTCTAGAGCAGTCTGTTTAAGATATCCTGTCGTGGTGATTTATGTGAGGCAAACTCTCAACTTTTGCTTGTCTGGAAATTGTTTAATCCCTCCGTCATATTTAAATGATAATCGTGCTGGATACAATATTCTTGTTCGAGGCCCTTCTGTTTCATTACGTTAAATATATCATGCCATTCTCTTCTGGCCTGTAAGGTTTCTGTTGAGATGTCTGATGATAATCTGATGGGTTTTCCTTTGTAAGTGATCTTTTTTCTCTCTCTAGCTGCCTTTAATACCCTGTCTTTATCTTTGATATTCGCCATTTTAATTATTATGTGTCTTGGTGTTGTCTTCCTTGGGTCCCTTGTGTTGGGAGATCTGTGGGCTTCGGTGGACTGTGAGACTATTTCCTTCCCCAGCATGCGACGTTTTCAGCAATTATTTCTTCAAAGACTCTTTCTATCCCTTTTTCTCTCTCTTCTTCCTCTGGTATTCCTATAATGCGAATATTGTTCCGTTTGGATTGGTCGCACAGTTTTCTTAATATTCTTTCATTCCTAGAGATCGTTTTATCTCTCTCTGCCTCAGCTTCTCTGTACTCCTGTTCTCTGATTTCTATTCCATTAGCAGTCTCTTGCATCTCATCCAGTCTGCTGTTAAGTCCGTCAATCACTTGTCTCATTTCTGCATTGTCTTTCCTCACTTCCCTCACTTCCTCCCTCAGCTCTTGCACATTTCTCTGTAGGTCCATCAGCATGGTTATGACTTTTATTCTGAATTCTTTTTCAGGAAGACTGTGCATTTCCATCCCTTCAGTCTCCCTCTCTGGGGTTACCTGGTTGATCTTAGTCTGGACCATATTCCTCTCTTTTCATAGCTATAGAAGTGGTCGCTGGTAGTTGCCACGTATGTCAGCTGGGCTCTTTAAGACTTTAAAAAGAAAAAAAAGGAAAGAAAAGAAAGAGAAGAAAAAGAAAAAACAAAACAAAACAACAAAAAATGCCCACCGGGAGTAGATTCTGTGGGAATGCTGTAGGTGGCGCTGTTGCTCCACTATTCTGCAGCCATGGCTGTGCCGCTCCACGGGGCCCTTTATAGCCCCACCTCGCAGGATGCCAAGTCCTCTCAGGTGTAGCTGCAGGCTGTGTGCTGTCCTGTATCTTCTGGTCTCTTTTTTAGGAATAGTTGTACTTGTTGTATTTTCATAAATACATATGATTTGGGGAGATTTCCACCGCCCTACTCACACCGCCATCTTCCCAGAAGTCTCAACTAAGTGTTAAGAGACACTGGTATATGAGCTGAAGATAAAGACAGGAATGGGCTTTGCCTTTGAAGAACTCACCGTTGCAAGGGATTCATAGGTATTAACCATTATTTCATTAAACTGGTGGTAGGTGCTATGGAGAAATATTAGAAGGGACTATGGGAATATAATATGCACCCAGGCAAGGTGCCAAGGAAGGTATGCGTTTTTCTGGCAGACAAGGTGAGGAGGGGAATGCCAGGCATATAGGGCATGCGCAGAAGCCAGAGGCACCAAGGAGCCATCAGTATGACTGTTCTGTGATGTGCCTGGGGGTGGGTGTAAGGTCCCTGGAGCGCCTAGCTTTCCCAGGGCCTTGTGTGCTCTGCTGAGGAGTTTGTGCTCAATCCTGAAGTCTGAAAATTTTAATTTGTATGGTGGCCAGTCACCTGTCTGGACAGCCTAAAATCTTGAGTTCTCCATCAAAGGCTTAAGACCTCTCATCAAATCTGCCTCACAGGGAAATATCCAAGAAAAGTAATTCCCATCCATACTCAGGGCTGAACAAACCCCCAAGTCGCTTAAAGTGACACCAGCTGAGAGGTTCTAAATAAAGTACCACAATCTGGAAGTGGTACTCTGAACACAGGTCTGTTTTCTTTAAAATGGGATGTGATTCTGTCCACTTTGCAGGATAGAAAGTTGAGAGTTATCTCCAGTAAAAGTGAGGATGAGGTGTTCTCTTGAACATTGGTTCTTTCTCACTCATTCTTGTATGTAAGGTCCAGTATGTTCTTCAGCTGGATTTTCTTTGTGTTGCTGGTGTTCTTGTTTATAAACCACCTCTGTGTATAGCTGAACCCTGTGGGTCTCTGGGTGCCTCTGCATGTGTGGATCTGCATAGGATTCCTTGGGTCCCTATGCAGATCATTCCTTTCAATCTTTCACCTTGATGGGGCGAGGGGAAGCATGGGATACAGCCCACCACCGCCCCCTGGGCGTGGAGACCCCTCCGTGTTCCTCTGTTTATGTTTCCTTGTTTATGTTTCTTTGCTCCAGTAGTTTCTTTCCCTCTTTTTTCCCCTTCCCCCATCCTGAGTCTCTGCTCTATAATTATCCGTAATATAAACAGAGGCTTTTATTATTTTGTTATAATCATTCAAAAAGATTTTATGTTTCCTGATCTAGTTTGAAAGGCTGATGAGAGAACAGTATTATAGTCCTCTCTCAGAAAAGGTAAATACAAGTTTTTCTTTGTTGCTGAGTCCTCATTGGGTCAAATGTTCACCATCTGCCCTCTGCACAACGATGTCCTCTGCCAGGGAGCTCTGTTCTCGTCACATTCACTCCCAAGCAGCCAGCTTTCCTGCTGAGAGAGTAAGAAGTCTAAAAGAGAAGCTATGATCTTCAGAGGCTCTGAGGGCCCTTATCCTAGAGTTGGAGTTTACCAATTTCTAAGAAAGCACTTTCTCCCAGGGCTCAGCCTTACAGGCTGTTCCCATGTCCCTTGTGGGAGACCCTGTGGTTTCGACTGAGTGATCTTTGGGGCCCATTTAGCCCAAAACATTTTTACACACTTATTTTCAAATCCTCACACACAGCGCTCCCAGGATTGACACACTCTTCAGCACTACCTGTGCAGACTTATCAAGCCCCCTCGGCGGACAGGTTCTGAAAACAAGCCACTTTCCTATGCATGGATGACTGCATATGCACGTGTCTGCTCTTTCCCTTAAACCTCATCGTGTCAGCCTAGTGTCTCTGCAGTATCAGTCTTAGTTATTTACCTTCTCTTTCTTTTTGAAAATCTGTTAGAATCCTAAGTCTTAATAGTTGTTTCTCTGATATAAGGAGTTTAATTGTGCAGCTCTTAGCATGCCCTAGAGAGTCTGATGAGAAATAAATAGCCCTAAGCAGCCTCCCTTAGGGATGAAGGATAAACTCTTTACCCAGAGGCTCTTGTTAAGGAGATTTGCTGACTCTTTCGGCTACTCCCCAGTTAGGTAGGCAGTTCCTTCAGGGCTGGGATCATTGCCCACCCTACTAGGGTATTCCCTTAGTCCTCCGCACTGTCCCTGGGAGCCCCTCTGTGCCCCATGATTATTTGAGCCAAGGCTAAGAAGCTCTGTCATTTTTCTGATTGCCTCTTTGTCCTCATCTGTAAAAGGAGACAGTGTCTCTCGACCTCAGTTGGGGGAAGAAAGGTGCAAGGAAGTTGCATTTATCAAGCCTGAGTGGAATCCTGAGTCAGGTACTTTCCCATCTGTTATTACCCCTCATCTCTACAAGGCACATGTTAGCATCCCTCCCATTTTACAGACAGGAAACTGAGGCTCAGTAAGTGAGGCTAAGTGATTTATGCAAGTAAGGTAGTTATTAAACAATAGAGATGTGGTTGAAGACCTAGAATGGCAGCCATAAGGGCTCAGTAGGTTGCAGTCACGTTGCAGCCGCTGCTGTGGTTACAAACCCAGGCCATTTGATTTCCAGGCGCAGGCTCTGAAGTTGAATGAGAGGAAATGTGTAAAATTTGCTGAGCTAGGAGAAGGAGCCTCAAACATTGGATGAAATTCAAGTAGTTTAAGCCACATACAGGTTCAATTGAATAGCCAGTGTGCGAAGAGATGCCAGCGGGGCCCTGTGGTTGGAAGTCTTCTGGGCACTCAGCCTCTGGCCTCTTCCCTTGGGTGGAAAGAGGGCTCCTGCAGAGGGCCCGGACTGTGGTTTCCAAAAAGGAAGGCTCATCCCCTGCCCCCCACCTCCATCCCAGCAAGACGTGAAGAGACCCAACATGACTTTGGAGAGGGCTCTGTCGGTCCCTCCTGCAGACGCACACAAGGGCCCGGCTGACCAGAGGTCGCTGCCCATGGCCACACCTGTGCCAAGCGATTGCTTCTCCCACCCAGCCCCGCTGAGAAAACGTCCGCCACACAAACCGATTTTAGGACCCAAAGGGAAAGAAGGGCTTCCCGCCAATTCAGGTCAGTTCTTTCCCTCTTCACCATCTCTGCCAAGCAGAGGCCCACCCCACACTCCGACTTCGCTTCAGAGGCCGTGGGCGTCAGCGAGCAGGCAGAGCCGAGAAGGTAAGGAGACCACCTGGCTCCGGATCTGACGGCCATGCCGTGCGCAGAGATCACGAGGAAGCCCGACCTGAAAGGCCTGCCCTGTGCTCCGGGGACCTGCCGGAGAGCGCACTACACGCTCACAACTACTGACCTAAGCGAGGTCTCCCTTGGATTTTCTCCGCCCCTTTCGATTCCCTGGCCAGGTTTAGGCCGTGGCACTTGTCGCCACCAGAAAAATATGGGAGTTGGGGGAAAAAAATGTCTCTAGACTGTTGACAAAAGAAGAATGGCACTCTGTTCAGTCAGCTGTGGGAGAGACTGAATCATTTATGCTGCCTTTGTCAGCCACTGGAAAGGTAATTTCATTGCTGAATTTTAAGTTTTTCATTAATTAACCACTTTTTCAGTTCAGTGCTCTGAAGCAAGGCATAAAGCCGTGGTAGGGCCATTTTAGAGGAGGGCTGGCGGGGTGCAATCTTGGCTTTGGCCCCGCTGCTCCCAGTGACATACAGATGTTTTCTTATTTTTGTTTTTGTGCAGTTTCTTTGGCTGTGTGCTGGGGCAGATACTGGATGTTTCATTTAAGACTCAGAGTCTCACCCAAACTGTCTGCAATTTAATATGTCACAATATATACGTGGGTAAATCATCTCTGTGTCATCTTTCTCAACGTTCTGTTATTAAAGCCCATTTTTCATGGTAAAATATTCCTCCAAGAGAAGGCACGAGATGCACACATCCCACGCCTAGTATTTAACGATAATAGGCTGAGCCTCCTCTTGGAAACTAGACTAGGAATTGAGAAAATGTAGCCGAATGAATCAGGAAAATGCTTTCTTGAAAAATGAATGAGATTTAGACTAGAAAAGAGTTTCAGAAAAAAGCTAACATTTTACCTGAACTTTCCAAATAATTGCTTCATCTTTTCTACTTTGCTCGGAAAGCAGAAACCTGGACAGACTTGCCTGGGGAACAGTGAGTGTCGGGGAGTCTGTATGGCAGTATTCTGTATGGAAGAAGCGATCCAAGTTTTCAGAACTTTTTCAAGTGTTGGCAGTAAGTTAATGATATTGTGTGATTGTGAAGCTTCTGTCTGAAGACATCTTTTTGGCTAAGAGCCTTTGAAATGTCACTCTTGCTAGAAACAGAGAGCAGATAAAAGCCTTCTGGAGTCAAAGGAGATACCTGAGTGCCTACTATGTGTCAGGAACAGGACGGGTGCTGGGTCTGTAGAGAGGAACGTGGGCTTGGCCCCTGCCCGTTTATGAGTGGCTGTACCGAGATGAAAAATGTCCACAGGTACTACTTGTTGGCTCTTGACAAGGCCAGTCATTTCTGGGTCCTGGTCACGTGACCCCATTGTGTCAATAAGCCAAAGGTAGTCAATCTGTTAGCGAGAATGTATTGAGTATCTAGTGAGTCCTTAATGTGAGTGCAGGAGGCAGCGAGACAACCAAGTGGAGTTATCTAGTTTCTGTTGCCTTTCATCACAGAGTGATGGCTTTTCTAAAAGACCCTCCTGCACTATGCCTTCTTCATTTACATAAAGTACCACCCAGAGTTCCTTGGGCCTTAAAAAAGTCATTTTTATAAGTTATTTTTTATTAAAACAACATACTTATTGTGAAAATAAACTTTAAGCATAAAAATGCAGAAAAATTACTCACAGTGTTATGACTTAAAGATTGCTGTATTTAACATTTTGGTATATATCCTCCCAGTCTTTTTTTTTCTATGCATATATTTACATACATAGCTCATTTATCATACTACATTTCTGTTTTTGTGGCTTTCCTCCAACCTTATCTCCTATTCCCATTGTATGCATGAATAATTTCACTTAACTCTTCTCTTTTTAAGCTGTTTCTATTTTTTTCTATTACAATCAGTATCTGTTAGAATATTCTGGAAACTAAGTTTTTACTCACTTCCATGTCATCATATCATTCCCATTAACAAATTTTGAGTTTTGAATTGCTTGAGCTAAGGTTTTGCTAAATCTTACTAATTTTAGATTAAATGAGAATATACTAAATCACCCTGCCATGCAGGGCCACGACAGCGCACGACCCCAGGGGACACAGTTCAACATTGTCAGGTAGGATTGTGTCATGCAGCCATCTCGTCTCCAGCTTTATGCCTGGCACAGAGTAGGTGATCAGCAAATGAAAGCTCCCCACATCAGAAAGAGGCTGTTGGTTTGTATGTGACAAAATTATCAGTTGCCCTTCCCCCCACCCTATTATCCCTTTCATCCTCTGCCATGTCTGTCTATAGAGTTTTGCTAATTTCAGGGGGAAGAGAGCTATGATCCATGTGAGCACTGTCCTGTGGAAGGGGATGTGTTAGGTTTTGAAAGTGGTCCTGCTCTATGAATAGACTCAAAATCAGGCAGGAAGATTAGATATTCCTGAGTTCTTATAGTTCCACAGATCTTCTCCCAATTGCAGCATCAACCCTCCAGCTCCCTGGAGTCCAGCAATCTTCTCTGAATAGCAATCAGTGTCTCTCTTCTATTCTGTAATCCAAGTTACCCCACTGCAAAAGATTTAAATGTTTATATAATAAACCATATGTAAAGGCACTCTACCTAGGTTCTAGCACAGAGTGAGTATTCAATATATGTAAATTGAATTTGAAAAGAGTTGTGTTTGGAAAGAGATGTGGGTAATTAAGCTGGCTAAGAAGCAAATATGTTCTACCATATTCTGGGCCCTGTGCCAGCATAGAGGAGTTGAACACGGCAGCTGCTCTTTGGGAGGCCATGCTTTTTTGTGAGCAAAGCAATGTAAGGCCCAAGTTCAGTTCACAGCATGGAATTTAAATGGGCTCTCCAGGCAAATCAGGATGTTATTTGCATTTAATCTGGGCTTGTCTTTGGGAACCCAGTCATTTCTCCACATAGAATGTACCCTACCAGGATGGACCCAACCCTTTCAGATGTGCTAAGCCTTTTACTGAGAATTATTGTTTTGCCCATGTCTCCAAAATTTGGTCACTGAAGCACTTGATAGAAGGTTAATAGTTAAGAAACAAGAACAATGAGAATTCCTTTCTCTGCCCACAATTCCTCCGTTCTCCTAAGTTGGGTTCACATTCACTCAGATGAGTATTTTGTGAAGTGCCACACTCAAAGATTAAAATTTTACAGATGAAAAATTTTGGGGATGTAGCTTTCCTTTTTTTTCTCTTCTTCCCTCTCCTCTTTCCAATTGTTCTGCTGTTGAGCCGACCGCAGTGTGGTGGTCGCGTTACTAGGAGTGTAATGGCCTTATCAAGGAATGTAATTGTCCTGCTGTGGTCAGCTCTGGGCAGACACCATCTGGAGGATGAGCATTTGGAGTCACCACCTTTTAAAGGAGAAATGACAAACTCGTGCGGAGAGATGGTTCCAGGCCTGAAGAGGGAGCCTGCTGGGAGCAGATCAAGGAACTAGGGGTACATAGTGTAGAAAAGAGAGACCCTCGAGGTCTTGATAATTATTTTCAAATAGTGGAAAGACCATTGTGTGGGGAGAGGATAGACTTACTCACTCTTGTCCAGACGGCAGGATGGGACCCAGAAGTGGACATTAAAGAGCAGCAGATTTGAGCTTGGACTGGGAAAGACACATCTCACAATTAAAGCTTGTCCAATACAGAGGGAGCTGTCTCTTAAGCTGCAAGGCAGTGTCCTCTTCAAGATTCTCCAGCAGAAGCTGGACAACCTCCAAGGAGAGCAGAGGGGAATCCCTGCCCTGGCTGGGAGGAGGACTATAAAGTTCACACGGCCTGTGGGAGTCTGTGGTTCCTCCTTGTCCATCTCTTCCTCCTCCTCCTTCTATTCATGGGAAGTCCGCTGTTAAGTGCTTACTGATCAAGGCCCTGAATCTGTGACTGGCCTGTAGTAGAGTCACTTTGAAAACTTTTCAAAATATCATTACAAAGATCCCACCCTAGGCTAGTTAAATCAAGATATCAGGAGATGGGACCCAGGCATCTGCATATTTTTTGATTCCCCCAGGTTATTTTAATGGGAAACCTGAGCTGGGAACGCTGGCCCAGACAAGAGAGAATGTGATAACAACCCTGTGCGCCATGCCTCCAACCCCAATCCTAACCACTAACATCTACCTTTTTAACATGATGCAGAATTTTTTTTTTGTATCATATTACTTTTAAAAAGAAAATTTAGTTTTGTCTCCATAAATTAGTGGCATTTAAGCTTAGATAGTAGACGGTTTTAGTAGCTTATATTCTTAACATTATTTTATCAGGTAACACTGGCACTGAGAAATGTAAAGGTTGTATAGACATGTAGATGTACAATGAACATAACCCATTTTCAGACATGATGGAAGCTCAGCTGACAGTGACCTTGGCTCCCTTATGCTCGTGTGCCTCCACTGGCAAAGAGCCACACCTACTTCCGCGCCCAGCCCCACACCCCTCTTCTATCCCAGGGTCTGCAATGCTGGCAATCTCCCCCCACCATCTTAAGAGTCTTTTGAAGAATGCAAACAGTCTGTTCCCATATGGAGCTGGTTGTGAGCCAGGAAGAGGGGAAGCACGGTCTCTGAAATTGACTGGAGGTGCGGGGATTCCTTAGTTGGCATCACAGGATCTTCTAAAATTGTGCTGTCCAATTACATATGCAAGCACCATATGGAATTTGAATTTTTCTAGTAGGCACATTTAAAAAGGTAAAAATAAACATGTGAAATTAATTTTAACCATGCATTTTATTTAGCCCAATATGTCCAAACTGATGTAATTTTGACATGTAAACAATGTAAAAATTATTACATTAAAAACTACATTGAAAATTATTATATATATTAATGAGATATTAAGTACAATTTATATACTACAAAATTTCCTTGGTTTAGATGTAGGAATCAGTGATTTTTAGTAACTTTACAGAGTTGTGTAGCCATTGCCACAATCTAATTTTAAAAGTTCCATCACCCCAAAAAGAAGCATTCAGCTTACTTGCAGTCATTCTCAGTTCCCAGGCAACTACTAACCTATTTCCTGTCTTTATAGCTTTAAAGGCACTCATAAAATATGAGGTATTCTGTGTTGGCTTCTTTCATTTAACATGATGTTTTTGACATTCATTCATGTTGTAGCACACATCAGTATTTTGTTCCTTTTCTTTTGCTGAATAATATTCCATTGTATGGATATGCCACATTTAGTTTATCCATTCACCAGTTAATGGACATTTGAGATGTTTCTAGTCTTTGGCTATTAGTACAAATAAGACTGCTAAGAACATTCATGTACAACTCTTCATTAGACATATGTTTTCATTTCTCTTGGTTAGGTACTGAAGAATGAAATTGCTATATATAAAACTATTTTTAATATTTTAAGAAACTTAAAAACTGCTTTCTAGATAATGAGATATTTCACATTTTTAAAAAGTGAAGTCTTCAAAATCTGGTGTATATTTTACACTTACAACAAATTCCAATTTGGACTAGCTACATTTCAAAAGCTCAATAGCTGTGTGGGACTTAGAGCTACTGCACTGGACAGTACAGATCAAAAGTAACTGCCCAGACATCTTATTTGATTCCCAAGACAGGTCAGGAGAATGTGTTTTGCAGACACATTTTTACACACACACACACACACACACACACACACACACACACACACAGCCCTCCACGTATACAGGTACCTCCATATACACACACATATACTCACCATAAACACACACATGGCAGCTCCCCTTCATTACTCTTCGTTTATGATTTATTCATTTGCTTTTACTGAATGTTGCAATAATTAGATTGTGCTAAATAAATATGCTTTACAATAATTTATCCATGGTGTGCTGAAATACATTTCTCATGGGACCAAAGGTGATAAATTAACAGAAGCATATCCCCCAAAATGAAGATATAGAACCTCATTAAGTGTTGATGGCAAATATTAAGAATGTGGAGAGACAACAAAGATTAGAAAGCTGAACATATTAAAAATTGTGTCATAATTGTAGGGATCTCTATTACTTGTCAGCGGTGACAAGTGTTCAGCTGATGAGCCTCTACTGGCAGGAGTCTGGGGCTCCTTTTCTTCCCTACTCCATCACTCCCACCAGTTATTCAAGATCCCAAGATGTGTGGTCCCTTGGATTGCTCTGAATCCATAACAAACAGCCTTGGATGTAATTCTGAGTCTTCACAACCACCTTCAGAGTAAGGCTCCCAAGGCCGTCAGATGGGTCCCCCCTCCAAACCGACTCCTGGCGAGGCTGTTTAAGTTTGGTTCGGAGTTATCATCTACACCACTACAGGCAGCTAAGCTGTAGATCATCCAACCATTCTGGAACTCTCTTTACTTTCAGATCTGGGTAGACCTATCTGAATCGTTCAAAGGGAATCAGGTACTGTATGCATATTGACCAGAAGATAGCTTACCTGTGCATGTATGCAGTATGTTTATGGACAAAATTATAGGCTACTATGCTCAAATTTGATCCATTATCAAATTATTTCTAAACCTAAATTCCCTATTAGTCTAATTCAGGAGTCACTTATGGGTATCTTCTATGTGCCAGCACTGGGATAAAATGCTGAGAAGAATGAATATATGAATGCTGAATGAAAGAATCATGATTTGTACCCCCACAGAGAACCTAGACTAGCTGAAACACAGGAACAGAGTCATAATAATGCACTAAGTTTTGGAAAATATTATGCACAGAGTTATGGATGTAGGAAAGAAAAACAAGTCTAATTTTGCTTGAGGAAGTTGGGGAAAGCATACTAGAGGAGGCAACCTTTGAGTGGGCCTTAAAGGGTGAGTAAGAGATTTACAGGTGGAGAAAGGGCAGAAAGGCAGAGAGTGTGGTCTGTGCAAAGGCTTGGTGGCAGGGAGGAGAACAGTGTCTTGGATAGCAGTGACCAGCTCTGTGGATTGAGGGCTGGGTCAGAGAAGAAACTGAAGGACTGAGGGCAGGGAGGTATAAAGGGGATGTTGGGCTAAGCTTAAGATTGTGGGCTCCACTTCATAGGCAAAGCTAAGAGTAAAAAGGACTCCCAGGAGAGGCAGAGTAGAAGCATTTAGCCAAGGACTAACCCTGAGGTGAGCAGGAATGTGTCAGTGTAGAATCAGAAATTTCCAGTTTTAAGAGTCCTTCCAGGTTTAAAGTTCTCTAATTCTGTGAATGATCTGAAGTGTAACGCATGTCATAAGCAGACAAACATGTTTAAAAGTGAAGAGATAGGCCCTTGATTAAGGATGATTAGGTAGTGTTTATAGGTGCTAGAAAGAAGGAAGAATTTTTCAGAACAGATTTTGTTGGCATCGGTCTTTTCCAGGAACCAGAAGAATTTTAGACACACAAAGACTGAAATGAGGAATTCGGTATAGACATCAGTGGCCACACTTGGAAGGACAAAAGAGACAACCTTTCATCTTTTTAAAGGTGTTGTGGACTCTCAGCCCAGAGGACCCCTTTGCTAGGGCTTCAAAAGAGCACATGAATGCAGGCTCAAAATTCTGAGTCAGCTTGGAAGAGGGGGCACAGGAGACTGGACATAGGCAAAGTCCAGCCTTAACACAAGCCCCAATCCCAGCATCTTTACGACTCTTCGGCACCTATAACCTGTCTGAGCCTTTTGTCTTGCTCTTGCTTTTCTTTCTACTATACTGTATGTCTCCTGAGGACAAAGAGGGTAAATATATCCCCCACCCCACTCAACATAATCCTGTATATACAGTAGATGCCTATAACCTATTTTTTAACCTATCAGTTGGTGTTTCAGATGAAGGAAAATGCTTTTTTGGGGGGGGGCTTTATCAGTTTTGTTTTGTGCCCAGCTGTTAGTTAAAAGGGCCAAAGTAAAGAATGGTGGCTTTCCTCTTCTACTTATTTTCAGTCTATGAACCTGCCAAAACATCCCTCTTGTCTAATGCCCAAGCATTGAAAACCAGTAAGCTTGGAGCCCTGAGCCCTGATGATCTGATTGGAATTATTTCAAAAGTAGTTCCCCAAGAAGGTGTCAGCATCCCTCGCTACATTACTCATGACCATTTGGTTCCTGAAAACCAAGCACTTTCAATATGTCTTCGTGTTTCCAAGTGCGCTATCTGATGATCTGCTCTAGGCTATTTACAGGCAGAATTTAGAGGCTAGGTCTCAATTTCAGGGTATGCATGGTTCCCTTATTCTTTTCTTTTCTTCCATTAAAAAAATGATTGCCTTTGATTTTTTTAGGCCATCAATCAATCAGTGAACATCTACCTGTCTAGGGCCTACACAGTACTTAGAGAACAAGGTATATGTAATTTTATTATAGATTTGTATGTTAAATGTTTCTATCTGTGGAATAGACCACAAGCTGTATTAAATATTCTAGGAAGAAGTTGGATTATAAAACTGAAATGTTTGTCAAGATATTTCTGATTTAACCAATTAGTAGTTAAAGAAGGGACAAATTAAAGTATGGAAATATAATTTACTACAAGTTTCTGTAGGAGAGAGGTATTTACAACTTATAACACAGGTGAAACTGTGTAAGCTTATAAACTACCAATGGAGGTTAGCTTATTAATTCCCTTGAGGCCTAGCAACAAGCCTTGAGAAACCTAGAAAATGTCATCGTTATACACCTGTGCAGGTAGACTATTCATCAGGAATCCCTAAGCTGAATGTCATTGCCAGGTTTAAATGAAATTTGGATAGTTCTCATAGACCACGCTAAAGTCACTAATAAAACTTAAGTCTTCTTGATAATAACTTTTGTATTTAGGAAGACTGAACATAAGAAATCACAGTGGCTGCCTTTCTAATTCCCCTTCCTGGCCCATTCCCATTCTGATCCTTATATAGTGACTGTGACCTTGAGATTTATCCCTGCTGCATTTCTTGTATCCCTCATCATTGAACGTTTTCTTGACAATCACACAAGTGCTCAGGACAGTCTTGTCTGTGATAGTAATGATTGTGATGACAGTAATAATGAGAGCGAACAGTTCCTGAGTCTTTGCTGAGTGCCAGAGAGCATGCTAGGTGCTTGTCCATGGTTTTCCTCTGTGAATCTTCACCGCAACTCTCTAAGAGGGTCCTGTCGCTGTCCTATTTTACAAATGCCTTAGAGAGGCTACTGACCTTATCCCACAGTAAGATCACACATCAAGTAATGCAGAGCCAGGATTTGGCCCACGTGGTCAGAGCTCCAAGTGCAGGGGCCACAACCACTTTAGGTTGCAGCATCTCCCGGGTGGGCTCCGGACCAGGTGGGCTATCACAGGCACAGAGCTCTGATGCCAAGTTCCCTTCGGATCCAGTTCTGACCATCTCCTCACTCCGTGGGAATGCCGCTGCTCAGGACTCCAATCCCCTCTCCTGTATCAGGGTCCCTTAGCCTGGTTCTTAAGGCCGTTTCTTTCTGCCCAAACTTACACCTTTAATAGCCTAAAAGCCATTTTTTCTTCTGCAACCAAATGTTTTTCTAAATCATACTTATAAATATTTAACAGTTATCCTTTTTTACCTTTAGTCCTAAACAACTGACTGATCTTTGGAACTTTCTTTTTTTCTACTGATTTTTAAAATTCAAAGCATACTTGTTTTCCAAGAAAACTGACAGTCTGCCCTGTTTACTTACCCTCATTATCTGTGGTCATTAGGATATAAGACACAAGATAACAACTGTATCTTCAGACCCTTGCAATGAGGGTCATTTCACCACCTGCTTCTTTAGCTAGGCTTTAGTTATAGAGTGTCTGAATTGATGTCAATATAATCATATTCATTAAGTCTAAACCAAGGGAGTAGGAAGGAAAAAAGGGTGGTGGGTAAGGATGGAAAGCAGGTAGCAGTTTTCACTTATAGAAATGGGACAGATCAGATGCTCACAGATTGACATTCCAAGTTCAGAAGCACTGGATTTAAATTTAATCCTAATAACTCTGTGGTTAGTGAGGTCACTGAGCAGATTCCAGGAGCTTGATTTGGTATCCTAAACCAAAACTCAAATATCTGCAGCATTTGGCACACAAAGTGAATGAGCGATGTGGGCCAAGAGTAAGATGATAAATGACCACTGACTTTTATCCTCAGTGATGTAACACTAGGGAATGTTGGGGACTGCAGGGAAGTGAAAGCACATGGCCAACTGAGGGGGTGAAGATGCTCAACTCCAGACAATTATTACCACCAACGAACCTTTTTCAAGTCTGTTGCCAAGTCTTCCTTTTTTTTGATTTTCCAAGCAACTGGATATATAGCTCTTCATGTGATTGGTGTTTCCTGACTTTTAAATATTGACTAGCAATCTAAATTTAAAAGCCAGTGCTGACCAAGACTAAAGCCGTAGCAAAGCCCACCCATGGACAATGGCCTCTGAGGGCTGATGATTTGCAAGCTCTTTCCTAAACCTTCTTCTCCAGGCCTGACTACTGTTTTGCAGTTTAGATCTCACTTGAAATTTAGGACTTTTCTCTCTCCCTAGCTATAATAGCTAAGGAAGTCCTAGAGAAATCTCAGTTCACAATATAAATTCAGTGACTTCACTTTTCTTTGTTTTCACTTAATGATTTCTATGAATATAATTATGCTCAACAGTTCCATCCAAAAACCCATAAAGCAATTGGTATGCCTTTAAATAAAGTGATTATTTTATCAAAATTATTGAAAGTTATACTTTCTATACTTTCTATAATGGAAAGCCATTATAGAACATTCAAGTTCATCAATTTAAAAAAGCACATTGGTAAAATTTATATATAAGATTTGATAGCATAAAATCATTCAATTTTTTATATCAAAAACAAGATTAATGAAAAACATTAAATGGGGAATAATCTCTTTTAACCAATATAATAGACAAGGGTTAATAGCACTGTTAAAGAGTTCTTACAAATCAATGAGGAAAACACTAAGCTTCCTATAGATAACTGAACAAAAGAAATGAACAGACAATTCAGAAAAGAGAAGAAATAACTAATTAAAGAACATATGGGAAAATGATTCAACCTCACTAGTAATTAAAGAAATGCAAGTTGAAACAACAAATACTATAATTCCCAATCAGGTAAGAGTACAGTGAAACAGGTACCTGCATGCGTTACTGACAGACAAAATAGAAAGCCTTGTTGTGAAGCAGTTGGTTACTATAAATCCAGACTTCAGTTTTGTTAAGCAAACATTGAGCTCCTACTCTGTGCTAGAATTGGTGTATGTAGAGGACAAAGGCTGACCCTTACTATCGATGTGTCCTATGCAGGGCCCAGACAGGTATTTCCATCATTAGGAGGTAAATGGCAGAGGCATGCACAGCACATGGCAAATTCAGGAGTAAGCCCCATAGCTCAGCTGGGAGGGCTTGGGGATAATTTGAAGAAATGACCCTGAGCTGAATCTTAAAATGTGATTGGAACTTAGCTGGATGAGGAAGGGAAATGAGAAGGAAGATCTCTGCAAAAGGTAGAACATGAGCAAAAAGTATAGTGTCTGCAAGAAAGCTGTGCCTGCTGCTGCAGTGAGTGTGAGGCAGAGAGGCCAGACAGGAGGCTGCCGAGGGAGCCTGGCCAGCCCATGCTTTGGCAATGTGAACTCCAGAGGCAGTGCAAGGTGTAGAGAAGCAGGGAAAGGACATAATCAGATATGTTTTTTTAAATCTGCATAAAAGTCACTGTGGTTTATTTTTCTAATTTAAAATGTAACAGATGAAAACAAACAACCCAATTAAAAATTGGGCAAAGGATTGAATAGACATTTCCCCAAAGAAGACATACAAATGGCCAATAAACACATGAAAAGATGCTCAACATCGCTAGTCATTAGGGAAATGCAAATCAAGACCACAATGAGATACCACCTTCTACCCATTAGGATGGCTATTTTTTTTTAAGTAAGATAAAAAATGTTAGTGAGAATGTAGAGAAATTAGAATCCTTATACAGTGCTAGTGGGAATGAATGTAAGATGATGTAGCCATTGTGCAAAATAGTTTGGCAGTTCCTCAAAAGGTTAAACATAGAGTTACCGTGTAACAGCCATTCTACTCCCAGGTATACACCTTGAAAGCATTGAAAGCAAGGACTGAAACAGATACTCATACACCCATGCTCATGGCAACATTATTCACAATAGCCAAAAGGCAGAAACAACTCAAATATCCACCAACAGATGAACAGATAAGCCAAATGACATATCCATCCAATGGGATGTTATTCAGCCTTAAAAAGAAATTAAATTCTGACATGTGCTAGAACATGGATTAAACCTTGAAGAAATTATGCTAAATGAAATAAGCCAATCACAAAATGACACATACTGTATGATTCTACTTACATGAGGTACTTAGCGAGGTCAAATACATAAAGAGAGAAAGCAGAATAGAGATTACCAGGGTCTGGGGGAGGGGAGTAAACAGGACCTTCTGTTTGGGATAATGAAAAAGTTCTAGAATTAGATAGTAATGGTGACAGTTGCATAGCATGTGGGTGTACTTAATGACACTGAATTGTACACTTAAAAATGGTTAAAATGGTAAATCTTATGGTATGTATATTTCACTACAATAAAAAATGCCAAAAAAGGAACATGTTTGGAAAAACTTCAAAAGAATAAAGAAAAATATTCTACCACCTAGAGTTTACCCATTTAATCTTTTGGTGAATGCCCTCAGGTATTTTATTTTCCCATATATATATTTATGTATTTATTATATTTTAGTATTTGGGGGGTCAAACTATCCATGCTGTTTTGTAACTGCCTTTTCCATCTAATGACAGATCATGAATATCCTGTAGATTTATACAGCATTGTGGTTAAGGCTGTAAGCTCTGGAGACAGACCTCCACGTTTGTGTCTTTGTTCCTTTGATTACCAGTTTACCAGCTGTGTGGCCCGAGAGGTCACCTAACCTTCTAAGCTTGTTTGCTCATCTGTACAACTGAGATGATGGTATAGTACCAAATACATGGGTTGTTAAGGATTACATTAGGTCCTAAATATTTATAAACGTAGTGGCTGGTACTCAATAAAGGAAAGCTATTTTATGATTAGTAGTAATATTTAATAATCCTCACCTATTCTTTAAGACATTTTTTTGGTAGCTTCATGAAGTGCTGCATCACATGGATATACCAGACATTACTTAAATAATCTTCTATATCCAACATTTACTATTTATAAATATTTGCTCACATAAATAATGCTAAACAACTTTGCAAAGAAGTGCTTATAGATAACTTTTTTTTTTTAAGGAAAATGCTTAGAAAGGGAACTGTTGGGTCAAAGAACATGCACAACTCAAGGTTTTTGACATATATTGGTGGACACCCCCGCCCAGGAAAGACTGTAATTAATATTCGGGGAAGCAGGAGAACAACTTTATAATAGCAAAAACCTGGAAACAACCTACTTGTCTAAACTAAAGAAATAGCTTAAATCGGATGTCCACTTATTTGGAGTATTGTACAATTGTTATAAATATGTTTGCAAAGCTTACTTAAGAGCATAGAAAATGCTTATGACATAAATGTCAAGTAAAAGATTTAAAAAGTGTACTTAGTGAAATTATACGTTTTCAAAATCCAATTTGTATGAAGGAACAAAAACAAACAAGAAAGTTTGAGTAGGAGGTGTATAGATAAATTGTTTTCTCTTACCATTTATTTCCTAAATTGTATTCGATGAGCATACACAATGCATTTAACAAAAGAATAATAATTTCACTGAGAAAGTATGATATGACTCCATATTTGAATGCTGTTAATGAAATTTAGTTTCACATTGCAAATAGATCTTTAAATAAGCACCCATAGTAATGAAGCCCATATTTCAAATTTCTGGCTGAAAAATTTTCAGATATAAAGTCACCTTCTTGAGCATTATCTATATATTCACAAAGACAGTGGCGCTTAGAGATTTGTACTGTATGGTATTGGAATCAGCAGCCAGATCAGCAGATACTATTTCCCGAAGGAAATTAATCTAACAGGACTCTGGGAGATACATACAGCTACATGTTACCCGAGCACAGCCCAGCTGCCTTTGTGAGGTCCATAATGCAGGGAAAGGCCTAAGTGTTCGGTCATCTGCATGGACTCCTTAGGCTGTGAGCTCCTCAGGCTGCACCATCTTGAGCTGAATAGGTAGGTTAATTGATATCTCTGAACCTCAGTTTCCTTATCTAAAAAGTGGGTACAATAGTCACATACCTATTTTATTGGACTGTTGTAAAATCAAATGGAGTAAACCTCGTAAAATGTTGACCCAAGGCCCAGGACATGTTACGCACTCATAATGCCAGCCATCATCACCATTACTATCCTATGGTTCATTCACTGTTTTTGAAGATAGAAGTGAAGGCTGTAGAGATGTGATTTGTAGCTTAGTGGAAAGAGCCACTGATTTGGAGTCAAATGAATGACCTGGATTGTAAACACTTACTCATCCAGTGGCCTAGGGCAATACAGTTAACCCTTAGAGCAGCGCTGTCCAAGAGAAATATAAGCCAAAAACGTAAGTTCGGATTTTCTTGAAACTAAATTACAAAAAGAAAAAGAAAACAGGTGGACTTAGTTTTAATAATGTGTTTTTTATTTAACCCAATATATTGAATATTATCATTCCAACATGTAATTGACAGAAAAAACTATTAATGACATACTGTATATTCTTTTTTCTGTACTAAATCTTTGAAATCCAGTGTGCATTTTATGCCCATAGTACATTCAATTTGGAGGCTAAATTTTCATCTGAAATATTTTGTCTGTATTTTATGAAATGCATAGTCGAAAAGTTAGATTCACATGCTCGCTGATCCAAACATTTTTTTCAATAACTTCATCTAGCATAAGTTTTTAAATTTAATTAGAATTAAATAAAAAGGAAGAAATCAGCTCCTCAGTTGCATCAGCAACATGTCACATACTCAGTGGCCACAAGTGGCTGGTGACTGCTGTGTTAGACACATTAAATGGGATGTTATTCAGCCTTAAAAAGAAATTAAATTCTGACATGTGCTAGAACATGGATTAAACCTTGAAGAAATTATGCTTAATGAAATAAGCCAATCACAAAATGACACATACTGTATGATTCTACTTACATGAGGTACTTAGCGTGGCCAAATTCATAAAGAGAGAAAGTAGAATAGAGATTACCAGGGTCTGGGGGAGGGGAGTAGAATGGCCCTTACATGGTTAACTCTATGTTTAACCTTTTGAGGAACTGCCAAACTATTTTGCACAATGGCTACATCATTTTACATTCATTCCCACTAGCACTGTATAAGGATTCTAATTTCTCTACATTCTCACCAACATTTGTTATCTTACTTAAAAAAAAAATAGCCGTCCTAATGGGTAGAAGGTGGTATCTCATTGTGGTCTTGATTTGCATTTCCCTAATGACCACTGTGGGAGCTAGAGCTCTTTCAGAGGTCTTGTAGATCATTTGTATGAGAGAGTTTTACAAATTATAAAATGCTGTCCAATAGATTAGTTCTTCTCCCAAAGTAACCCAGTTTATGACAGGTGGCTCAGGGACCAGAACCCAGCCAATATAATTTCCATATATGGACATTTGAACTTTGAATAATACTCATTTTGAGCCTTTGAATTTTTTTTAACTGTGATCCACAGTAAGAAATGTATTTTATAAAATATGTTACACATAAGTGTGTGTGTGTGTGTGTGTGTATAGATCAGCAGCCATTATTTCCAAAGGAAAATTACAATATGGGTATTTTAATATTTCATTCTATTTTTTCCTCCTTCTCCTCCTTGTCCTCCTTTTTACTTAATGCTGGTCATGACCCACTAAATTGATTTCATGGCCCACTAATGGCTTATAAACCACAATTTGAAAAATACTGATCTTAAGAGTCCAAACTTCTAGGCATTTTAAAAATTGATTTTTTTTCATGTTGCAGATAATACCCCTTCTATAGCCACCAGTCAGTTCAAAAGGGAAAAATATTCTCCCCAATATAAATGAGAACAAGACTATTTTAGATAAGATATGTGGAAACAAGTGAATTACCCACCTTTTTGTTAAGTGTCATTTCTTTATCCATTCAGCAACTGTTTATTGAGGAAACACTGTTCCTGTCATTGTGTTAGGCACTAGACAGATAGCCTAAGACAGACAAGATCCCTGCTGACAGAGCATCAGCTACAAAAGAAGCTCTCCCTAGATGGCTTAGCCAAATAAAAATCTTGGGCATTTTGTTTTATTTTTACCATAAAAAGAACAGAAACAGGCAATGGTGTAGATGTCCAACAATACCACTGATGACACATCTCTCATTAACTTTCTATTTCATATGCTCTTTCTTGTCACTATGTGATCACAAAACAGCTGCCACACTTCCTGACATTAGGCCTGTGTTCCAGGCAAGAAAAAGAAGAAAGAAGCAGAGAGGGGAAGTTTTCCCAGAATTCTCCAGGACATAGGGTTGCCAGATAAAATACAGAATGTCTAGTGAAATGTGAGTTTCAGACAAACAACAAGTAATGCTTGTAGTTTAAGTATGTCCTATGTAATATTTGAGACATATTTGTACTGTAAAAATTATTCATTTATAATGAAACTCACATTTAATTGGCTGTCCTATATTTTTATTTGCTGACCCAGGTAACCCTATGAGCACAATTCTGCTTACATTTCATTGGACAGGACTGTGTAACATGGCCACTCCAATATAAGGAAGTCTGGTTAAATCAAGTCCTTTTTTTAACTTCCGTCTCAATAAAAGAGAAAGGCAGAGAGAAGCTGGTCAGGGAGTTGCGTGAGCCAACTTCCAGTACCCGCTATAGGTCAGTTCCCCTCTGGCCTTCCTTGTAGATCATAGTAAGGAATTTGGATTTTAATCTATGATCAGTGGAAAGTCATTGAAGAGTTTAAAACAAGGGAATGACTGAATTACATTTAAGAAGATGGTTCTGGCTGCTATGTGCACAGTGTGTGGGGGGAAGGTCAATGAGAAGTGGGAAGGCCAGTTAGAAGGAGCCCAGATCATGCTAGTACTTTTGGGGACTCAGCTGAGCCATCTTGCCATGTCAAGCCTGCCTCAGGCAAGGCCCCTCACCTTAATGCATATGAGCTTCTTCTTCTGAAAAACAAGGAGCTGGGCACACACTCTCTTGATGTTCCATGCAGCCTTCTCAGAGTGGCATGCAGGTGACATGGTGGCCTTCTGTGGCTCTTCGCGGCGTAGCTTAGTTATCACGTTTGCCCATGTTTTGTGTTCCTTGTTCAACAATCTGAGAGCCACAGTATATGGAACATCAGAACTTACTTTATGAGACTGAGATCCTATGAGACCCTTATAAGGAAATGGGTGAAAAACTGCTTTGTAAATTTTCTAATTAAAAAAAAAATCAATGAAAGGTGCATAAAAAGTAATAAAATCTGCTACCTCTTAGCAAAATTTAAAAATTAACATGGAAGATTTTTATACCCTGACACCTGGGACTTAAAGCAAAAATTGAACAATCTCATTCCAGATCTAAGAACCTACATAGAAAAAGGGAAAACTTGATTTTGAGCTTCTCTCCCTCCAAAGTGGATTTTGTTCCACTGAGGACACTTTGTGCCCAAACTGCTTCCCTTCCCTACCTGCCTGTAGCAGATAATTTTATCTCCCCTTCCTCCTGCTTCTCATTGAATTAAATCAATTGTTTAGTTTTCATTTGGCTTCTCCTTTTTCCCTCTCATCAGATCAAGTGCTTTTCTATTTTCCCTGAGGATTACCAAAATGAGCTCTTAGGGAAAAAAAGGTTTCTCAGAACTTTAGCTTCTGTTTCCTCCATTTATTTGCTCTGCCTTCTATTATCTTTTCTTGCTGACACCCCAGGACACACATGCAGTATGTACAGATTGTTGGCTTTTTCCCTCTTTCCTAAGTGAAGCCTGTTGGTTAAAAACAAAAAAACCTGTGTGTCTCCTCCAAAAGGTTTATTCTTTCTAATAGGGTCAGAGATCTAAAAGGGGGTCTAAACAAACATACACACATACACACAGATATATACAGATATGTATATATACACACACACACTCATATATACATATATTTACCATATAACACACACAGCATGAATAAATTTTACCATTTCTAGGGAACTTTTGCCTCAGTTGACTTGAATCTGCAAGGCAATGTACAGAACTCCACCAAACATGTAAATGTACTACTGCTTTAGGCTACAGCTGAACTCATAGTGGTGAGATTAATAATGCTGTCAAGAAGAATCAACTCCCTACCTCCTTTCCCTTTCTTAATGAACACACTTGGTTTTTCTAATCATTTGATTTCAAAAACCGATACCATTTCTCTGCAAACTGCTTCCCATTGAAGGTGCAGAAAAGCAACATATTTGAGTCCTAGCAGTGAAGGGTGGCAGAGCTAATTCCAAATGTTTGACATACCAGCAGAGTGAGACAGTAGAAATGCACAGGGCTGTCCCTGGAGGGACTGGGTCCTAACCCAGCTTGGCTGCTGCCCGCTATGGGACCCAGGAATATCCCTTTCCTGGACTGAGTGTCCTCATCTGCAAGGTGAAAAGTTTGGACCAAATGACTCACAAGGACTCTAGGCCTTTGAAATTCTGGATTCCTTAATTATCCCGCTATTAGGCAAAGCATGCTAGTTAAGACGGTCCCACCTAATTCTTCTCCTAAATTTCAAAATTATGCACTAAAATCTAGTACCTGAGTTGAGGCTCCATAGGGTAGCAGAATTAGAATTCAAAAAATAAACAGTAAGGGAACTCTTTCAATGGTCCTAATTTTCTTTGGCTACTTCATAAGACAGCATGAGCAGAGGAGACCCTCAAGTACTGCCCATTTACTGGGGACCACAGTAAGCCCCCTTGAGTGAGTTCCAAAGGAAGACCTATCTATCTGGGTCCCACCTGCCTCGACCTTAGTCTGGACCTCAGGGGACAGTCAGATGGACAGGCTTGAAGCCATCTACTGAACCTGGTCCTCAGAGCTATGAGACTGCAGAGAAACTAGATCGATGTCTGGGGCAACTGGGGACCAAGCCATAGGATATTTGAGAAAAAATACCATCATAGATTTCTATCCTAGATAGACAGATACTGGGTGTTCCCCTGGAAAGGGAATCTGAAAATTTGTCTTCTAATCCCAGATCCACCACTAGTTTGCAGTGTGAACTTGGGCAAGTCCGTACTTTGTTTGCTCCTTGATTTTCTTCCCAAGTACAGCAAGAGATTAAGCTATGTAACCACCATGCTTCTTTCTAGCTCGGACACTGTGAAAGCCAAATATGGAATGTAGTGGGGGGAGGGTTTCCATATATATTTTTTTGCTATTATTAATATACAATTACATGAGCAACATTATGGTTACTAGACTCCCCCTATTACCAAGACCCCCCATACCCTACTGCAGGCACTGTCTATCAGCACAGCAAGACACCACAGAATCACTGCTTTTCTTCTCTGTGTTACACTGCCTTCCCCATGTCCCCCCCACCTGCTACATTATGTGTGCTAATTGTAATAGCCCTTTTTCCCCCCAGTCCCATTCCCTTTGGTAACGGTTAGTCCATTCTTGGGTTCTGTGAGTCTGCTGCTGTTCTGTTCCTTCAGTTTTTCTTTGTTCTTATACTCCACAGATGAGTGAAATCATTTGGTACTTGTCTTTTTCGGCTTGGCTTATTTCACTGAGCATAATACCCTCTAGCTCCATCCATGTTGTTGCAAATGGTAGGATTTGTTTTCTTCTTATGGCTGAATAATATTCCATTGTGTATATATACCACTCTTCTTTATCCATTCATCTACTGATGGACACTTAGGTTGCTTCTATTTCTTGGCTATTGTAAATAGTGCTGCAATAAACATAGGGGTGCATCTGTCTTTTTCAAACTGGGCTGCTGCATTCTTAGGGTAAATTCCTAGGAGTGGAATTCCTGGGTCAAATGGTATTTCTATTTTGAGTTTTTTGAGGAACCTCCATACTGCTTTCCACAATGGTTGAACTAATTTACATTCCCACAGCAGTGTAGGGGGGTTCCCCTTTCTCCACATCCTCGCCAACATTTGTTGTTGTTTGTCTTTTGGGTAGCAGCCATCCTAACTGGTGTGAGGTGATATCTCATTGTGGTTTTAATTTGCATTTCTCTGATGACTAGTAATGTGGAGCATCTTTTCATGTGCCTTTGGCTATCTGAATTTCTTCTTTGGAGAAGTGTCTGTTCAGCATCTCTGCCCATTTTTTAATTTGCTTATTTGCTTTTTGTTTGTTGAGGTGTGTGAGCTCTTTATATAATTTGGAAGTCAACCACTTATCGGATATGTTATTTATGAATATATTCTCCCATATTGTAGGATGTCTTTTTACTCTACTGATGGTATCCTTGGCTGTACAGAAGCTTTTTAGTTTGATATAGTCCCACTTGTTCATTTTTGCTTTTGTTTTCCTTGCCCGGGGAGATATGTTCATGAAGAAGTTGATCATGTTTATGTCCAAGAGATTTTTGCCTATATTTTTTTCTAAGATTTTTATCATTTCATGACTTACATTCAGGTCTTTGATCCATTTTGAGTTGACTTTTGTGCATGGGGTTAGACAGTTATCCAGTTTCATTCTCTTACATGTAGCTGTCCAGTTTTGCCAACACCAGCTGTTGAAGAGGCTGTCATTTCCCCATTGTATATCCATGGCCCCTTAATAATATATTAATTGACCATATATGCTTGGGTTTCTTTCTGGGCTCTCTATTCTGTTCCACTGGTCTGTGGGTCTGTTCTTGTGCTAGTACCAAATTGTTTTGATTACTGTGGTTTTATAGTAGAGCTTGAAGTCAGGGAGCATAATTCCCCCTGCTATATTCTTCCTTCTCAGGATTGCTTTGGCTATTCGGGGTCTTTTGTGGTTCCATATGAATTTTAGAACTATTTGCTCTAGTTCATTGAAGAATGCTGCTGGTATTTTGATAGGGATTGCATTGAATCTGTAGATTGCTTTAGGCAGGATGGCCATTTTGACAATATTAATTCTTCCTAGTCAAGAGCATGAGATGACTTTCAATTTATTAGTGTCCTCTTTAATTTCTCTTAAGAGTGTCTTGTAGTTTTCAGGGTATAGGTCTTTCACTTCCTTGGTTAGGTATATTCCTAGGTATTTTATTCTTTTTTATGTGATTGTGAGTGGAATTGTTTTCCTGATTTCATTTCTGCTAGTTCATCATTAGTGTATAGGAATGCAACAGATTTCTGGGTATTAATTTTGTATCCTGCAACTTTGCTGAATTCAGATATTAATTCTAGTAGTTTTGGAGTGGACTCTTTAGGGTTTCTTATGTACAATATCATGTCATCTGCAAATAGGGACAGTTTGAGTTCTTCCTTGCCAATCTGGATGCCTTTTATTTCTTTGTGTTGTCTGATTGACATGGCTAGGACCTCCCGTACTATGTTGAATAAAAGTGGGGAGAGTGGCATCCTTGCCTTGTTCCCAATCATAAAGGAAAAGATTTCAGCTTCTCACTGTTAAGTATAATCTTGGCTGTGGCTTTGTCATATATGGCCTTTATTATGTTGAGGTACTTGCCCTCTATACCCATTTTGTTGAGAGTTTTTATCATGAATGGATGTTGAATTTTGTCAAATGCTTTTCCAGCATCTATGGAGATGATCATGTGGTTTTTGTCCTTTTGGTTGATGTAGTGGATGATGTTGATGGATTTTTGAATGTTGTACCATCCTTGCATCTCTGGGATGAATCCTACTTGATCATGATGAATGATCTTTTTAATGTATTTTTGAATTCAGTTTGCTAATATTTCATTGAGTATTTTTGCATCTATGTTCATCAGGGATATTGGTCTGTAATTTTATTTTTCTGTAGTGTCTTTGCCTGGTTTTGGTATTAGAATGATGTTGGCCTCGTTGAATGAATTTGGGAGTATTCCCTCCTCTTCTACTTTTTGGAAAACTTTAAGGAGGATGGGTATTAGGTCTTCACTAAATGTTTGATAAAATTCAGTGGTGAAACCATCTGGTCCAGGAGTTTTGTTGTAAAGTAGTTTTTTGATTAATAAATCAATTTCTTTGCTGGTAATTGGTGTATTCAGATTTTCTGTTTCTTCCTGGGTCAGCTTTGGAATGTCATATTTTTTAGAAACTTGTCCATTTCTTCTAGGTTATCCAGTTTGTTACCATATAATTTTTCATAGTAGTCTCTCATAATTCTTTGTATTTCTGTGGTGTCTGTAGTGATTTTCCTTTCTCATGTCTGATTCTGTTTATGGGTGTAGACTCTCTTTTTTTCTTGATAAGTCTGGCTAGGGGTTTATCTATTCTGTTTATTCTCTTGAAGAACCAGCTTCTGCTTTCATTGATTCTTTCTATTGTTTTATTATTCTCGATTTTATTTATTTCTTCTTTAATCTTTATTATGTCCCTCCTTCTACTGACTGTGGGCCTCATTTGTTCTTCCTTTTCTAGTTTCATTAATTGTGAGTTTAGACTGTTCATTTGGGATTGTTCTTCTTTCCTGAGATAGGCCTGTATTGCAGTATATTTCCCTCTTAGCATGGCCTTCCCTGCATCCCACAGATTTTGTGGTGTTGAATTATTGTTGTCATTTGTCTCCATATATTGCTTGACCTCTGTTTTTATTTGGTCATTGATCCATTGATTATTTAGGAGCATGTTATTAAGCCTCCATATGTTTGTGGGCTTTTTCATTTTCTTTGAGTAATTTATTTCTCGTTTCATACCTTTGTGATCTGAGAAGCTGGTTGGTACTATTTCAGTCTTTTTGAATTTACTGTGATTCCTTTTGTGGCCTAATATATGATCTATTCTTGAAAATGTTCCATGTGCACTTGAGAAGAATGTGTATCATGTTGCTTTTGGATGGAGTGTTCTGTTGATGTTCATTAGGTCCATCTGTTCTAATATGTTGTTCAGTGTCTCTGTCTCTTTACTTATTTTCTGTCTGATTCATCTTTCCTTTGGAGTGAATGGTGTGTTGAATTCTCCTAAAATTAATGCATTGCATTCTATTTCCCCCTTTAATTCTGTTAGTATTTGTTTCACATATGTAGGTGATCCTGTGTTGGGTGCATAAATATTTATAATAGTTATATCCTCTTGTTGGACTAACCCTTTTATCATTATGTAATGTCCTTCTTTGTCTCTTGTGACTTTCTTTGTTTTGAAGTCTATTTTGTCTGATACAAGTACTGCAACTCCTGCTTTTTTGTCACTATTAGTTGCATGAAATATCTTTTTCCATCCTTTACTTTCATTCTGTGTATGTCTTTGGGTTTGAAGTGAGTCTCTTGTAGAAAGCAAATAGATGGATCTTGTTTTTTTATCCATTCAGTAACTCTATGTCTTTTGATTGGTGTATCCAGACCATTTACATTTAGGGTGATTATCGATAGGTATGTACTTATTGCCATTGTAGGCTTTAGATTCGTGGGTACCAAAGGTTCAAGGGTAATTCCCTTACTATCTAATAGTATTATTTAACTTACTTCATATGCTATTACAAACACAACCTAAAGGTTCTTTTTTCTTCCTCCTTTTTCTTCCTCCTCCATTCTTTGTATGTTATGAATCATATTCTGTACTCTTTGTCTTCCCTTGGGTGACATCTATTGAGCCTTAGGAATACTTCCATCTATAGGAGTCCCTCCAAAATGCACTGTAAAGGTGGTTTGTGGGAGGTAAATTCTCTCAACTTTTGCTTTTCTGAAAATTGTTTAATCCCTCTTTCAATTTTAAATGATAATCTTGCCAGGTAGAGTATTCTTGGTTCAAGGCCCTTCTGCTTCATTGCATTAAATATATCATGCCACTCCCTTCTGGCCTGTAAGGTTTCTGTTGAGAAGTCTGATGATAGCCTGATGGGTTTTCCTTTGTATGTGATGTTTTTTCTCCATCTAGCTGCTTTTAAAAGTCTGTCTTTATCCTTGATCTTTGCCATTTTAATTATTATATGTCTTGCTGTTGTCTTTCTTGGGTCCCTTGTGTTGGGAGATCTGTGCACCTCCATGGCTTGAGAGACTATCTCCTTCCCCAGATTGGGGAAGGTTTCAGCAATTACCTCCTCAATGACACTTTCTATCCCTTTTTCTCTCTTCTTCTTCTGGTACCCGATAATGTGAATATTGTTCCGTTTGGATTGGTCACACAGTTTTCTCAATATTCTTTCATTCTTAGAGATTCTTTTTTCTCTCTGTGCCTCAGCTTCTTTGTATTCCTCTTCTCTAATCTCTATTCCATTTCCCGTCTCTTGTACTACATCTAATCTGCTTCTACATCCCTCCATTGTATGTTTCATTTCATATATGGAATTTCCTAATGATTGAATCTCCAACTTAAGTTCATTCCTGAGTTCTTGAATATTTTTCTGTACCTCCATAAGCATGTTTATAATTTTTATTTTGAACTCTCTTTCAGGAAGATTGGTGAGTTCAGTTTCATTTGGCCCTCTTTCTGGGGTTTGTGAAATTTTGGTCTAAAACATGTTCTTTGGATGTTTCATATTTCTGTGTGGTGCCCACTATTGTGCAGAAGCTCCAGTCTCTTGAGCTGCTCAGCCCATAGAGTGAGGTTGGGGGTCGTAGGGGAGTGGAGCTCATGTCCAGGGTCAGAAAGTTCTGATTCCTGTTTCCCATCTGCGGTGCCTGTCTCCAGTGTCAGAGCCAGGAGGCCAAGCACACAGGTGTAAGTCTCTTGTTTGCATCTGTAGCTGTTGTAGGTGGGGCTTCCCTCTGGCTAGCCTGATGCCAGCACTGTGACTGCCAGTTTGCACACCGGTGCTAGCAGGCTAGAAGGAAGGTGCAACAGGCTGCGTGTCACAGTTGGGGGGCCTCCGAGCTGAGTAGGTAGCCAGAGGGCTGGAGCACCTGAAGCTCCTCAAACTTCCCAAGCAGCTGAGCAGAGCACACCCAGACAACCTTAACCTTGTCCAGCTCTCCCTTCTCCAGTGCAGCAAGCTGCACCCAAAGCCTGTCCATTCAGCAGCCCTCTCGCTGCTAGGAAGCCTCTCCAACTGCCTGCCTTTACTTTGACCTGGAGGTGCCGGGTATTCATCCCCTCCTCCACAAATGGCCGGAATGTCAGTTTCTCAAGCAATCCACCTGTCCGAGCTCCCCAGCACCCAGAGCACCACACATTATAGGTTTCTGCTAACAAAGCAGATCTCCAGGGCTAGGTGTTCAGCAGTCCCAGGCTTCCACCCCTCCACTGCTCCGTTTCTCTTCCTCCCGCCAGTGAACTGGGGTGGGGGAAGGGCCTGGGTCCCGCTGGATTATGGCTTTCATACGTTAGTTACCCTGTTTCGTGAGGTCTTCTCTGTTCATGAGGTGTGCATGCAATCTGGTTCAGCCTTCTTTCTTGTTGCTGTTTTAAGGCTAGTTGTATTAATTAATTATATTTTTGTACTGTTTGTGGTTTTGGGAGGAGCCCTCTGTGTCACCTCTCATGCCACCATCTTGAATTCCCTGGAATGTAGTGTTTTTAAGTTTCCTCAGGTAGAGGGACCAACACAGTAACTCAGAGGAGTATTTCCAAAAACTTGATCCTGCTCAGGAGCATAGTTCTTGATAAGAAGACAGTTTGAAAGCCAGATAAACAGAAGATTTAAGATTTAAGAGATGATATATAGAGAGATACAGATATGTAGATATTCACCTTCTACACTACCTTCTTTTTTTCATGATGTTTTTCCCTTTTTAATTCCTGCAAATGGTCTCCAGAGCAGAAACAGATTAGAGAAGGGTTTCCAAAGCACATTCCATGGTACAAACAACCAAAGAGTCCTGTGCTCAAAGAATCTGGGAAATTTTCATTTTATATGCCACTCTTTTTTTTATGATTTATTTTAGTATCATTAATCTACAATTACATGTGCAATATTATGGTGATTAAACTACCCCCTTCATCAGGTCCCCCGCACCAACCCCATTACAGTCACTGTCCATCAGTGTAGTGAGATGCTATAGAGTCACTACTGGTCTTCTCTAAGTTGTACAGCCCTCCCCATGCCCCCCCAACATTACATCTGCTAATCGTAATGCCCCTTTTTCCCCCTTGTCCCTCCCTTCCCACCCATCCTCCCCAGTCCCTTTCCCTTTGGTAACTATTAGTCTGTTCTTGGGTTCTGTGTGTCTGCTGCTGTTTTGTTCCTTCAATTTTTTCTTTCTTTGTTCTTATACTCCACATATGAGTGAAATCATTTGATACTTGTCTTTTTCGGCTTGGATTATTTCACTGAGCATAATACCCTCTAGCTCCATCCATGTTGTTGCAAATGGTAGGATTTGTTTTCTTCTTATGGCTGAATAATATTCCATTGTGTATATGTACCACATCTTCTTTATCCATTCATCTACTGATGGACACTTAGGTTGCTTCCATTTCTTGGCTATTGTAAATAGTGCTGCGATAAACATAGGGGTGCATCTGTCTTTTTCAAATTGGGCTGCTGCATTCTTAGGGTAAATACCTAGGAGTGGGACTCCTGGGTCAAATGGTATTTCTATTTTGAGTCTTTTGAGGAACCTCCATACTGCTTTCCACAATGGTTGAACTAATTTGCATTCTCACCAGCAGTGTAGGAGGGTTCCCTTTTCTCCACATCCTCGCCAACATTTGTTGTTGTTCGTGTTTTGGATGTTGGCCATTCTCACTGGTGTGAGGTGATATCTCATTGTGGTTTTAATCTGCATTTCTCTGATGATTAGCGATGTGGAGCATCTTTTCATGTGCCTGTTGGCCATCTGAATTTCTTCTTTAGAGAAGTGTCTATTCATGTCCTCTGCCCATTTCTTAATTGGATTATTTCCTTTTTGTTTGTTAAGGTGCATGAGTTCTTTATATATTTTGGATGTCAACCCCTTATCGGATACGTCATTTAAGAATATATTCTCCCATACTGTACGATGTCTTTTTGTTCTTCTGATGGTGTCCTTTGCTGTACAGAAGCTTTTCAGCTTGATATAGTCCCACTTGTTCATTTTTGCTTTTGTTTCCCTTGCCCGGGGAGATATGTTCATGAAGAAGTTGCTCATGTTTATGTCCAAGAGATTTTTGCCTATGTTTTTTTCTAAGAGTTTTATGGTTTCATGACTTACATTCAGGTCTTTAATCCACCTTGAGTTTACCTTTGTGTATGGGGCTAGACAGTAGTCCAGTTTCATTCTCTTACATGTAGCTGTCCAGTTTTTCCAACACCAGCTGCTGAAGAGGCTGTCATCTCCCCATTGTATATACAAGGCTCCTTTATCAAATATTAATTGACTGTATATGTTTGGGTTAATGTTTGGATTTTCTATTCTATTCCACAGATCTGTGGGTCTGTTTTTGTGCCAATACCATATTGTCTTGATTACTGTTGCTTTGCAGTAGAGCTTGAAGTCAGAGAGTGTAATTCCCCCTGTTTTATTCCTCCTTCTCAGGATCGCTTTGACTATTCGGGGTCTTTTGTGGTTCCATATGAATTTTAGAATTATTTGTTCCAGTTCATTGAAGAAAGCTGTTGGTATTTTGATAGGGATTGCGTTAAGTCTGTAGATTGCTTTAGGTAGTATAGCCATTTTGACAATATTTATTCTACCTAGCCAAGAGCATGGGATGTATTTCCATCTGTTAGTGTTCTCTTTAATTTCTCTTAGAAGTGTCTTGTAGTTTTCAGAGTACAGGTCTTTTACTTCCTTCGTTAGGTTTATTCCTAGGTATTTTATTCTTTTTGATGCACTTGTGAATGGAATTGTTTTTTTGATTTCTCTTTCTGTTAGTTTATGGTTAGTGTATAGGAAAGCAACAGATTTCTGTGTGTTAATTTTGTATCCTGCAACTTTGCTGAATTCAGATATTAGTTCTAGTAGTTTTGGAGTGGAGTTTTTAGGGTTTTTTATGTACAATATCATGTCATCTGCAAATAGTGACAATTTGACTTCTTCTTTACCAATCTGGATGCCTTGTATGTCTTTGTTTTGTCTGATTGCTGTGGCTAGGACCTCCAGTACTATGTTGAATAACAGTGGAGAGAGTGGGCATCCCTGTCTTGTTCCCGATCTTAGATGAGAAGCTTTCAGCTCTCGCTGTTAAGTATGATGTTAGCTGTGGGTTTGTCATATATGGCCTTTATGATGTTGAGGTACTTGCCGTCTATACACATTTTGTTGAGAGTTTTAATCAGGAATGGATGCTGAATTTTGTCAAATGCTTTTTCAGCATCTATGGAGATCATCATGTGGTTTTTGTTCTTCTTTTTGTTGATGTGGTGGATGATGTTGATGGATTTTCGAATGTTGTACCATCCTTGCATCTCTGGGATGAATCCCACTTGATCATGGTGTATGATCCTCTTGATGTATTTTTGGATTCAGTTTGCTAATATTTTGTTGTGTATTTTTGCATCTACATTCATCAGGGATATTGGTCTGTAATTTTCTTTTTTGGTGAGGTCTTTGCCTGGTTTTGGTATTAGAGTGATGCTGGCTTCGTAGAATGAGTTTGGAAGTATTCCCTCCTCTTCTATTTTTTGAAAAACTTTAAGGAGAATGGTGTTATTTCTTCTCTATATGTCTGGTAGATTTCAGAGGTGAATCCACCTGGTCTGGGGGATTTGTTCTTGGGTAATTTTTTGATTACTGATTCAATTTCATTGCTGGTGATTGGTCTGTTTAGTTTTTATTTTTCTTGCTTGGTCAGTCTTGGAAGGTTGTATTTTTCTAAGAAGTCGTCCATTTCTTCTATGTTTTCCATCTTGTTAGCATATAGATTCTCATAATATTCTCTTATAATTCTTTGTAGTTCTGTGGGGTCCATTGTTATTTCTCCTTTCTCATTTCTGATTCTGTTTATGTGTGTAGATTGTCTTTTTCTTTTTCTCTTAATGAGTCTGGCTAGGGGTTTTTCTATTTTGTTTATTTTTTCAAAGAACCAGCTCTTGGTTTCATTGATTTTTTTCTATTGTTTTATTCTTCTGAATTTTATTTATTTCTTCTCTAATCTTTATTATGTCCCTCCTTCTCGTGATTTTGGTTCTCATTTGTTCTTCTTTTTCCAATTTCAGTAATTGTGTCTTTAGACTATTCATTTGGGAATGTTGTTCCTTCTTTAAATAGGCCTGGATTGCAATATACTTTCCTCTTAGAACTGCCTTTGCTGCGTCCCACAGAAGTTGTGGCTTTGTGTTGTTGCTGTCATTAGTGTCCATATATTCTTTGATTTCTGTTTTGATTTGGTCGTTAACCCATTGATTAATTAGGAGAGTGTTGTTAAGTCTCCATGTATTTGTGAGCCTTTTTGATTTCTTTCTAAAATTTATTTCTAGTTTTATACCTTGGTGATCTGAGAAGTTGCTTGGTAGGATTTCAATATTTTTGAATTTACTGAGGTTCTTTTTGTGGCCTAGTATGTGGTCTATTCTGGAAAATGTTCCATGTGCACTTGAGAAGAATGTGTATCCTGTTGCTTTTGGGTGTAGAGTTCTGTAGATGTCTGTTAGGTCCATGTGTTCTAGTGTGTTGTTCAGTGCCTCTGTGTCTTTACTTATTTTCTGTCTGGTTGATCTGTCCTTTGGAGTGAGTGGTGTGTTGAAGTCTCCTAAAATGAATGCATTGCTGTCTATTTCCTCCTTTCATTCTGTTAGTATTTGTTTCACATATGCTGGCGCTCCCGTGTTGGGTGCATATATATTTATAATTGTTATATCCAATTATGTAATGTCCTTCTTTATCTCTTGCTACTTTCTTCATTTTGAAGTCTATTTTGTCTGATACAAGTACTGCAACACCTGCTTTTTTCTCCTTGTTGCTTGCATGAAATATCTTTTTCCATCCCTTCAGTTTTAGTCTGTGTATATCTTTGTGTTTGACGTGAGTTTCTTGTAGGCAGCCTATAGATGGGTCTTTCTTTTTTATCCATTCTGTTACTCTGTGTCTTTTGATTGGTGCATTCAGTCCATTTACATTTAGGGTGATTATCGATAGATATGTACTTATTGCCATTGCTGGCTTTAGATTCGTGGTTACCAAAGGTTCAAGGGTTGCTTCTTTACTATCTAACAATCTAACTTAACTTTCTTGTTAAGTTATTGTAAACACCGTCTGATGTTTCTTTATTTCTCTCCCTTCTTATTCTTCCTTCTCCATTCTTTGTATAATAGGTGTTCTATTCTTTGCCTTTAGTTAGTATTTGGATGGTCTGTTTTCTTTGCTATGATTTTATTTTCTCTGGTGACATCTTTTTAGCCTTAGGAGTGCTTCCCTCTAGAGTAGTTCCTTTAAGATATCCTGTAGAGGTGGTGTATGGGAGGAAAATTCTCTCATCTTTCGCTTGTCTGGAAATTGTTTAATCCCTCCGTCATATTTAAATGATAATCCTGCTGGATACAATATTCTTGCTTCAAGGCCCTTCTGTTTCATTACATTAAATATATCATGCCATTCTCTTCTGGCCTGTAGGGTTTCTGTTGAGAAGTCTGATGATATTGTGATCGGTTTTCCTTTGTAGGTGATCTTTTTTCTCTCCCTAGCTGCCTTTAATACTCTGTCCTTATCTTTGATCTTTGCCATTTTAATTATTATGTGTCTTGGTGTTGTCTTCCTAGTGTCCCTTGTGTTGGGAGATCTGTGGGCTTCCGTGGACTGCGAGAGTATATCATTCCCCAGCATGGTGTAGTTTTCAGCAATTATTTCCTCAGAGACACTTTCTATCCCTTTTTCTCTCTCTTCTTCCTCTGGTACTCCTATAATGCGAATATTGTTCTGTTTGGATTGGTCATACAGTTCTCTTAATATTCTTTCATTCCTAGAGATCCTTTTATCTCTCTCTGCCTCAGCTTCTCTGTATTCCTGCTCTCTGATTTCTATTGCATTAACAGTCTCTTGCATCTCGTCCAGTCTGCTGCTAAGCCCGTTGATGGCTTGCCTCATTTCTGCATTGTCTTTCCTGACTTCCCTCACTTCCTCCCTCAGCTCTTGCACATTTCTCTGTAGGTCCATCAGCATGGTTATGACTTTTATTCTGAATTCTTTTTCAGGAAGATTATGCATTTCCATCCGTTCAGGCTCCCTCTCTGGTGTTTTCTGGGTGAGCTTTGTCTGGACCATATTCCTCTGTCTTTTCATGGCGATAGAAGTGGTCGCTGGCAGGTGCCACGTACATCAGCTGGGCTCTTTAAGATTTAAAATATATATATATATATAGGAAGAAAGAAAAGAGAAAAAAAAGAAGGAAAAGAAAGAAAAGAGAAACAAGAGAAAAAAAGGGGGGGGGAAAAAAGCCCACCAGGAGTAGATTCTGTATGGATGCTGTAGTTGGCACTTTTGTTCCACTATTCCATAGCCGTGGCCGCACCATTCTGGTGGGCCATTTGCAGCTCTGGCCGGGGTGGAAACGAATGGGGGCTATTGTTCTCCATGCAAAGTTTCAGTGCGGCTACTTTTTCCCAGTCGCCACGCAAGGGGTCAAAAATTCCTCAGGACTCTCAGCCCACTGGGCTGAATGTGCTGGGACGATTGTAGGACCACTGAAAAAAGCACACACTTTTCTTTTGTCCCGGGCCCAGCTGCAAGCACCCTGGCACGTTCCCCGCTCAGATCTATACCCTCTGTCTCTCCGATCTCCGCAACACCTCGTGATGTGTGTCAGCACTCCCGGCACAGATCACCAGGGCTGGTTATTTCTCGGGGTGTACTTCCACTCCCTCCCAGCTCTGAATCCTCTCCTCCCGCCGGTGTGCTGTTGTGGGAGAGTGTTCGGGTCCCACCGGGTCACGGCTCCGTATCTTACCCACCTCGCAGGGTGCCGAGTCATCTCAGGTGCAGATGCAGGCTGTGTGTTGTCCTGTGTATTCTGGTCTCTCTTTTAGGACTAGTTGTATTTGCTGTATTTTCATAGATATATATGGATTTGGGAGGAGATTTCTGCCGCCCTGCTCATGCCGCCATCTTCCCAGAACTGATTATATGCCACTCTTGAAGTGTCACACATCTTACTGGCATTTTAAGGTTCTAAGAAGTCCTTCAGCTTCAGAGCCTGTTTACTTTTTCTTAACCCAGTAATCTTCAAATTTACTTGATCTCAGAGCTCTCTTATAGCACCTATTAACACCTGAGGGGATGATGTTCTGTGGAACATGCTTTGAGGGATGGGGATAGCACAGCATTATTCCCTGATGCTGCATCTAGTGGCATGCATCTGTATGAGGCCCTTATTCATCACATTTCCCTTTGTCCTTATTCCAGTTAAACTTCTGCTATTCCTTAGGTCCCACCTAATATGAATGGCATCATGATCAATTGAATGAGTAATAGCTTGTAATAATGATTTAATAGTTTAATTGCAATATGTACAATTGGTCAGTGGTTCCAGGGTCATGTGTGATTTACTGAGTTGGAAATCTGTCCATCCGTGCATTTACTGATTCATGTTCTCAGTCAAAAACACTATTAAGAGGCTTCTGGTTCAGGATGGTAGATTGAGAACACACTTGTCTCCTTCTCTTCTGCAATCCCACTAAAGTGATAATTCAACATTCAACAGAGGAATAAATTCTGCTTAGCAAACAGAACAGGAGGGGGGACCATGAGCACACAGGAGATGCGAGAAACAAAGTGGCCATGGCTGAGAAGATGTAGAAGGGGGTTTAGGGCAGGCGGGGAGCCCATCTGCTGGAAGGCAGCCCAACTGGGTACTGATAAAGGATCCTCTGGAAGGAAGGATAAAAGCAGAAAGAAGAATGAGATTTCTCTGTGGTACTGTTAACCCATATGGTCTCCACCCACTTTGCAACCCAATTTTTCCAGACAAAATTTCCCACAGGGGAGAGAAAATAGAAGCACATCTCTAAAAATTCACATGGACTGAAAGAATTAGGGCTACTAGTGGGAGCATACATGCCCAGAGTGGCACATCCATCATGCTGGCACTGGGGAGCAGGCACCTGCAAAACGGCCTGCCCCAGACACTTGCTACCAGGCCAGTCCTGACATAGGAAACAAGCACCATCTATGCACATAGAAGTTCCTATCACTGTGCCTGGCCTCTCCCTTTTAAATATAAGGGACTGATGCAGGATCACCCCACATATGAAGCGCCTAGCAGTGTGAATATAACATAAAAAAATGACCCCAAAGAAAACAAACGTAATTTAGGTAAGAGGTTAACTTGAAAGATAAATCTCTTTCGAAAGATTCAAGACTGAGAAGAATGGGGAATGGAAGTATAGAGAAATAATAAAACAAATTTATCAGAGATGAAGGAGACATGTTTTCTGATTGAAAAAGCCCACCAAACACTAGGAGGAATTTTTATAAAGATCCATACTAGATATATTGTATTGAAACTACAGCACCTCAGGGTTAAAGAAAGATTCTGAAAGCTTCCAAAGAGAAAAAAACAGATTAATTACAAAGAAATTAACAATAAAACCAGCCTTAGACTTCTCCTCTGTCACAGATGCTAAGAAACACAGAAGCTAGGCCTTCAAATTTTTCAAGCAATATTTCTAATCCAGAAACAATAGCCAGAAAAGCCACCAATCAAGTGTGAAGGCAAAATTAAAATATTTTAGACATTCAAAGATTCACAAAGAAGTTTTCCCCAGAGGACATTTCCTGAGGATGGTGGGACTAATGGAAGAATCCCAATGAAAAGAAATTCCAGAATAATAGCTGAACTGGAGGCCCAGAAAAGCAATTGGTACAAATTCAAACAGGAAGTCAATGTCTTCAAGAAGAAGGGGGAGATTTTTCAAGGAATGTATAAAAATGTTAGTTATAAGGCCAAAAAGGCAGATAGAAAATAAAGGAGAAAAAAGGAAGAAAGAAGGCAGATATAAAATAGGTAAAAGAGAAAAGCAATTAGAACTTTCTGGAAAAAAAAACTGCAGAAGAAAATCCTGACTGAAATGTAAGGAAAATTAAGATGTGGCACAATTTTGATAAGTGACAATGTAAGAAAGAGAGGGAGAGACTGGGACTATCCATTTGATCCTGATACTGTAAACATTCTGGAGTGGGAAATATTATTGGACCTGTAGAAGAATTATAACTATAATCTTGTTCACTGCAGTACAAAAATATATAGTCATCAGTATAAAAGCTCCGTTTATTGATTTTCAATGTTTGGCATCAACTTATAAACAAAACACAGACCATAATCATTCTTACACAACCGTGACAATGTGAAGAAAGAGCACAGCTGACCTGGGAGGTAGACGTGGAAGAGGAGAAGTGCGGAGAAGGCAGGAAAACTAAGCCTCATTTCTAGCGAGGAGAGTCGGGCAGTTCCGCTAAGGCTGATGAACAGGCAATACTTGTGCCATGTAAAGTTCAAAAGGTAACTAATAAAAATAAAAAGGGATTAAAAAAAATCAAGCATTAGAAGGGAACCTGGTCATTTTTGTTACTGTATCAACAACATAAGAGTCTACAGTTGTTGAACCAACAAATTGCTCTATGATCCTAATAATACTTAGAATCATAAAGGCAGCCACCAAAAGACATTAGAGACCCTCAAAAGTGTTTCTGTGACTTGGTGAAAGGAGCATGATTTGGGGATAGCTTTTTAAAAAATATTGTTATGGGCTATTCTGAAGTATTTGACCCCTTGCCATGTGTGTGTGTGTGTGTGTGTATATATATATATATATATATATATATATTACATTTATTTTTAAAGTCATTGAATACCTGCCAGTGGCAAGCATGGTGTTAAATATCAGACATTTAGATGTGGTGCAAGCCTTCTAGCAGAAGCATCTACAGAAACACATGATGCTGGGACAGGAGTCCTTCCCAGGGTTGTATGTGTATAAACTAGAAAAGAAGAAGCAGGCAGGGAATCACAGTTCAAAGCGTATTTATTTGGCCAATGGATTGAAACTGTTGGTATAGAACCCTCAGAGAGGCAAATTAGGAGAAATCTTCAGGACTTGGGGGCTTGGAGACTTGACGAGGTTCCTTTAGACTGATGGTATTCTAGGCAGGCAGATAGAATTACTGACAGAGCGGAGCTGTAAAGGTCCTTAGAGAGACTCTCTCCAGCCCTTTCATTTTACAAACAAAGGAAGCTTGGTAGTGGCAGAGCCAGGGCTCGAATTCAGTCCTTCCGATTCCAAATTTAGTGGCAGATGAAAGGAGCCCTAAACTAAGACACCCCCTGAAGCAAGAAATCAACATTAATCACATATCTACTAAGGGCCAGGCACTGTCCCAGCCACTTTATGCATATTACTTAATTAAATCTCCCCAAAAGCCATATGAGGTAGTCTATGCACGAATTAAATCTGATCAAACTAAGGTTTAAAGAGTTTAAAATTATTTGTTTTGAGCCTAGAACTGGATAGAGACAGAGCCAGAATATAAAAGAGTCTATCTGACCTCAAGGTTCGTGCCCCTTAGCTTCTGGCCCATAATTTTAGCCTTGCTGGCTGAGAGGAGAGCAACACATCCCTATACTGGTATCTTGTGGTAAAAATAATAACCATTTCATATTTAATCATTGAACATATCAACACGATCCAATAATAAGGAAAACATGATCCTGACACCATGTAAAGCAGGGCTCTTTGATCTGCTTCTCCACTCCCCCATGGCCCCCACTGGAGGAAGTTCTGTGAGCTGCCAGGCCATCCTTCTTAATTAGAAGGGACCCCAGGAGCCTTCACATAGCCCCAAGCTATTCTGAGCAAAATAAACAGGAAACGGAAAAGAGGGAGAAGAGAGATAAACTCTCCCTGACTTTAAAAGATTTATACTGACAATATCCCAAGGAGCTTATGAAATGTATTTTTTCCTTTATTTATTTTTTATTTTTTTGGTAAAGGAAAGCTGCTGATGAAGAGATAGTTCTCAACTGTAGAGTTTCATTGAGAGTGAAAATACTTTAAGCTCAGTCTCTTTTGACAGTCCCATTGCACAGAATAGAATTCATCTAAACATCAACTCACATATTAGAACTGGAAAAATAATCCATCTTCCAGTCAGCTTTGAAAGAGTCCCATTATTGAGGTACTGAATTACAAGAACAGAATTTACATGTGTTTCCATACCCAGGAAGGAGGCCTGGTAGTGCAGGAAGGCACCCTGAGCCCCAGCACCTTCAGCTTGATTTTCTCCTGTGGGACCTGGATTTCCCAGGGGGGTGTGCTTGTGTGTGTGTGTGTGTGTGTGTGTGTGTGTGTGTGTGTGTGCACACACATGCATGTAAATCTTTCTGAGAAGAAGGGGAGCACTGCCTTTATTTTGCTCACATTCTTTCCTTTAGTAGCTCAAAAAACTGTTTTAAATCCAACTTTCTACCAACTTAAATACATCAGAATACCGTCTCAGACCAGGGCACAGTTGTTGCTCCCTTATGGGTGACATACGTGACTTCTTCATAACCCCAGACCACACCCCTGAGGTGTCTGGAGCAAGACTCCGCCCCTAGAAATGCTTCCAGGACTCTCACCTGCTCCAGATACACACTAATCTAGTGTTGGAAACTCCAGTCAATCCCAGAGTCCATCCCCAATGTGGCACCTTTGCTTGCAACAGTAACATACTAAACACATCACATTCCCATTGAGTCACATCCTTGCCTTGTGCAGACTGGTGGTGTAGGATAGGTTGGGTCACCGTTGATTCCACTTCCCCCAACCATACCAGATTAATCTTCCTGAAGCACCATTCTGATGATGTCACTATACTGCTGAAAAACCTTTTCTGGCTCCCTGTTGCCCACAAAATAAAGTCGAGTATCTTCAGCCAGGAATTAAACGCACTCTATGATTTCATCCCACCCCCACCACCCCAACGTTATTTCCCAGCCTTCTCTTCATGATCCATCCCCACTCTGCAGCCAAATGCCACTACACACTTTCTACCTTTAAGCATTTCCCCCTTTTCTCCTCAACTCCCGCACAGCCAATTCAGCCAATATCTTTGTTTTTCTCTCCCTTTAAGACCTAGCTCAAAGGTCATCTTCTTTATGAATCTTCCCAACTGAACCTCATGTCTCCTTCCTGAAGCCTCCCAAAGTGCTGTACCTGTATGCATCTTATGGTTTTATAACCTCTACTTTTGATTATAGTTATTTCAGAACTCATCACCCCTACTGGACCTGGAGTTCCTTGAAGACCAGAACAGGTTTATGTCTGTGTCCCCAGGGCAGAGCCTATGCTTGGATGATGGCTCAAAGTAGACATCCAATAAGTGAAATCTGAGGGCAGCAAGGAGGAAGGAAGCCAGTGAACAAATGGATTTGGTCCGTTACCCAAGTGCCTGTCTCTTTCTCCCTTCCCATTCCACTGAGGTTCTGAGCTACACAACTTGGCCACAAGGCACCTGGTCATATTTTGAGGTAAAGGATACAATGGGATAATGAGAAAGATACAAGGGAAAGAGCAGTGGTTAGGAGTCCACAGAACTGGTAGAGTCTGGTGTGGACTTTCAAATTAAGGCTTCGGACAAGTCATTTCCCCATTCTTACCTCCAGTCTGCTTCTCCAGAAAAGTGAGGGCATTATATGAGATGATCTTTAAGTCCCTTCCAATTCTGTATTTGATTCTAATCCCTTTCTTTTACCTCTGTGCCCATGACAAGAATGTCTTCCCCATTGTAAAACAGGGTAATAAAGATTATTTTCTGAGGGTGGTAGGGTGCTTTTCAAAGCCCCGATGCCATGCCGAAGCTTCCCAACAATTATAGAGGGTTCAGCTTCCATACGGACCCCATGACCCTGATCCAGCTGAGAAACAGTGTTGTGCTGACCTCATCCTGATTTTAATCAGAAGCCACATTTATCTACCTCTAGAATATTACAAATCTCCAATTCCTGACATAATATCTTCTCCTTGGAAAACACTTGCCTCCTGGAAGGAATTTCTCCTTTCATCTGCATCATTTCTCTCTTGCAGGCTGCTCGTGTATTTCCCTACTTGGTAAATTGGGTTATCTGCCCAAGGAGACTTAATTCGAAGTGCTGGGGGTGGTTTGAGAAGTCTGAGCACTCATTAGCTAGGTCCCACTGGAGGGCTCAGGGATCTTGTTAGAATAGGCTTCCACTGCAAAAGGGGCAGCATCTAATGGTCCAAAACGTCAGTGCAGAAGTGTGGCAAGTAAAATTAATGCATCAGAAGGAACGCCTGGAACAATATAATGGTGCTGTGCTTTTATGCTGACAGTAATCCCCATGAATATAGGTTTCTTGTAGGGCACTTGATCTGAGTTACTGGAATTAGGGTTGGCTTGTCCCAGAGGAAAGCTCCCACCAGCATGGCACGAGGGGGACTTGTAAGGCTTTCTTTGTGGAGATAGTTGCAAATTCACATGATTCTTAGATTCAAGAGCTAAAAGGGCCCTTAAGAGATTATTGAGTTCAGCCAACCCTTCTCACCCCATTTTATAGATGAGGAAACTGAAAGCTGAGAAAGTTCATTCTTCGCCCAGGATCACTCAGCTAGTAAATGAAGGAGCAGGAGCCATGAGCTTGACTACCACATAGTAAGTGACCCAGCTGCTGCCTCTCCAAGCCATCTGCCTCTCAAGGAAAGTCTTGAACTGGTCACAACGATTTGAGAGCCTAGAGCCATCCCATACATTCCTGGGAAACCCTGAATTGTCGAACAGATGTAAATTGAGTCCAGAGTAGGTTTGAATGTTGATATGGAGAACTCAGATTAGCTCTGATTTAAACTGTGACCTGTAGGGTGACCGAGATGCCCTGGAGTGCCCTGGTTTGTGGGGTGTGGAGATACCCTACGTGGATGTTTCCAAGATGCCTCTGATGTTCTGGCTCTACTCTCGGCACATTTACTGAGGGAGTGACTCTGTTCGGGCTGTCCCCCTAGACCAGGAAGTAAATCTATAAGAATGTCTTAGCACTTGGGTTTCTGATTCTGGCCACTCTTCGGGGACTAGGTGATACCCCTATTCTTCCCCTATTTCCTATGAGACATTGTCAGTTATGCCTACTGGCTGGCAAAGAATCTGTGAATTATCACCTATACCTTAAGACAGCCAAAGTCAAATAACTGATCATTTTTTAGGGTGCTTCCTCTCTACCTAAAACTAGGTAAAGTGCTCTCCATGCTAACCTTACATAATCCTCACAACCAGCCTTTGAAGATGTTTTCATTCCCATTTTACAGGTGAAGAATCTGAGACTCAATAAGATAGTGCTAGTAATGGGGGAGCTAAGATGAGAACCTGGGTCTGCCTGACCATAAAGCCCAAGTCCCCAGTCACCATCCTCTTGCCTCCAGCTTTACTCTCCGCAGGAGCAGTCTAAGAGCTGGGGAGGAGGGCCGGGTGTGCGCCAAGGGGAGAAAGGCCTCCAGCACCACGGACTTGGATGCGGCCACAGATATGATGCAAGTTCTCCTGTCTGGACCCACCTACAGAGTCACTCTCCCTATTTCTTGGCAGGCTCCTTCCTCCTCCTCAACACCTCAGCAAACTCCAAGCACACCATCCTGAGCCCATGGATGAGGAGCAGCAGCGAGCACTGCAGGCTGGCCGTCTCTGTGCACAGGCACCTGCAGCCCTCTGGGAGGTACATCGCCCAGCTGCTGCCCCACAACGAGGCTGGACGAGAGATCCTCCTGATACCCACTCCAGGAAAGCATGGGTAAGTCCCTCGCCATATTCAAAATCATCACAGAAAAGGCAATTTTGCTTTTGGCTACACATTTCCAGGGTGACATCTACTTAAAACTCACCATCATCCTTTAGGGGGTAGGGTACAGATTGAGCGATTACTGCGTACATTCCCTGGGTAGTGCCTTGGGCAGTGATCTGTGGGGCCTTCTGGCCGCCTGGGCTGGTAGGCCTTCCAGAGGCCAGGGGCCATCTGGCAGAGTGGGCATTTAATGAGTGGGTGTTAAAGATACTCGTTTCCCAAAATCCAGATGGAGCCAAGAAGAAAACAGCCAAGGGGAGTGTGAAAAAGGCCAAAATGAAACTAATCTAATATGCGGGCAACTGTAGAATTTTGGCGCAAAAGGAGAGAAAAAACTATTGTGGCCACTGGAGCAGCCCCTACAGGAGTGGGGGACCCCAGAGCAGGATCGGTCAGGGATGCCACACTGGAATCAGTTCAGTAGAGATTAGAACAAGTGTTGTTCTAGAATCCTCTAAGGCTTACACAACAGTGAAGTCACTGTCAATGAACTCTTCTACCCTTCCAGGAGATACTCACTTGGTTACTCAGTGATGGATCCATCAGGCCTCTAGTGGTGACACTGGAAAGCAAACTTGAACCAGGGCATCTTTGTGCCTACCTTTTTTTCTTGTTCCATAAGTATAAATACCGTCCTAAGACCCCAGTTTTGAGGGACCCCAGAGCTGATTGCTTTGTACTCAACAAAAGTTAGAAATCCTTCTTTGTCATATGGTTGCAAGAGAAAGACCTCCAATCTGTAGCTAAGCTTAGACTTAGCCTCCATCTAAGAAAATTCCTTTCAGGGGGTCCCATCTGAAGATGATGTAAGCCATCCTCCACCTCCATAGTGTGCTGGCTCGGGCTGGGAGATCTGCCAACTGCTTTTCCAATAAATCATATGGCCCCCTTGGTTATCTCTTGAAAGTCTCCAAACTACTCCCCTGCTACTGACCCAGGCATATTTAGCTGTGCTTCAAAGAACTACAAGCTGCTATAATCCCAGCAGGAATGAAATCTTGGCTTCCAGAAGGATGCTTTCCCCCTAACCAAACCTCATATCCATCGTCTTGCCTCTGATATGCCTCACTGGGCTCTTTAGGAGGGGCCCAGCCACCAAGTGCCTCTTGCTCTGTTCATAAGAAATCAGGACTATTGGATGTCTGACTGCCCACCCCTGTGGATGAGCTGCCCTCTGGGGCCAGGCGTCCCTCCAGCATGACCTCCTTTTCTTGTGTAAAGGCCAGGTGAGAAGGCCTACCATCTGTGGGTAAGGCTGGAGGTGTCTTTGGCTGCAGTGCCACCCTATAGGCACTTGTCCAGCCTCGTGAGCTGTTTTTTCTGACTTTCACACTCAACACCTGACCTGGCAGAGATGGGAGAGTGCTGCTGGAGGCTACTGGGACTTCCAGCAATCAAGCTGCTGAGGCACCCACTGCGGGTGGGGCTCATTGCTTTCACTGGGGGAAGTGCAGTTCAGTGTGTCCCTGAAATGTAGTCTGAGAATGTGCATGCATGTGAGAGGAAAAATGCTGGAGAGACTTCAGTGCTTCCTGAGTAGCAGGGCCTGGGCCCCTGTATAGAACAGTCAGGAACAAATAGGAACTCTGTGGCATCTTACAACACGGATGGACAGTGACTACAATGGAGTATGGGGTGGGGGGGGCTCGATAATAAGGGAGAATGTAATAACCACGTTGTTTTTCTTGTGAAATCTTCATAAGAGTGTATGTCAGTGATACCTTAATAAAAAAAAAAGTGAAAGAAAAAAAAAGAGCAGTCAGGAAGACAGCAGCTCAGTACAGCTAGCCACGGGGCCTGCAAAGAGTTTGTCCCTCTTTATCTTCCTATGAGTTCCCATTTAGCAGATGAGATACTAGGCAGAGAGGGGAAATGGGAAGTGACATGGCCCAAACTGGACTCCAGATCTCCCCTTTCCTATTCTTGCTCTTTCCAGGAAACCCATATCCTCTCTGCAGAACTCAGGGGGAAAGGGTAGGGTCAGGAAAGACGAAATGGAAGGTGAAGGAATTTGCAAAAAGAGATGATCTAGAGTCTTTGGTGCTTTAAGACAGGTGAGCCCAGGGGCATATGAGGACAGTCTTCCCTCCACATGAGGTGAGGAACAAGGGACTCAGGCCACGTGGCTTACGCAGACTGTGAACTCCCCCCGCGCCCCGAGGCAGCCATGACTACCAGTCTCAGGCCCACTCCCTGGCCAATGCATTTTCTTCCCAAGGTGACTCTTCCATAGCCAGAGTTGGTCTACCCACTGGAGAGTGGGAGCTGAGGCAGGGGAGGAGAGCAGAAGTCCTGGGGCCAGCCCACTGACTTGGTGGCTTTGCCTGTGGCTGCCCCTACATCCACAGGGCCTTGACCTCGGGTCACCTCCCTGCATCTCTGTGCAGAGATGTTCTCCCCAAGCCCTGGCAGAGCATCTTGGAGTTTAGTGATGAGCAGGAGTGATTCCAAATAACAATTAAAGAAGCCCGAGCCAGCTGCCCCACTCCAACAAGATCAGTGTGGTGAGGGTGGACGGTGGCAGCTGAAGGGGCAATCCACAGACTGCTCTGCTACGTGAGGAGCTCTCCTCCCTTGGACATGTTGGCAAGCTGTAGGACACCGGCACTTGTCCAGCATTTGAAAGAGCTGGGCACTTGTGTAGAGTTGGATCGGGGTTGCTCGGCCTCAGCACTATTAAAATCCGGAGTCAGATCACTCTTTTTGTGGGTACTATCCTGCGCATGGTCCCCAGCTTCCTAGGCCTCTACCTACTAGGTGCCGGCAGCACCTCCCCTGGCTTTGACAAAAAAGCCTCCAGACATTGCCAGATGTCCACTGGGGGACAAAATCACCCCTGTTGAGGACCACTGAAATAAACAGTGCATTTTAGAGCTGGCGGAAAGCCTGGGATTTACCTGGTTCAACCATGTCAGTTCACAGGTGTGGGAACTGAGGCCCAGGAAGGGGAGGGACCTTGGTCACGTGGTGGGTGTCAGTGTAGGTAGGCATGTGTCTTGAGCCCTACACTCATGTGTATGTGCCAACCACTGTACTCAGGTCCTGGGTTACAAAGATATATAAGGCCCAGCCCCTACTGTTGAGTAATCACTAATGCAAACACCCACTAAGCATTTCCTAGATGTGCTAGCCAGTCACTGCTGTGCACTTTACATGCATTTTCTTAGTTAATACTCACCACTACAATGAAGCAGTCCCTTCATTACTATTTTCCATTTTGCACAAGAGGAAATTCAGTGAGGTCAGTGAAATAACCTGCCCAAAGTCACCAACTCGACGGTGTGGAGTGGGTCTGAACCTAAGCAGCCTGACTTCAGATTATTTTTATCCCCTGTTGGAAGAGCTCAATTAAGCCACAGTTGTGCAGCATGAAAATGGTTATGCTGTGAATCAAAGCCCTAAATGCAAGTCCTAGTTCACAATTCAGGTGCTGGTTTCATGAACAATCCTTTACTGGGTACTTTCAATTTGTTAGGACCATGGAGGTGCCAGGGGTACAATAGGCCAACCTTTGATGGTCCATGAAAACATGGCCTTTCATGAGCTGTGATTTCAGGAAATCCCATCCCGTCCCAAATCTCAGTTTCCCCATCTGTATGAGGGGCTGGTGAGGCTGGCCCTGCTCTGTAGTGCTGTAGGGTCAGTGCAATAAGGGAAGTGAAGGGTTTTACACACACTAATCAGGATGCAAATGAAAGAGGCCATTATTTAACACCCTAATTTGCTCTGGCCAGAATTTGGGATCACAAAGGATTGATACCCATCTGCTCAGATTATGGTGTCAGTGCCAGTCTCACAAATCCTTTGGTTCTGAGCTCCTCCAGTTTGCCTCTCTGGAGGCTCATGCCCCTTAATGTCAGAGATGACCGCACCAGCACAATGCTCACTGTAGCAAGGGGGACTCGGTGACATCCTTGTACTGATGACAGTGGTGATTACAAATGGGACTGGCTTCCTCTCAGAACAGAACCTGGTGATTTGGGGACCACTATTTGGAAAACAACATTCAGCATTTGTAGTAACAAGGAAGGAAGTTGTCATAACAAAGTAGGCTCGGGAGAGCCTGACTCATAGGAGTGGGCTGAGGAATGACAAGTCTGGGGCCACAAAGTCCCCCAGAAACCGCCAAGTCGTGAGGACACAGTGTAGCATTGGGGAACAGCAGCCTGCTGGGAGACACTGGAGGCAGGGGAAAGCATTCAGGAATCCTAGCAGCTGCTCCCTTCCTAGTCCCTGGAAAACAGCAGCATGCATGAGGTCTGATGAATCACAGAGCATGAGTACCCACATCTGCCAAGGCAGCCTGGGTTTGGCCTGAGTCTCCCAAGGACAGACGACAATGAGTGCCCGGTCTGCTCATCTGCAAGGACAGAATGGCCACAGAAGCAAGAAAGCACAGAAATGCGCTGTCAAACAGCCCAGCCCTGTGGGCTTCAGAATCCGGCAGGCAAAGGACATTGTCACTACAAATGAGAGACCACAAAGTTCCCATGAATTGAGTGAATATGATAATACCTATTTAATATGGTGAACTGGAAAATGTCATAAGGAAAATGGCTCACACTGTGCCCAACTGTAGTAGGTACTTAATAAATGCTAGAGCCTTTGCAGTTCATACATTCACTTAATGACCATGGATCGAGATTCCCCTACATAATAGGTGCTAGAAACACACAGCCAAAGACGGCACGGGCACAGCTTTCAGGGAGCATCCAGGCCAGTAAGGAAGACACCAGTGAAACAGCAACAGCACATGTTTGTGCAGATGTTTGTAAATTGGGGCCCAGAGATACTAGGAGGCAAGCTAAGATCACCAGCTGGCCGAGCCAGCACAGGCAGCCTAGCTCCTGCTTCTGCCTCCTGTGCTGGATTCCTTTCTGCTGAAAGCTATTTTAGAAAGAGCAATCCATCAGCAATGGGCAGTGTGAAATTGGCACCACCTGGACAGGAATACAAGCTCAAGGATTGGTGGTGTCTCGGGCTATGGGAGCAACTCTCCAGGGCTCCTCCCTGGATTTCCTTCACAAGGCTCCTTTCCTATCCCAGTGTATGGCCTTCTCCCGCAGCCTGTGTATCTGGGGACTTTATTATGTGTGACCAGAACTGCACAGTGTGTGGAGAGAAGAACTGGGCCCTGAGAGGATGGAAGTTGCCAGTCATTTGAATTACTAATAGGAAAAGATGTTTTAAACCTAAAGTATTTGGTGATACTCTGGCTTGAACCAGCATAAGCTTTCAGGGCCATTTAACAGTGCAAAAAGGATGGCAGAACAGAGAAGGCAAACGGTGAATCTGTGGCATCTTACTACACTGATGGACAGTGACTGCACTGGGGTATGGGTGGGGACTTGATAATATGGGTAAATGTAGTAACCACATTGTTTTTTCATGTGAAACCTTCATAAGAGTGTATATCAATAATAACTTAATTAAAAAAATAAAAAAGGATGGCAGAGAATAAGATTCTTCTCAGCATAAAGCTTCACCTTTCTGCAGGATCTTAACCCCTACACAGAGAATTGAGTTCCATCTCACCCATTGATTTCCTGGTGGGAAGCCAAGGGCTAGAGGCACGATGTGATGTGATGAAGGTCAAATGTCATGCTCCTGGCAAGGCCAGGACTCATGCCCTTCAGCACTCCAGAGCCCAGCCCTCCTGAGCTCCCATCTTTCTGTCACCCGGCTGAACAGCTGCATCAGGAAATACTCAAATTCACTGCTCTTCCATTACAATCTGCAGCCACCCTCCCTAAGTGAAGAAAAATCTATGTCCATACTGGGTACCCACACAGCTTCCACGTTTATTTAAAGCAGTCAGTTCTGAACAAAGATCCGAGCTTTAAAACAAGTAACAATCCTAATAGGAGGCCTGCCAAAGGAATTTAACCCAAAGTGAGACTGACGTGTGGGCATCTGGAGGTGCGGTGTCAGGCCTGGCCCCACAGCCCATTTGCATCTCTTCCCAGCCTCAGCTTCTTACCTTCTAACGTGGAGATTCCGGCCGCACTCTTCCTCCTTCCTCCATCCTACACACCAGTGACTCCACTTCAGGTTTCCACTCAAGACTGGAGAACAGGAAATGATTTTCCCCACCCCAGACCCCTGCTCTTTGCCCCCCGCCCCCACCCCCAGTCTGGCCACCAGAGAACTTCCACCACTCATGCAAATAGACCGATGATCTCAGGAGGCAGAGGGGGAGCTAGGCTCAAGGTAGAGCAACATGGAAAGATGCCACAAGGGTCTTGCTTCTGAAACGATTCCTTAGTGCCTTTGCTGACCTGTGCTGCGTTTAACTTCAGTCAGCCCAGGGCAAGGTGGCAAGTCTGGCCAGCTTGGGGAAATCAGAGGCCTGTGGAATTTAGCACCCCCCCAGCCAAAGTTCTACTCGAATCCTGCCTGCATGATAAACAGGATTGGAAAGAGAAAAGGTGATCATTTATTGAAATTGATGCCCCGAGTGGCAGTGTCACAATGATTTAATTTCAGGCCCAGCATTCTCTCACTTTCAAAGTCATTCATAGTGTTGGCTTCTCTCTTTTTCCCCTTGGTCTGAATAACATGCTGATAAATACACAATAAGGGCTTTAATGTCTAGGTGATTTACACTAAAAAGAGAGAGCCATTCAAAAGCTTTAAATATAAATTTAAAAGCCTTAAAACTCACACCCAGGCTTGTCAGGGGCACATTCCCCAGGCACCTGGTCCCTAGACAGTTGCACAGTGGGGAGTTCTCTGAGCAGAATGTGGTCTCAGGACTTGGGTCTTGAGTGTGCTTGGAGGTAGCTCCTACATGCAGCACGAGCTAGGCAAGTCTCTGAATCTCTGTGAGCCTCAGCTTTCCATCCGTAAAATGGTAATTGGCCCACCTCACAGAGCTGTTGTGAGGATGAAATGAGCGGGCAGAGCAAGTGCTAACAGCCCTGCCCTCCTCCCTCCGCACTCCCCGCGGCCGCTGCCACCTTCAAGGGTCCCAGGCCACCCCTCCAGACTGCTCAGGGCTGTGGGGAGTCTCTGGGACAGTGATTTCACTCCCCTCGCCCTCAGAGGGACCACCTGTGCTCCCCTCGCTGGACCCCAAAGTGCCAGTCCCACTGGCTGAGTCTGGATTTACCACATTTTCTACTCCTGTGCGTAGTAATATTGAAGCAACTGCTAAAATGCTAGTCTCCTCTGGAGCACCTGGACTTTTAAGGTCTGTGGACCTGGTAGGTCTTGAGCTTTCAGGTACTAATCAGAACCACACATTTAGTAAAATTCATACTTAGGATAGGTCCTATCCTAAGTGATTCTGATGTTACTAATTTTGGGAAGGGCCATGAGCTTAAGTATTTTTAGAAAACAGCACAGGGATTCTGGTGTGCATCAGAAATTAAGAATCACAGTTAACACCTCAGCTTGTGTGGGCTGATCACATAAACTGGTAGCTTTCTGTCACCATTTGCTAAACAGTAAGGAGAAAAGTCAAACAGGAAGCTAGGAGAGGTGTTGTGGACTGTGTGCAGGGTGCAGTCATTATTCTTCCCCTCGTGGGTGGACGTGCTGGTGACAGGGCTCTCCAACCCTGGCCTGGTCCTGCCTGTGCGGCCCCACCCGGGGAGCTGGGGCTACCCACGGCCAGGTATGGGGCTGGTCTCCGCCAGTGGGTCTGCCCAGGACATGCATATTATTCTCTCTCCAAAAGGACTGTGGCTTTTAGGGCTACCAAGGACTGAGAAGAATACAGAGTGTGCTGGAGAGAGCCAGATCTTTCGGAGTCAGAGAGTGTCCATCCATCCATCCACCACCCGCCAACCACCATCCATCTCTGCTCTTTAGAATGTCTTGTGTTGATCTCATCTAGGTACCAGGTTAACAGCAGAGCCCTGGCACTCCCTTTTGTTCTCCGGAGGTAGATATTATGCTGTTAATATTCATGGTGACTATCTCTACAGTGTATGTTCAGGTTACCAGGTGCATCAGTGTCCATCATCGCATTTCATCTTCTCTGCAATCCATGTCATATATATTACTGCCCTCCTTTTACGGGTGAGCAAACTGAATCTCAGAGAGGGCCAATGATTTTCCCATAGTCCTGGGAAACACAGATCTCTTAGATCTTTCTTTTGCTCACATTTATCCAAGGAGGCCTTGCAGTTGAACCCGGCTATCATGCCTGGCTCCGAGGAAACAGATCTGTTCTCAAGCAGTCAGGAAAGGTTTTTCCCAAGAAGATTCATCTGATATTTTGTCATCTAATCGTGAGCCACAAGCCTTGAAGGCAGAGACCTCAGCATGCGCATCTTCTTATTCCTCACAGTGTCTGGCAGAATGCCTGCACATAGTAGGGATTCTGTGTTAGGTGAGGGGGGGACACCAGATCAATTCATGGTAGTTCTACAGTGCAACTATTCTGAATCCCAGGCTCTGGGTCTAAAAATTAAAGCCCAGTGCAAGATCACACAAGAGTGTTTAATCAATGAAAAGTATTTTCTTCCCACCCTCTGCCCACCCCCCGGGGACAGAGGCGTAATCCTCCCCAGGGCGCAGGAATGAGCTGTTGGAGGGCACCTCAACTGTGAAGGTTGCCACTAAGTACAAAGGACAGTTCCTTTCCTGGCAGGTACCACTTTTACTCACTATTGTTTTCACTGATGGTCGGCAAGAAAAATAAATGAAAAGACCATCAGCCTCTGCCAGTTTTGACCTTTGAGATTTGGCAGCCCAAGGCTCGTAGTGGGTTCTTTTGAGCTGCTTGCTTTTGCCTTCCCAGTCTGCCCTGGGTTATGATGGATTGAACACGATGAAGATGAGAGGACTGTGAATACCTATAACCCCTTGGCTTGTCAGAAAGGCACCTTGGCAGATCCCATAATGATAAATAGATGTTGTATACAAAGAGAAGTCAAAATGTATAGAAACAATCACTTCTCCCCTCAGGAGTGTTTATTGAACCTCACCATTTCCCAGCAGAAAGGGAAGTATTAAATAGGCAATAGACCACTGGTGTCAAGGACTTCACTCATTCATTCCATCAGGTATTCTGTCAACAAACGTTTATATGTCTTACTCTGTCCCAGGCGGAGTAAGTGGTTGTATTCTGATGGTTCATCCTGCCTTCCAGGGGCTCACAATGAGATTTGGTGTTAGATGACTAGGGACAATTGTGACGCTTTGGGGAAAGGACTGTACTGGGTGTGTGAACTAGCGCCGTGGGTGGGGGTGGGGGTGCTGAGGAATATATACCCAAGTGTGCTGGTGACCGGCAGGCAGGCTGGCCTGAAGGGGGAAGGGGAGTGGTCAGGTGGACACAGTGAGGAGGCATCCCATGCCAAGAGGCAACGTGTGCCAAGGCCGGGCAGCTCGAGAAGGTTGATGGTGTGCTGGGCTGCGTGACCTTGAGCCACCTGCCCCATCCAGCCTCCGAGCGCTCACACTTTCATATCTATGTGCCACTGGCTTGAGTGGCAACAGAACCTGTCCTCTCTCCACTGAGGCAGTCTCCAAACCAAAACATCTCATCCCTGAACCTTCCCACCTCCTTTCCACCACTTCTTGTAGCAAACATCCTGCTATAAGTGCTCAGAAGATTTCACCCTGGGTCCACGTACGCAACTATTTTCTACCCCAGCACAGGCAGACTTCAAGTACAAGCTATTTACCCATTTTGGTTATGGTTGGCTCAGACAGTAGCACTTCCCTATTACCCCTCCCCAGCTCCCCTTTGCAGAAGGAGTTCTAAGGCAGTTATGCCTCATGATCGCCCTCTGCCTGCTTCTTCACCACAGAGACCCTTACTTGTTTTCAGCACCCAGTTAGTTCACTGTCTCCTCCTCTGAGAAGCCCCGTGAGGCTTCCCTGAGTGGCATTGGCCCTGAAGCCTTGTGATGGCCCAGCCACAGGCCTGTCTCTCCCACTAATCAACAGGGATCCAGGGCCTTATTGCAGCTGGCTCCCAAGTGCCAACACAGAAACGACAGGGAAAGAGTGAGGCGACGGCTGGGGCAGAGCCAGGGCCCTGGCGGCCTGAGTAGGAACCCCCCTCCTTTCTCCGAATTTGCACAATAATAGCAGTGAGGAAGAGGAGGAATGTCTAAGTCCAGTCCGGCAGCCATGACAAAGTGCCACTGACTAGGGTGCTTACAAACAACAGAAATTTATTTCTCACAGTTCTGGAGTCTGGGAATCCCAGCCCGGGGTACCAGCACGGTCACGTTCTGGTGCCAACCCTCCTCCTGACTCACAGGTGGCACCTTCATTCTGTGTGCTTACATGGTGGAAGGGACTAGGGAGCTCTCTGGAGCATCTTTTATGGAAGTGCTATTCGTGAGGGCTTCCCCACCGTGCTCTAATCATCTTCCAAAGGCCCACCTCCTAATACCATCACCCTGGGGGGTAGATTTCAGTATGTGAATTTAGGGGGGACACATTCAGACCATAGCAGGGAGAGAGAAGAACAGTTAGCCGGTGCACAGTCCGTGGTGCCGGGATGGTTCTGAGTGCCTTCCATGTGCCATCCCACTTGATGCGGCGCTCACCACCCCTCAGTGAGAGAGGCACTGTTGTTACCTGCCCTTCACACTGAGGAAGTGGAAGCCCAGTGAGGCTAGTAACTTGCTCAGAGTCATACAGCTCTCAAAGAGCAGACTGGATTGAACCCAGCCATCTAGCTCCATATCCACACTCCTAATCACTAAGCGATGGGCCTCCCTATCACCAATCAATAATTAAGAATACATTACTATGTATGAATAATGATTAACCATTGCTTATTCTTAATAAATACCCAGCTGCATATTTTCTCTGGTATATATGTAATCCTTCCTGTCCAAAATGAAGGGCAAAATTCTAATAAGGCCATGGCCCAAAGAAGAAGCACATTTTGCAAAGCAGGCAGCCCTGAGAACAGGAACTAGAAAACATTATATCTGGCTCTGGAGAAGGTCATAGAAAGTCCAAACAGGGAATGTGGTCTGGTCTTCCCTGTTTCCTGAAATTCAACGTCAGTCCGGTCCGCCTTGCCTGCAGATACCAGGGTTCTGCCTGTGGGTGAAGGAGGCAGAATCGGGAGATGGAATCATTGGCCCTTTTAGTTGTAATGGAAAAGTCCAGGCAGCCAGTGGTGACAGCACACACGTAAATTCCACAGCCTGCTTCATAAGTAGCCCAGCTCAGCTTTGCATTCAGTCTAAGCCTCAAAACAACTCTCCCTATTTTTCATGACCTGGCCTGCTTCTAAATATTCTTTTTCTCTCCTTTGTTCTGTTTGTAGCACCACATTCACATGTCTAGCTAAACCCCTTGCTTTTATAACAGAAGTACATCTCTTTTGGTTCAGAACCTGAGAGCCATATCAAGCATGGGATTTTGCATTTAAAAAGCTTTACAAAATCTACACACGGATTTGGTGCAATGTCTATTCCTGAGAGGATCTTACATCACAAGGCTCCGAGAAGGACTATCCCCATTGCTTTCAAAGTACTGATAGTTTCCCTCTGCCAGTGGGTCAGTCTTGTGGTGGCAAGAAAGGGGAGGGCACGTAACAAAGGCCACAGCTTTCTAACTGAGCACAGGTGGGCCCAGTGCACAAGAACCACCATTGCCAGTGGCCTGGGATATTTCTTGAAACCATTCACCCAAAGGCCACTGGGTTATCTGAGGGTCTGGGGCCTTCGTCCACCCCACAGTTCGATTCAGCTCACACGGCTGGTGCTCATGGAAATCTGAGGAGAGGGCTGTGTGCTCTGTTGCCTTCCCCCTGGCCCCACTTCTTGACTCACATTTTCAGTCCATCTGAATGAGTGTGAGGGAAAAGCCAGAGCCAAATGTTCTTCTGTTATATTGTTAATTCTGCGGAATGTTCCTTGGAGTCTTTGAGAATGATATCTTCAGCCACTCTTCCTAGGCATAAGGAGGTCCTAAAACAGAGCAAATCAAGACTTTGATGAGAGATCTGGCAGGTGAACATTGCAGGCTATTAATCTCCTGCTTCAGACCCTTCAGTAAAGCCCTGTGGAACCCAGGGTCAAGTCTGAGCTCCTTATTAGCGTGGCACAGGACCCTGATCTGGCCCCGGCCTCCTGAACCTGGCCACCTGATTCCTTTGGACCCGTGCTTCATTGATATGAAACTACTCCCAATTGCCCCAACTGAGGCAAGCTGTTTCAAGCCCTCTTGCCTTCCCCTACCTCCCTGACCACCATGTATAATACTTCTCTTCCTTCAAAAAAGAATCTCTTAGCTCCCAAGCCTTTCTTGAGACCCCAGACCCACTCCAAGCAGTGTTGATTACACCTCTTCTGCACCACACTGGTTCCTTTACATGTCCTTCTCACCAATTAGGCCCCCTAATAATAGGATGGCCATTATGTAGCATTGTATCTTCAGTGCCTAGCATAGTGGCTGACTCACAGTGTATGTCCAAGAAATGCTTGTTAAATGAACAAACCCCCAAATTAATTGGCCCAGGGACTCTTTGAGATCTTGAGATAAGGTTTTAAGAAAAAAATGCATCTAGAAAGTTTTTGATCAAAATTCCATCTCCACCCTCTGTAACAACTCATTTCCTTTTCCCCAACCCCAGGTATAATGACTGTCCTCAGCCTGCCTCATCTCCATCTAGCCCAAACCATCCCATGCTGCTAAGCAAATGCTGGCATACGTTAGCTTTAGAAATAACATGGTTCCCAGGCTTTCTGATAACCCTCTCTGAGATTCTTTTAGCCCCTCTGATTTTCTGGGTAATTTCCTGTACATGTTTCTTAATCTTCCAAAGGAGACTTCTACTTAGTATATTCCCCTCAATTCCTCCCTCTCCTCAGTTTACTAGTCTTTACACCCCCACTCATGCACACTGACTCCTGTGGAGTTCTTTATCTTTTCAGACAAGCTAGAATGAATTCCAATTGCATTCTCTCCAACTGTTCCTTAAATATTCCCTCCATTACTTAGATTTTCCCTCCCAAGACTAAAATGCCTCCCTGACTGCATGAAATTCTAGTAACTGCTCGAATGGATGTTTACCTGCAGGCCTCAGAATGACTCTTCTACCTGGAGTTTCGCCACCTGGTCACTTTGCCTAGGAGACTCGTGGTGCCCACTGAATCATCTTCTCAATAGACCTAGATGATTTCCATTTCTAAAAATTCTCACTCATCTATCAACTTTCTGGGTTAACTCTCTGCTACTCTGTCTAACTTAAGGCTGGCCTCCGGGTTCTGGGGAGCTAGGGGCAGCAGGTTTGTTGTGTACGGAATTGAGATGGGAAATTTGATGGTTGGCAAACCAGAGTTCAGATGGAAATAAAAATCCCTGTACTTAACTACATGTCCATGGGTCTCGAGTCCTTGGCCTTCCTCTGTGGCTGCCTCTCCAATTTCACATTCCCACATGACCATTTATGCTAAGATGGGTTAAAGGCAGAACTTGAAAAATATTTCAGTCATGGAATCAAGTAGAAAAGAACCTTTCAAGTAATTGAATTCAACTGCTTTCCTCCATCCCAAGCCAGTTCAGGAGGCTCTTCCAAAGCTCAGCTGACATCCGCTAACCTGGCTCCAACCAGTAGAACACTAACCATCCTGCACAGCAGACCCCCCACCATGGGGCAGCTTTAGCTGCTGGGAAGAACTTGCTAATAGCCCACTGCTTTATAATCTTGGAAAGTTATTGAACGTCCCTAAAAAGTTATTTAATTTCTTCAAGCCCCCAGTGTCTCATCCATACAATGGGAATAGTGTGGCCTACCTTGTAGAAGCTTGTGAAAATTATTGCTTTTAATAATGATAGCTAATATGTACTGAGCCTTCAGCATGTACTTAGCACGAAGGCATATGATTGCATTTAATACCACAATTTCCCTATGAAGGAATACTGTGATAATATACACAAAGCACCTAGAATAATTTGAGCAGATAATGTATGTTAGCTCCTTCCCCTATCACACCACTATCTGGTTGATCCCCTTTCTCCTCCAGAATCACATACAGCATGACTGCTTTCTCCTATGAAGGCCAGGACAGTTTTCATGTCTTTTCTTAAATTTTTTTTTTTCCCCAAGCTAAATAATTTTGGTTTCTTCTACAATGTATTTTCCAGAGCCTCATCCTTCCCACATAATCTTACCAGTGAAGGGGTCAGGGACCTGTTTGTCAGTGATCTGGAAACTGCCACCCACCAATGCAGCATAAGCTTGGCTCACTTTTCCACAAGCTGCATCCTGCTGTTTGAATCCCAGAAACCCTAATGTAGACCCCATAGGAACCAGGGAGGCTGCTGGGACATTTCATCTATACCATTTTTTAGACTATTTTCATCTTTTCTTTCCAATGGAGATTCCTCAAGTTTCTCATGCAGGCCAAAAAGGCTTTTCTTATTTGGTACTGACATTCCCCAAAAATGTCTGATTCAAAGAGAAATTTAATTCTGTTGCCTGCTTTGTTTGTTATCCTTATGGTCTGCCAGCTTTGCCCCTTTGTTCCCCTAATTGCCAGAGACATTTTTATACTGAGTAAATTGCATCAGGCTCACTGCAAAATGAATCAATTTGGGAAGAGTCTGAGCTGCAGTGTTGTCTTAAGTGTGCATTAACATTTAGATGCGTTATTTAAAATGGGTCTGGGGTTAGCGCCAGGGAGACAGCCTCATGACTATTCTGACTCATTCTCTGCCGCCAGACTCCGCAGAAGGAAACTAGGGAACCCTGTAACCCATCCTCAGCCCTGTTTTATTTCCATCCCTCTAGGGAGGGCTTGAACTAGGTGAGATCTTTTAAGAGCTCATAATTGGGAACTTGATTGGCAAACTGAGTTTGACTTGGTGATCTCACAGTGAAACACAGCCAGGAGCCGGAGACAATGGGGAGGAGAGATTCTCTTTCTCTCTCATCATACGTCAGGCACGCACATGACATCTAGGTTTAAGTACAAATCAGATGGCCAGCAGTCTGGCAGTAAAACAAAGCTCATGAAAAAGAAACAAAAGACACCAGCCAACGCTCTCTAGTGTAAAAATTAAACAACATTTTAGAAACCAGTGAAAAAGAAAAACTGCAATCCTGATGATCATGTGGTGAGTCGGTGAGCTAATTCTTTTATCATCAAGAGAGTCAGGTAATATCTCCATTAGTAACACAAGGTTTAAAAATTGGAGAGAGTGGCAACACCAGGACCATTGCCTGATTCATGCTTTTTCAATCACCTGGGCTCATGGACTAAACTGGTAATGGACTCCATCCATCAAAAAATATTCCATCTGGCATCCTGCTTTCTGAAGCAATCTGGACGTCCTCATAGAGAATTGGCCAAATGATATAATGCATGTGAAAGTCCTTAGCACAGTGCCTCCATAAAAGGTGGTTGTATCTATTTGGTCTGTTTTAATTTACTGTGCAGAGATATGATGGTGCATTAGATGCATGAGAGAAATAAAGCATCAATTGTATAATGCCATAGTGAAGATACCCAGATCCTGAGATGTACAGCTATGAGGGTTGTAAAAGTGCCACCTTCTCAGGGAGATCCACCTGGACACCTCTGTCCCTGGGCATCCCTTTTCTCTTAGCTCCTAAGGCCCTTTGTAAGGCACAGTGCTGGTCCCAAGGCACCTCCCCTGCTGGGTGCATTTCTGCCCATGTCTCGCACTAGAGTGAACTTGATGCAGGCATACAAAGTGCTTTCATTTTGGTGTCCGCAAAGTCCCAAACAATGCCTGACACAGAATAGCTATTCAGTAAATGTTTGTTGACTGAGCAATTAGAACTAAAAAATATTGCCATGCTGCTTTCCAAGTTGAAGTAGATGATGAGCAAGGGAATATGCCTTTGTGGAGGGCAGGCCTAAAGCAGTAGGATCCCCAACTAGAGGCAGGAAACAATGCATAAAGACCGCCCTAGCCAGCTATGGCCTTAAAATCACAGCAGCTACCATTTGTATGGCACTTACAATATGAGGAGCATTGCCCTAAGTACCCTTACCTGCATTTACCCACTTAACCTTCATAATAGTCCTATGAGATAACATTCCATTATTATCCCCAGTTTACAGAGGAAGACACTGAACTTGGCCCACAGTCCTACAGCTGGTAATGATCAGAGCTGGGATCTGGACCCACAGGGTCTTTTTCCAGAGCCCATGACCACCACATTATATGACCACATCTCTTTCTCCAAAAGAGATGGAGGAGGTGCCTCACTCCCTGCAGGTGGCCCTGCCAGGGGACATGTCAAGTGGACAGGGGCAAACACCAGTGAGAGGAGACTGTCTCCTCGGCATGTTCCATGTCAAACAGCATCTGCACTGCCTACCCAGGGCCGCACCACTGCCTGTGGGGTGAAGCAGTGGGCCCCTGAATTCAGCTATCATGAGACCCCCGGAGAATGATGCTCTGCCAGCCTCATGTATGGTGCCAGGTTGGGGGAAAATGAGAGCAGAGCAATGGCAGGCTTTTACTGCGAGCAGGAGGGAAGCTTCCTGCTCAGCCCCGTGTCCTGAAAACAGGAGTGGGGACTGGGAGTGGGAGGCGGGTCACATCTGCACTCCAGCAGAGCCCCAGCAGTGCACCTAGACATACCTTCTACTCATAGGCAAAACTAAGCAATAAACCACTAAAGGAGGAACAGAGATATACTGTATTATTGGATTAACTGAGGCAAGATGGAAATAACAAAGACTGCGTGCATTCTGCAGAGGGGGAACACTCTGAGCTGGAGCCAGTCTACACTGCCAGATCCCTGACCCAAATCACTGGGCCTCCTCTCTTCTCAGCCCAGATTGGCCAGGCTGAACTGGCCTTTCACACCAGAGTGAACAGGAGTTCCAAAAGCTCTAGAGAAAAAGTGTAAAAAAACACTCTTTTCTAATTGGCTTACGAAAATGTCTTCATCTAATTGAAAATTGAACTATCCCCTCTTGCTTATGCCGTTTGATGCTTGCATCTCATTGCTTTTAAATGGGAAGCTGCCGTGATCAGAGAATTCAGAGTTACATCTGCATCTTTTGTGCTGAAACTTCTTTACCATACGCTTCTAGAGGTGGTTACACGTTGATTTTGATGACAGTAATGTAGGTCCCTCCAGTCTTGCTGTAATTAGTTGCCTGCTTACATGATTGGAGAAAGAAAAGTGTTTATTGATTCCCAATTCAAAAAGAAAATCAACACATGTGTTTCTCCCAACCACGTGACTCCATTCTGTGCCCCTGTCTTGGTGAGACTGTGCCCCTGCGGCCCACCCCTCCCCTCTTGCCCTCCAAGGTTGCCCTTGTCTTTGTCTTCATTCATTCATTCAATACTTATTTCAGTACATATTCTTATACTCTGTGCAGGGAAATGCGCTAGATGATAGGAATAGAGCTGGGATCAGGCAGAAACTATTGCTGTCCTCAAGAAGCTTACATTCTAGAGAGAGAAGTGAACATTACATTATCAATTACATGTATAAGGCAGTTACCTTAGTGATACATGATGGAGGAGTACAGGTTTCTATGAGCTCTTAAAAGAGAGGGACCTGACCCAGGGCAGGGGACCAGAGAAGTCCTCCCAAGAAAATGGCACTTGAGCTGGAGTCTAAAGGAAGACTGATAGTATGACAAAGTGGCAAGACTATCTCTGGGAGTGGGAGCAGCATAGGAAGGCCTTTTAGGGGAAGAGATGAGACATTTTTGAGGGAATGCAGGAAAACTGATTTATCTGGGCCTGAAAGTGAAGAGAGGCCTGGTTGGAGAAAAGGATGGGGAGAAAGACAGACAGAGGAGGGGACAAGCATATTTAGGATCACAACCTTTATCTTAAGAGCCAAGGGAAGCTGATGTAGCATTTTAAGGACTGTGAGTAACTAGAAGCAGGGAAGGAGTGGATAAAGAGACCCCAGACCTTTGGGAACAGGAGGGTAGTTCTGACTTGAGAGTAAGGTAAAGAGAGAAATGAATGGGCTTCTGTGTACCTATTATGTACAAGGTGCAGTAGACAGGTTTAGTGATGGATTGCTATAGGTAGGAGAGAGAGGAAAGGATTTCTGCCTTGACCATTTGGATGGATAGAGCAAAAAGGAAGAAGGCATAAGTGTGGAGAGGAGAATGGGGAGTTCAGAGATGCTGAGGTTTTAGAAACTTAGAAACATGCAAGTGGCTGTGCACATGGATGATCGAGTCTGGAGCTCAGAAAAATGATCTGGGCTGGAAAAAGAAAATTTAGGAGCTGTTGACATGGTGGCATGACCTTGGGAGTATATTAAAATGCCTAGGAAATTAACTGGAAATAAGTCATAGACCTGAAGTATAATCTAAAAGTATAAAATTTCTAGAAGAAAACATAAGAGATAAACTTTGTGAAATTGGGTTACCAAAGTGTTCTTAGCACACAAAAAGCATAAACTATAAAACTATCAAAATATCAATCCATTGAAATTTATCAAAATTTAAAACTTGCTCTTCAAAGGATTCCATTTAAAAAATGAAAAACCAAGTCACAGAACAGGAGAAAGTATTTGAGACTTTATACATAAATATCTGACAAAGGGCTTGAACACACCCAGTTAAGAATGAACAACAGGTTTCCACAGACACTACACAGAATGGCCATTAAGCATGTACAAAGATGCTCACCATCTAGTCGTCAGGAGGATGAGAATGGCTAACATTAGAAAGACTGACTATACCAAGTGTTAGTGGGGATGTGTGAGAACTAAACCTCTCATATACTGCTGGTGAGAATGTTAAGATGGTATAACCCCTTTGGAAAACAGTTTGGAAGTTTCTTTAAAAATTGGACATACACCTACAACCTGTCTATTCCACTCCAAGATATTTATCCAAGAGAGTGAAAACGTTCACACAAAGACTGGTACATTAAACTTCACAGCAGACTTATTTGCAGTAGTCTCAAACTGGAAATAACCCAGTTGTCCACCAATACGTGAGTGGTTTGAGTCTACAATGGAGCACTAGCCAGCAACAAAAAGAAATGAAGTATTGATACAACAACATGGATAAATCTCAAAATCATTACCAAGAGAAAAAAGCCAGACAGAAAGCCCACAATGTGTGTGCTTCCATTCATATACAGTTCCAGAAAATGTCGACTAATCTATAGTCTACAGCAACAGAAAGCAGAGCAGCAGCTGCCCCGGGGAACAGGGCAGGACTGACTGCAAAAGGGCAAGAGAGCTTTGGGGGACGGGGGATGGGGGGGAAGATAACATAAATGTCCCATATTTTGAATGCGGTTATGTTTTCCTGGTGTAACAACTATTAAAACTCATCAAATTGTGCCCTTTAAATGGATGCCATTTATTGTGCATGAATTACAGCCCAGCAAAGTTGATTTTTAAAAACATTCCTAGAGAGAAAGAACAGCAGGAAGGCAAAAGAGCCGTGTACAAGCAGTGAAGGGAAGGTGGGGAAGTGGGTGTACGTGCGCGGATAATTAGGTTGAGAAGCTGAAGTGTGAAGGTTGGTGAGAAGTGGCAGCCGGAGGAGCAGAGGAATCAAGGTCACTTATTCATGTCCCCTTTGTCCCTTGGTCTGACTTGCGCAGCTCAGAAAGCTAGTCAAGATGGGGCCCCTGATTCATGAATCGCCTCTCTCCTGAAAGCTTGCCAGGAGACTTCAACCCATTCTGTTCTCTTCTTTTCTCAACTTCCTAAAGCTGTCTAGACTACAAAATAATACTCCAGTGTCCCATCTGATCAGATAATGCCTGTAGGTTGATATACTCAATTTTTTTGTTTTCGTCTATCAACATCCAGTACTATCTTTGTTTACAAATTGTATCTGGTTTCCCCTGAGTCTGTTCTTTTACTACTAGCTATTGAATTTTTGCTATAAGCTGAAAGCTTTACAAATATTTTACATATTGAATACTTGTAACACCCTATGAAGTAAATACTGTTAACTCCAATTTTCAGCTAAGAAAACAACTAAGGTTCAGGGAAATTAAGCCATGTCCCAAAGCAGGAGAACTGGGATTTGAACTAGGTCTTTGTGAGTTCTGAGTTCTTTGTGAGCTTTAAAGCCCGTTCATAAAACACTATAGACATGGCCTCTTTCCAATTGGGGCCATATTTACGTGCAGACCCTTGCAACTAATATGGTGCTAAGCACCCTGTAGATGTTAAACAAATATTGATTTATTCATTGATTGATTCCCTCGACTAATATTTTTATACTTCTTTAAAACAGCAACCACAGGCCACCGAGCACTCTTAAGGGGCTTTAATAATGTCAGTTACTAGGCACATTCATCCCTTGTGGAGCATATTAAGGAGTTAATTAAAGGATCCCCAGGCTTTTTGTCACTGCCTGGGTGGGAGAAGAAGAAGGCAGGTCAGCTGCCTTCTCTCTGCTCATCCCAGCCGTCTTTTCATTCACATCCCTTCAAGAGAAGCCACAGGAAAGTTAGAGCATTATGGCCACTTGCACTGGTCACCTTGGCCCAGACCCAATGTAGGAACTTCCATTATGCCTGTGACCCCATAGGGAATCATGGAGCAAACAATGGTGACTGAAACCACTGCTTGGTCTACTTCTGATTGCAAAGTCACAAGTCTCAAACTTGAAATAGCAAATGAATCGCAGTTGCTAAACACAAAAACTACCTTTCAATTGCCTTGCAAGTAAAGCCTGCTCTCTAGTTCCACTACCCCTTTCTCACTCTCCCTTTAAAAATGTCTCTCTCAACCCTACCCTCTTTCTTTCTTTTTGCCTCTCTAATGTCCCCAAAAGTCTGCAATATAATTGCTTACCTAAAAGTTTCTTTTAGTTGTAAAAGACATTCTATCAGAAATAAATTGGAACTAGATTCCAATTAACTGTCCTTGATTTAAGCATAATTTAGGGTGAGTTACTTCTTTAATGAATCAGTGAGGGATAAGAATTCATTCATGAATAAAGGTTTCCAAGGATTCATGAGAACCCAGAATGAGATATTTGCCTAGAAGGCAGAAAGGCTCTTTTCTTCCAGATTTCAGAGTTTATATTCAGTGAAAAGCATGAGAGTAGGAAGGACTGAAAGGGATTGTACAAGTGAGCACAGAAAGCTTTTGCTGATCTAACTTACTTTTAAAATAACCTTCTGCGTGGTTGAAGGAATCCGTGTTCTCCTTAAGCCTTTCTATCTTGGCTACATTAAAAAAAAATAGTTTCTTTTAATGTATGGGGGGAAATCAGGGATGTGTTTAAGATGCTTCAGTAAGAGATGAAGCTAAAATCAGTAATCCTGGAAAAGGTCAAAGACAGAACTGTTGTGTAAATGTTGAATATCCAACTGAGGATAAAATGAGAGTTCCTGTGGCCAGGATTCTCTCCTGGCCCTGGCTGTTTAGCTCACTGCACACCTGTGGGCAATACATGGCTGTTGACTCTATATAAAGAGCTCCGCCCAGTGCTCTGGGCACGACATGGTGGCATGGGTGCAAGGCTGCAGGAGAGCAGAGCAGAGGCGGGAGTGGTGGCAGTGCCGAGGACAGAGGCCCAGAGGATGGCTGTGCGGGACGACTGTGCAGAGAGGCCCAGAGGACAGCTGTTTGGGACAACTGTGCAGACAGAGGAGCCCAGAGTAAGAGACTGGCTTGCTGCATACAGACTCACTCTGAGTGAATGGGATTTTAGTGACTGACCTGACACCTGTGGGAATAAAGTTGGGTATAACCCTTTCACCCCAAGAACAGTTTTGCTGTCAATTTCTTTGGTCACATTGAATCCATAGTGAACTTGCCCGGGGCTGAAACCCATTGGCAAGACACCAACATATGCTACAAGGTGCTTATAAACATTCACAAAAATCAACGCCCTTCCCCACTAATGCTTTCATTACAAGGGAGAATCTTGCACATGACCATTGGCACAATGGTCAGTGTGTGTGTTTGTGTGTCCCAAAAATAAGTGTCTTTTTATAGCTTGGTTTGCTTATCCCAGTTCCCTGACTGTTCAAACATGGAGGTACCTGCTCACACCACTCACATCCCATTATGAACCTTTTTTCCTTTCCATTAAAGTAAAAATACCTACTGAATCAGACCACCAAGGGAGAAGCCTGGAATCTCCTTAATAACGCACCCAGATTACATCTGGGCCTGGGCAAGCTTGGGAAACAGGAAGCAGACAGTGTGAAGCAGAGCTTCTCAAGGTTTGTTGTGCATACAAATCGCCTGGGCATCTTGTTAAAATGCAGATTCTTTTTCAATAGGTCAGAGATGGAGCTGAAAATTTGCCTTTGTAACAAGTTCCCAGGCGATGCTGCTGCTCTGACCACTTTGGGTAGCAAGGGTGTAAAGGAAATGCACTGTTAACTGGGGCTACAGGTGAGAACAATTAGACAGGAACCGAGTTCACCTTCTGTGTTCCTCGCTCATCTGATGTGTGATGACAGAAACCATTCTCAAGAAAACTAGCAAGGCCCTGCAGGGTTGCAATTTGTCAGTGCACTCACTGAGTTCCAGATCAGTCCTTCAGTTTAGCAGGGCTAGACATGCTCAGGACTCAGGCTAACCATTGTTCCAAGACTATATAAGTCACATATGCTCATTTTTAAATGTCCAATAAGACATATACTAATTGGTGAGAATCCTGTTTTGGCCAACCAATGTGTTCACTGCCTACAGGCAGATCTATATGCGCAGCCAAAATACCAGGTTAAAATCAACAGGTGGCTTGGCAAATGAATCACAGTTGCTAAACACAAAAACTACCTTTCAAATGCCTTGCAAGTAAAGCCTGCTTTCTAGTTCCCCTACCCCTGTTGGCAAACAGGACTTCAGAAGTGTCAGCTGAGTGATTTCAGAAGCTTCTGGCTCTGCTGTGGGGATATATCTTCCACCAAGACTCGATCAAGTTAGCCTACCTTTCCTGCTCCTGTTCTGAAAAGTTCTTGCTTCTCTTGAAGTGCGTGGATTCAATTCATTGCTTCATTCTTCAAACACAAAACCCTCCTAAGCCCCAGGTGCTGAGCAGGACATTGAAGTCACAGAAATGTTAGTGAAATTGAGCCCTACATTCCATGGTTTGCATCTAGAAGCCATTCTGTCTCTTACCTTTGAAAAATAATTTTCTAATTTTAAAAACTGTTAATAGTGGTAGAATACAGATCAGATTTACCATCTTAACCATTTTAAAGTTTGCAGTTGACTTGTCTTGGGTGCATTTACGTCGCTGCACGACCATCACTACCATCTCTCTCCAGGACTTTTCCATCACCCCAACCTGAAAATCCATACCTAGTAAGCGACAACTCTCCCTCCATTCCCCCTCCCCCCAACCCCTGGTAACCACTATTCTATCTTCTGCCTCTAAGAATTTGACTGCTCTAGGTACTTTATGTAAGTGGAATCATACAGTATTTGTCCTTTTGTGACTAGCTTATTTCACTTAGCATAATATCCTCAAGGTTCATCCATACCATAGCACGTATCAAAATTTCCTTCCTTTTTAAGCTAAATAATATTCCATTGTAGGTATACTACATTTTGTTTATCCATTCATTGGACTTCTGTATTAACTTATGTATTTTGGCTATTGTGATTAATGCTGCTGTGAACATGGGTGTACATATATCTCTTTGAGACCTGCTTTTCAATTCTTTTGTATATATACCCACAAGTGGATTTATTGGAACATCTGATAATTCTTTTTTTAATCTGAGGAACCCACTATACTATCTCTATAGTGGGTGGCTGCACCGTTTTACATTGCCATTAACAGTGCACAAGGGTTCTAATTTCTCTGCATCCTTGCCACTACTCCTGCCTCTTGCTTTAAGCAACTTCCTCAGGGATAAGCTGAGCCCTTGCCCCAGGGTCTCCCAAAACAGTCTCTCAGTCCTCTGTGCCCCCTCCAAATCCTACTCACCCTCTAAAGCCAAGTCAACTCCCACATTTTCTAAAAATTCCAATAATATTAGCCCTTGATGCCCTTGTCTGCACGTGAGAGACCACTCCTATTTTCCCTTGATGATGTGTCTCCTTCTCAAATCACCTCCTGTTACTCCAAAGAGGGGTCATCTTTTGTGCTCCTTGGTTTTACCTAACAGTAAAAGCAGTTGCTATTTGTTGTAACTCATTTGATAAACCACTATAAAGAAAAGCAAGAAGTGTGAAGACTCTGGAAAAGGATCAAATGCCCAAAGCTTGATTCCTATTCTGAGAACGCTATACATAAAGAAAATAAACTGAGTCCTGTTGCACCAGAATGTTGTCCGTGGTGGAGACTTAGTAGGACTTACTCTGCACCTGCCTCGTCAGACATCCTCCCCAGGGCCACACTCCTCTCAGAGAGCACTGACCCTTCAAGATCATCAGGTGAAGAGAGATGCCTCAGAAAGGAGGACTGGGTCTGGGAGAGCTAACCACAAAACAGAGCAAACCAGTTCAGGGGGTTGCCAAAGGAGTCCGTGGGGGTGTTACTACAATGTCTGCAACCACTTACATTACACAAGGGCTGAGTTTTCTTCCATATCCATTCATAACAGGGTGAATGCCGTAAACAAACCCAGTGAGGCTGCTGCTGACTGCTCAACTAAGCAAATGTTGCTTTTTTTCCCCATTAATCTGCATCCTTTTGAGTTTGAAATCTTCTTGGCTTCTCATTGTGTTCTCTTTAGGGATGTATAGATACCCTACAGTACCCCTTTACTGCCTTATGTTACAGAAAGAGCTAAACTGTGCTGGGGTTGGCCGCTAGGAATGATGATTTCTCTGCCATCACATGAAAGCTCTGATATGTGACATGTCCACTGCTGTCCCTGGCTTGCCCTGCACGCCTTTATCAGTATGAAGCAACTCCCCAAAGCCCTGAGTCATCACAAATGGCATAGACAGCGGAGGGTCCAGTTCCAATGTCTTTTTAAACTCATTTGCACAGAGTGTAATTCCAGTCGTGTCAGGAGTGCCTGACCCAATAAAGAACTCTGCCCAAGCTTGGAAGAACCAGAGGGGAGGTAGAAGCTCTGGCAAGAAGACTTCTGGGACATTAGTACAACTTCCAGCTGATATTTGAAACCCCTGCCAAGTAGTTTTCAGTCTCTTTGAACTTCTCGGACAGGGGAACTCACTGTCCCCAAGACAAGTCATCTCTAGACAGCACATGTGTTCCAGAGCTACTGATGCCCCAAGAGTCTACTGAGAAGAAGCAGCTCTGGGGAAACAGCACATCCTAGCCACCCTTCCTCTTCCTGACAGTACTGAAAAGCTGTGCTGAGAACTATGAGGACTGGGAGCCCCAGATGGTGAGAGAACTGCTATCAGTGGGTCCCACCCAGTAGGGAATTCATTAGCCTTCCTGCCTTGAGAACTGCAGAGCAACCCAGCTGGTCCCAAGTTTTGACCCATCAAGAGACCCCCAAAGGTTTTGCATTTACTCTCAGCTCGGCTGGCTCCCCTAACCCTGGTGCATTATTATTAACCCCTCCCAGATGGGAGCTATCTTTTCCTTCATGATCCTAACAGAACCAGACCCCTAGGCTATCAGCAGACATAAGCAACCTGGAGTCTCTGCCCTGTTTCAGGCCTTTATCTCTTGTATTGACCATTGTCACCCTGGATTCACCTCTCTGCCTCAAAGAGCCTTGCCTCCACTTTCTGCCCAGCTGTCACAAGGATCTTCTAAAATGCAATTGTAGCCACATTATTCTACTCAACCCCATTCAATGGCTCCCCATCTTCTATGCATCAAACCCAGTCTGCAAAGTCTTGAGATCTCTCCAGTTTCTCCATGTTAGTTCCCTCCTGCCCACCTTCCCAAACTCATCTCAGGAAGTGGCCCACCATCCCAGCATTACCCAATGCTGTGAATCTTCCTCATCTCCTACTTCACCGCTCACCCCACATCCACTCTGAAAGCAGGTCAGTTCTACCTCCAATATATTTTCCTGCTCACCCCTGTCTCCCACCACCCTGGTCCCAGCCACCATCATCTCTCACCTAGATCACAGCAATAACCTCCTAACTGGCCTTCTGGCTTCCACTTCTAATTTCCTCCCTTCTAATTCATTCTCTACATAACAGAGTAAACTTTAGAAATATAAATATGATGTCATTTTCCGGTAAAACCTTTGATTGTCTTCCTTTTGGTCTTAGAGTGAAACCTTGGCCAAAAGCCCTGTATGACCTAGCTTTGCCCGCATTATCGGACCCTCTCTCATACCATTCTCCCCACAGTCAGTTGTCTGTCCAAACCACAGGCCCTTTGCAATTTCTGTTCCCTCAGCATGAAACACTCTTTCTTAGCTCTATACTGTCATCTCCTGCTCATCTGTCTCAGCTAAAACATCACCACCTCAGGAATGACTGCCGTAACCTGTTTTTCTCTATCACAGCACCTTGTTTAATTGCTTTTGGTGCTACTCATCATCTATAACCCATTAATGTATTTGGTTCCTTGTTCATTGCCTGACTTCTTCACTAGAGAGAAAGCTCCATGAGGTCAAAGACCCTCTTTCTCATTATATCTGCTGGATCAACAATATTGTTTGCAGTTTATAACACTTGGTAGGGTTCCATAAATTTTGTTGGTTGAACACTGTCTAAATGAATCTATCCTCTGCTACTCCTCCAGTGTTTCTTCTCTGCCACTTCTCAGCCTATGACTGCTGGGGTGCCCCTGGGCTGGGATTCTTAAGCCCTTGTGACTATCTAGAAAACCCCTCTGATTGAAATAGCTTCCCTTCTCAAAAGCCTCTGCAGCCTCACCAAACAAAGAGTGGCCCAGACCTCCATGTGCCACAGTATGGTGTCCATGCCTTTAATCCTGGTCTTGGCAACTTGCTTGTAGTGACTCATTTTCTATCTGTATTCTCTGTAAACTGTGATGTCCCTGAAGAGAGATCATGTCCTCTCCATCTCTCCAACCTTCACCCACAATCCGGTACAGAACCTGAAATGTATTAATTGCTCAAGAAACATCTGTTGAAAAGATGAATGAATTAAGTGGAAGAACAATCCCTGGATGTAAATACACTAGGCCAGACTGCTAATGCCTGCTCTCTGGTCATCTGAGTGATTCATAATGCCACTTTATGTCTCGGTTT
>JAVSCE010001325.1:0-74992 GCA_032199065.1 Smutsia gigantea | reverse complement strand
GGAGCAGTGACAAATCCTACCAGGGGGCTAGTGAAGGGAAACTGGATGACCTGGGAGGAGTCGTCACATGAAGAGACGGCCTGGAGGGCAAGGCCAGGGCAACAAAAACAGCCTGGTGTGTTTGAGGAACTCCAAGGAGAGCGATGGACTATCTCACACACTGGATTCTCCAACAGCCAGCTCTTTTGTATATTATACACGGATGTCCCTGAAGTGCCTTTCATATGCCAAACAAACCTGGCTATTTCTAGCTACTGTTTCCTGAACACTTATTGGGGGCCCTGAAAGCCTTCTGTACCCATCCCATTTGAGCCAGGTACAGTCCTAATAACGTCGACGGATCCCTAATATCACTTTCACTTTGCAGTTGAGAAACTAAGCCATGACTGGGTCGCCCCAAGTCACACTGCTAGTAAACCAAACCGTGACTCCAGGTCTGATTCTGAGGTTGCGTTCTTTATGCTGAAATACAGACTGATGACTGCGGATCAGTTTCCCCAGCCAGCTTATGGAATGGGGCCAGATCTGCTCAGTCCTCAGCCACAGTCCCAGTCCCAGCCCAACCCTGACCCTCCCCACCCACGCCAGGGCTCACCAGGGGTGAAGTGGTGCCACCTGGAGGGAGACGATCTCTCTGCAGCCTGCGCCCAAGGCCCAAATGACCTCATGGCCCACGGGGTCTGTGGCGCTCCTGTTGAAAAGACGAAGCTGGGGCCGCCCACTCTGGTGGCCTCTGCTCCCTTCCCTTGGGCCACAGAGTTCTCAGGTCCCTTTGCCAGAGAGCCCTGGGGAAAGCATATACAGAGAGGAGGGATCCCTTGGGCCCAAGGCCAGGAGGAGATAGGCCGTGCGTCTGGTGGTGCAGACCCACCTGTAGGTGACGGCCTGCAGGGCGCGGCAGTAGCAGCTGGCCAGCCAGAGGGAACGGTCAGTGAGAATGTTGGGACAGTGGGAGATGCGCAGGATCAGCAGGTTCCCCCCCGCCGCCTTCAACAGGGACTCCAGCCCTGCTTCCAGGCAGCCCCTGGGGATGGCCAAGAAGTCACGGTGCTGCTTACGGCCACCTCCTCCTCCAGGAAGAATCTCCACGTAATTCTGGGTCTGCAGCCCAGGAGCAGCCACCCACCCACCACAGCCTCACCGGGTACTCCGGGCATACTCCTCCTTGCTCTCCTTCTTGCCCCGCTGCCGGGGCTTCAGGTTCTGCAACGTCAGTGAGTGGGCCTGGGTGCACCACTGGGCCAGCATTGCCAGGAACTGCAGGGAGAGAAGCGTTACCTGGGGATGAGGGGGTCTGAGCTTGGTTGACTGGAGGTGGACAAGCCCCAGGACGGGGTCCCCATGAGAGAATTTCGGGGAGCCAGACTGGAGCTGGGGTGTTTAAGGGGCTGCAAAGACCAGACCTTGAGGGGCCCCAGACTCTGCTGGGGGAAAGGAGGGCTCAGAGGGGATGGATGGGAGGGAAGGAGTGGTGGGTGGGGACAAGCACCTTGGAACCCACGCGGGCATTCTCAAGCAGCACCCGTGTCCAGACGGCAGGGTGGCGGGCCACAAAGCGCCAGTCCCGGCAGACCTCAGCAGCATGCAGCAGTGTGCGCGTGTCCAGGTAGGTGAAGATGCAGAACAGGGCAGCTCGCATCTTGAGGATCTCTGGGCTGATGACCTCGTTGGAGCGAGAGGGGCTGCCCCTCTCAGCTCGCCGACCTCCGCGCCCACTGCCTCCCTCTGGGCGGGCTGCACGGTACCAGAGGGTCAAAGGTGAGTGTGGAGGGTCAAAGGCCAGCATGTGCACATGGGTGGGAAACTGGAGTAGGTTAGAAGCTACAGGAGGAATAGGCATGAGACCCCTGCTGGGGACCAGAGACTTGGGAGGAAGAACAGGGCCTCTGCCTCCCCTCCTCTGCATCACCCCAGTCCCTAATTTTGCGAATTAGAAAAAGGCAGTCCTTCCTCAAGCAAACTTTCTAAGATTGTGTATCATCACATAGTCTAAACTCAACCCCTGGGTGAGGTAACTGAGCCAAGTCTGGAGAAGGAAAGAGTGTGGAGGGCTGGGGGACGGGACGGGTGCATAGAAACCGTCTCTGTGAATGGAAAGCGGGTGTGAGACTGCCCATAGTAGTCACTGGGCCACGGCCACACCCGGAGGATACTTCTAACCTCCTGATCCTGACTCACCCACATATGCACATGGCCTCACGTACATGGGAGGGACTCTCCCCACTGCTCCGGGGCCTTCAGTCTGGGGCTAACACCCCACCACTCCCCTGTCCATGTCAGTGAACCCACCATGTGAACAGACCCCCTGAGATGTGCCATCCTTGTGCTATACCCAAACTGGGTGCCCTGCACTGCGAGCTCCTGCTCCAGGCTTGCAGGGTGCTGCACAGGAAGGAGTCTGTCTTTCTCAAGGGGGAAGGAAGTACAGGAGCCCAGGAGATTTACAGCTTCAGACCTGTGTCCCTTGAGAGGGCCCAGCACCGCAGAAAGACCAGCCTCTCTGCGCAACCCCCCAGGACTCACCTGAGAGCCGGCAGCTGCTCGGTGGCCCAGCCACAGCAGGCCCAGGGCGGGGCACATCCGAGGGGCCCTCAGCCTCTGACTCGGTGGTTCGGGAGCCCACGTCCGAGACGTCACCCTCCTCCCCCTCTGTGCTGTGTCGGCGGGGTCTACGCTGCCAGTTCTGGATGGCCTGGCGCCGCAGGCCTGAGCTGCGAGGGGGCTGGGCCCGCTCTGAGCCACCATTGGCAGCCTGGGCCCTTGTGCCCAAGCCCCCAGGGCCACTGTCCTCGGGAGCCCCCTCTTCTGGCCGGGGTAGCTCCAGACTGTCACTGTCATAGCAGCCTGAGCTCTGGGATGCAGCTGGGATGCGGCTGGAGGCCCTGGAGTGGGGTGGACCAGATGGTGAGGAGTGGGAGGCACAGGCCTGCCCACACTTCCATACCCCCCTCCTTCATGCAAGGGCAGCCCCCCCCCACCCTCCTTTCCAAGAGCCCCCTCTGAGTGTGGAAAGGCAGATGGAGGTGACTCAAGGAGGACAGGGGGAGGAAGACATATGACCCCAGGCAGGCCAGCCATCCAGTGGGCCAGCGGATCTTTCCGGGCTGAGAGTGGGCTGTGTGGGGCGGGCCAGGCCCGAGGCTTACCCTGTGCTGGGAGAGGAGCCATGCCGTGACACTGCATATGTGATAGGCATGGCCGGGCCTGCGTGGTGTTCTCGCTGTGGGCCCCCAGCGCAGGAGGGAAAGGGAGGGGGCAGTGGGCGGGAGAGGAGGCAAGAGGATGAGAAGGAGGAGGAGAAACAGGGCACAAGGTAGAGAGAGGAGGGAGAGGAGAGAGAAGGAAAAAGGTTGGGAAAGATGGACAAATAGACAGACAGACAGCCCAGAGAGGCAGGCTCCCCAGCCCCCTCCGCACCCCACCCCCCACCAGCAACCCAGGCCATAGCTTGTGGCTCCTGGGCTCTTATTTGCAGGGATGGGCAGAGATGGGCCCCTGAAGGCTGGGCTGCTGGCTCACACCTCACTACAGCCTCAGGGACTGGCTCTCCTGCCCTATAAGAGGTGCTCCCCTGTTCCTGGACCCCTGCTTCAGGTCTGAGTCTGCTCATGGGGAAGAGCCAAAGACGGGAAGCATGGACCAAGGGGGACATCAGGCCTGTGCAAGGCGAGGTCACGGGGCCCGATGCACAGGTGCAGGAGCGAGGGCGGCCGGGCACTCACCGACCTGCCTGGGCCCCGGGCGCCGGGCCCACCTCCGCGGCCCAGGCTGGCGCTGGGCGTGCTGCCACAGCTGCTGCTGATGACCTGCAGCTGGCGCTCCGCACGGTCGGCCCGCTCAAGGAGCTCCTCGATGAACTGCTGCAGCCGCAGCTTGGCACTGGCCTCCCGGGCCGCCGTCTCCTTCAGGAACTGGTCGATCTGCACCACCTCCCTGGGCCCAGAGCAGTCCCTTACCCCAGTGCCAGGGCCTGGCTGCCCACACACCCCAGGGAGGAGACCCGAGCAGTAGGCAGAGACGTGACACGCACAGCTGCCCACCGTATCTGTTCACAGTCACATGGGTACGTGCAGCACAGGTCCAGGCACACTCCCCGCTCATGGCACACACAGAAATGCAAGCACACTCTCTGGGTCACACACTCCACACACCACCGACCCAGTGCCAGACATACAACTAAACGCCCCCACTCCCCAGGGAAATGCTCATAGGTAGGCCCAGTCACACACAGCCACTTCCTCCCTCCAGAAACAGTCGTGGGCACACACTTGGGGTTGCACAGCCACGTATGCACAGCTTGTATCACTCATATACATGCACATCTACCACTGTACACATACAATTGACCCTCAAACAACGCGGGGGTTAGGGAGGCTGACCCCCTGCACAGTTAAGCTTTTGAGCTCCCCCAAACTTAACTAACAGCCTACTGTTGACCAGAAGTCTTACCGATAACAAAAGCAGTTGATTAACACATATTCTGCATATTATATGTATTACATGCTATATTCTTACAATGAAGTCTGCTAGAAAAAAGAAAATGTTTTTTCAAATTGTCACAAGTCTCCAAAAATTTTCCTAACACCTTTATTTAAAAGATCCCCATATAAATAGACCCTTGCAGTTCAAACGTGTTAAGAGTCAACGGAACTTACACCGTGTTTATGTGCGATATGAGTATTTACTCCCAAACGCACTCATAGTTGACCATGCATCCATTCAACATTTACTGAGCACTTTCGAGGTGTCAGGGACTGTTCTAGGGTATTGGGGATACAGCAGTGGGCAAACCAGAGAAAAATTCCTGCCCCCATGGAGCTCATATCACAATGTGGACAAACAACATCTATATATTTCACAATCCTACATTTAAAGACCAGAGCAATGAGAAGCCAGCAAAGGTGACTGAGAAGCAGACAAAAGCTAGAAGGAAATCCCAGGAGAGTGTCCTGGAAGGTAATTATTTCAAGGATCAGCTGTGTCAAATGCCACTGATGGGCCAAGTAAGATGATGACTTGGTCTTGGCAACATGCAGGTTGATGACATGGAGAAGAGCAGTGGAGGTAGACACCTGATCAGAGTGGGCTAAGGGAGACAGTGGGAAAGGAAATGAGAGACTAGGAGTATAGAGAATACTCTGAAGTTGATTTCCAAGGAGAGAAAAGGGTCAAAAGCTTAAGAGGGAGGAGGCATTAGGGAAGATGAGGGAAACAACCTCTGTATTTGTACGCTTTTAGGAATGATACAGTAAATAAGGAAACTCTGATGATGGAAAATGGAGAGGGAAGAATTAAGCCGTGTCTTTGAGTAGACAATATGCAGGGCCTGGCCTGGCTAGGAGGACAGAAAAGAAAGAGAAACAATTTTCAGAGCGACGCACATGGTCATATTGCCATGGACTCACAAGTCTCAAACACACTCCATTATGACACTCTTGGCCCCACACGCACCATTTCTCGTGGCCACAGATCCCCTATTACAAAACTATGGCCACTCATGCACACTCATGGTGGTGGCAGGGGCACAGTGTTCCATGCTGTCACCCATTCACACTCAAGCGCACATCAACCACGTGGCCCTGCGGGCTACTCACTGCTGCTTTCGGCTCAGCTCCTGTTCCTTGTGCACCAGGTCCTGCTTAAGGGAGGCCAGGAGCTCTACACTCACGTCCACCTGGCGGGAAAGCTCGGAAGCGCGCTCCTCCAGCTCCTCCTTCTCGCGCCCCAGCCGCGCGCTCTCCTGCCGCGCAGTCTCCAGTTCGGCCGCCTTGCGCTCCAGCTCGGCCTGCAGCCGGCCCACCTGGCCAGCGATCTTCTGCTCCACCTCTTCGCTCAGCCGCTCCAGCCGCCGGTCCACCTCCAGCTTCTCCAGCGCGCGGATCTTGAGGCGCGCCAGACCCTCCTCGTAAGCCACATCGGCGGGAGAAGGGGACGCGGGCGAGACGGACGCAGGCCCGGGGCCCGGCCCGGGCGGGGGCGTCGAACAAGCCGACGAGGCCACGGACTTGCGAGCGAACAGCTCCCCCAGCGGAATCTCGATCTCACGCAGCGCGTAGCGCGCGGCGGCGGCGGGCACGAGGCCGGGTTCGGCCAGCTCGTCGCAGGGCAGGCTGGCGGGCACGAGGTCGCCGGGGAAGTGGGCGAGGGGCGCGTGGTGGTGATGGTGGTGCAACAGGTGTGGCGCTGCGGGCGACGGCCCGGCCGCCTGCTCCTTGCCCTGGAAGGACGTGCTCTCAAAGACCTCGCGCCGGGCGCCGGGCACGGCCAGCAGCGCGGCGGGCTCGGGCGCCAGCGGGAAACCCGAGGCGGCGGCGGCCGCGGCCGCTGCGGCGGCGCCGTCGCAGATGCTGTTAGTCTTGGAGAGGATGTAGAGCGTCTCGTACGTGTGACTGTATTCCAGGTGCGCGCGCAGCGACGACAGGCTGCGGAAGCGCTTGTGCTCCCCGCAGCGGGGGCAGCGGTATGGGAGGTCCAGCGAGGCCATGGCCCCGCCGCCCCCGCGGCACCCAGGCTCCACCGCGGCCGCCCCGCAGGTCAGCCGGGCGCGCACATGAGGGGCTGCAGGCGGGCCCCCCCCACGTGGTCAGGACGGCTCAGGGCGAAGAGGCTGGAAAAGAGGGTGGAAGCCTTAGAGGCTGGTATTCCTCCACCCCTCCCTCCACCCGTGAGGAAATTGACTTCCCCAGGAAACACACGCCCAGAATGGAGGGGCCAGCTTGGACCAATGGCCTGACCTCCCAGAAGGGGCTGGCCTGCTCTGGTACCTGTGCGAGGGCCTGTACATAAGGGAGCGTGAGAAAGAATGAGAATTCTTTAAGGAAAAAAAAGGCATTCATTTTATTTATAATAACTCCAACCTAGGCATAACCCAAGTGCCCATTGCCAGTAAAACAGATAAACTGTGGTATAGTCATGATGGAATATTAGTCGGCAGTGAGAAAATGAACCACTGGCACATGCAACATGGACAAATCCATTCAATATTAGGTTGTGTGAAAAAAACTAGACCAGAATGCATACCGTTGGATTCCATATAATGCAGAGTTTGAGTACAACCAAGTTGATGATGACAGAAGTCAGAATAGAGGTCACCCCTGGGGGCTATGTGGGCTGAGAAGGGGCAGGAGGGACCTTTATGTGATGCTGAAAATGTTCCATATCTTCATATGAGTGGTGATTATACAGGTGTGTACATACATAAACAATCTAGCTGTATACTTAAGATTAGTGCCCTATATGTACTTGGCTGTACATTACATCTCCACAAAAAGTCCTTTAAAAAAGACTGTCCTGTCCCTGCTTCTGTACCACATTCTCCCATTCCTGCCACTCCAGGCACCTAGGTTCTTTTTCAGATTTCTTTGCTTTCCAATAAGTGCCCCTGCTCTGCCCTTTGCTCCAAGGGCCACCATATTTGTCCTACTCAGATCCTTTGTGGCCCAAGCCACCACCTTTCCTGGCATCCCACCCCTGGTCACCCTCAGCTCCCACTGCCCACCCTCCCTCCTCCCTCCTTCCCCTGCCTCACGGGATCTCTACTCCATTCCTCAATGCCTTCCTCTTCCTAACTGCCTGCAACTGGGAATCAACCACCCTCTGCTGTCATTACATTCTTCCGGGTCACTGACAATCTGCTAATCAGACAGTCCCCTTGTCATCGAGAGTCTCCTTCATCTACTTGTCCCTCAGCTGATAGTACAGACCTCCCATCTTCATAGATCACCATGAAGCTTCCCCATTTGGGTCCTCAGACCTCCTCTCGCTGTCTTCCTAATCATCCTGTTTCCTGGTGGGAAGTCCCCCTTCCCGCCCCCTTTGCCTCTGTCTTCTCCCAGGTAGTCTGGTTCACTCCCACAGCTTCACTCACACTTTTAAGCCAATGACTCTCAGCTTTACCTCTCCATCCTGACCTGCTCTTGAATTCTGTTTGCCTTCTGGCATTTCCACTTGGATATGTGGGGGGATGTTGGCCAGCTCAGCACCCAGTCCTCCTCCTGGTAACAGCACCCTGCTTTGACCTTGAGGAACCATCCTTCCTTCCCCATTTTCTCAGTCCATGTGGTCTGAGTGGGGATTGATGGTCCACCCCAGGTTCTAGGAATAAAAAGGTGATATCGGCCTGGCCAATCAGAATCCTGTAATGGGCACAGATCACCAAGTTAAGTCAGTGAGTCTTTTCTCACTGCGTAATGAGTCATTTATCCAGGACTTCTCTGGAACTACTGGAGAAAAGCATCCTCTTTTAGGTTTCTAAGCTGGTGGGAAAGTCAGAGCCGCAAAAGCCATCTTTGTCTCCTCTGGGAGAAACCAACTGGGAATGAAGCCAACAGAGCCGCAGGACTGAGATGGAGAAAAAGAGATTCTTCACAGACACTGAGATCCTGGTATGTTCAATTATGTGAGCCAATCAATCCCCTTTTTTTGCGTAAGCCAGTTGGAGTCACATCTGTGTTACCTGGACCAGGAGAAAGTCCTAACTCAGCAATTAGAATGAGAAATAAAAATTTTAAGTGACACACTCTAAGGAGGAATTAGCTGAACTAAGGGGAGTGGGGAGTGAGATAGTACGGCTTCCCTAGTCAAGTTGGTGAGCCCTGCTGCAGAGAAGCAAAGCAGCTGATTGAACTCTCCCACCATCTCTGGGGCTGAGGTGACAGGGGACTTGTAGGGAAACATCATGATGTTGGAGTGTGGGCTTTCCCGTGGCCTCAGAAAGGTACAGCAAGAAACAGACACACTGTGGCTGAAAGGGGCCCATCAGAAAGCAGAGGAAGAAAAGGCTGCTTTGCCCAGAGAGGCCCTTTCTGCCTGAGGCCAGTAATCCAATACTGCTGAGAGTCAGATAATTAAGAGCCAGCTCTCTGCTTCTAGCTAAAGGCAGTTCAAGCTGGAAACGCAGAGGGAGACAAACCTGGGGCCTGAAAGGCTCTTAACTCCTCAGACCCTCCTGAAGCCCTCCTGCTGTGCCCTTCCAGTTCAACAGAGGCAACTGTTGCTTCCATTATAAGCAGCCTTTTCACTGGGAAGCAGGCTGAATGCAAAGGTGCAAATGAACTCTGCCTCCCACCCTAGACTAGGTGTTGGCATTGCCCTGTGGCAGAGGCCTTGTTAGAGGCCACAGAACCCTGGGCTCCTAGGATGGGCAGGGTACCAAAGCCTGTTGCTAAGAGACAACCCCTCCTTCTCCCCCAACAGCATCACCAGGGACTCGATTCTAGAATGATAACTTTCAATAAGATCTCTAGTTGGTTAATAGCTCTGGGGATGACGGAATACAATTTCACTGAAAGCTTCCTAACGATGAAGGGAATTGTACTGCCAGAAAAAAACCACAAACAAAGGCTGGGGATTACTCAGCTCCTAAAGTTTTCCTCCCCGAAATCTGCACCAATGGGAGGTGACCCCTCAACCCTCCTTCTGTGTCTGGCCACAAAGGTTCTTTGTGAGACAGCAGAACCATAGTAGCCGAGCGGTGGGCCACTACCCTCGCCAACTGGTGTAGCATGTGGACCATGCCATGGGCCCTTGACCACTGAGTGAGTTTCTTCATCTCCCCTCTTCAATGGAGAGGATTTTTGTTCTTTAATCTATCCGCGTTTTCCTCCACCACTGTAGTCTAGCCATACAGTAAAAGACCATTAAGAGTTGGCTCAGTACCTTGTGAAACAGATAGCCCATCACCAAGAATCACCAAGGCCATGGTGAGTAGGTGAGAACTTGGAATGTTTCCTTCTGGAGATGGGACAAGTGTGTTTTAAGTTTTGTGAGGGATAGTCATATTATGGTAAACAGAAATTTAAGAAAAAATTTGTGAGGGATAGCTGCATTACGGTAAACAGAAATTAAAAAAAATTGTACAAGGGGGAGCTGTGCAGATCTTGGAGAGACATGGAATGCAGTGACCCTTTATTGTCTTTGCTGCTCGGCTCCAGTCCCCCTTTGTGGATGGATGTTGTTCGGGAGGGCTGACCTCACCCACTGGCTCCAGGCAAGTGCACGTGACCTTAGCCTGCTCATCAGTCACACCGAGCATTCAGTACTGGGCACATTTCCCAGTCCAGGCCAACACAGCCACTCTCGGACCCATGCTCAGCTCGTAGAATGTGAGCCTGGAGCTGCTCATGGCCATTTCTATCCTTCCTTGGGGTGGGAATCTCAAAAAGACTACTGATGACATCCTGAGCACCCAGACCCAGATGTGCCTGGAACTTTAGCCCAGGACTTGTCAACTGTGTGAGGCAACAAATTCTTTCTGAAGCTTAAATCATTTGAGTCAGTTGCGAGTCACTAGTCACGAGACAGTAGACTAACACAATGGCCCACACTGTCAAAGACCAGGCCTTGTTCTTCCCCTCACAGAGTCCCCAGCACTCCCGCTGCCTTCAGCGGTGCCCTTGCCCTCCCGTCACACCACACCACTGGCCATCTTGATTTGTTCTCTCTGCTAACCATCAAGACCTGCTGATTTTTCCTTCAAATGCCTTCAGCCCTATTGGTCTCCCCTTATGCTTTGTGCTCCTCCTCACACCTGGGCTGCTGGCCCAGACTGCAGTCTCACAGTTCTCCATCCTCAAGAAGGTACCAGGTTCCTCTGTCCACAGATGACCCCTGCTCATGGTCCTTCAATGGCTCCCATCCTGTATCAGCTGCAGCCAAACTCCTCAGCTTCATGTGTAGGCCTCCCTGTACTCTTACCAATTTGAGAATGACAAATGGCTGGCTGTTTTCACTTGCATTTCTTTGATTACTATGGCTGGACATTTTTTCACACATTTGTCAGTCATTTATATCTCATTGGTGACTTGCCTATGCACTACTTTACTCATTTTTATACTGAACATTCATATTTTCTTATTGATTTGCAAAAGCTTTTTATAATATTGATCCTTTGTCATTTATATACTAGAAATATTTTTCTCAAGTGTGTTGATTGGCTTTTACTTTTGTTTATGGTCTTTATTGATATACTAAAGCTTTTACGTTTGCTTCAGCAAAATCTTCAGGATCTCTGATTTTGTTGTCACATGTAAAAGTCTGTCCCTCCCCAAAGATTATATAAACAGCTACAAATGTTTTCTTATAGTACTTTGTGATTTCCTTTTTTAAAGTCCAGAACATTTTTTTTTAATTAAGGGCTTTAAACAAATAACCATTACACTATAAACTAACAATGACTTGGTAGCATGCAAATTCTCTAGGTTTTGTGGTTTTCTTGTTTACACTGGAGTTTTAATCCATCTAGAAATATTTGGTATGCATGGTGAGACAAGGATTAAAATGAACCAACAAACCACTTCTTGTTATGGACATTTTCACAAAAACGGAATATGATGATGAACTCCAGTGTACCCATCATCCAGCTTCAAAAGTCATCAACTCATGGCCAGTTCTCTTTCATCTGCACACTGCTCCCTGCTTCACACTTCCCCCATCCCCACCACTGGACAATTTTGAGCAAATCCAAGATATCATATTATTTCATCCCGAAATACCTTAGTATGTATAAGACAGGGACTTAGATCTCTTTTTGAAAAAATACTTGTCACTGTTCTAACATCACCATCCTTTAGGTATGTATATTAAAACCAAAAAGTAACCTTGAGAGGTAAATCCAGACGATGGATTTCTGAAAAGACCAACAAAATAAACACCCCTCTGGCAAATCTATTCAAAAAGAAAAAAGAAAACAAGCACATAAAACTATGAATGAAAAGAAGAATAACTACTGACACAGAGATTTTTAGAAATTACTAAAATGCTACCAGGTAAAACTCTTGGCCCCAGTTTTTGAAAATCGGGATGAATTGAAAGCTTTTCTAGGAAAATATTAAATTATCAAAATTGGCCCAAGAAGAAATAGAAAACCTGAATAGACTCTTGACTGTAGATAAAACTGAAGAAATTGGCAAAGTGGCCAAGGGATATTATAAATAGAATTCAGTTCACACACCCCCCCTGTTTAGGAGCAGGGTTACAGGCATACCTCAGAGAAGAGCAAGTAGGGTTCTGGGCTGCTGCAATTAAGCAAGTATCACAATTAAGTGAGTTGAATGAATTTTTTGCATATAAAAGTTATGTTTACACTATACTATACTCAATTAGGTGTGCAATGGCATTATGTCTAAAAAAACAAGTTACATGCCTTAATTTAAAAATGCTTAAAACATTTAAATAATGAAAAAAAATTTTTAATAGCTAAAAAATGTCAACCATCATCTGAGCTTTCAGAGTCATAATCACTGATTATTGATCACCATAACAAATAGAATAATAATGAAAAAGTTCAAAATATTGTGAGAATTACCAAATTGTGACACTGAGACATAATGTGAGCAAATGCACTCACTTGGGAAAATGGCACTAATAAGACTTGCTCAGTGGGGTTGCCACAAATCTTCAATTTGTAAAAAAAAAATGCAGCATCTCTGAAGCACAATAAAACGAGGTATGCCTGTATCTGTGTGGAATGGTCAGCCTGGTGTCACGGTACCTGTGTGTGCCTGTTCATACCAGCTGAGTGCCGGTCCCTCCAGCGGGGGCGTTTTTTAGACCCTCAGCAGTAGCCAGCCTTCTTCCTCCCTCCCCATGCATTTCTGAAGCACCCTTTGCCTGCACAGAATCTCACCACACAGGCTCCAAGAAAGCAGGGGAAGGGGAAAGTCTAGGGGTGCAGGCTGTTGTGTGGATACGCAAGGCAGAGAAAGGAAGGGGCTTCTGGGACCCAGCTGGCTCTTCACCAGAGGCCTTTCCTTCCTCAGTTCCCTCCATCTGCTGGAGCTGAGTAATGACTATGAATCATTCTTAGGAATATTTTTGCCCAAATGTATACATTTCCTCATCATGAACATGAAGCTTTGCCTGAATGTAGGCAAGAGGGTGATGGAGGCAGGGGAAGGCAAGACAGGAGGAAAAAGAAAAATAGAAATATTGTCTGTTTAAATTTCATCACAAACTTATACTCAGTACCATGACAGAACAGATGGAGATCTTCCTTTGCATTCCAATCTCCCTAAATCAGCAACCCCTGTAGCCCTAAGACTTGCCTCCTTTTTCAGCCTGGCCCTGTGCCCTGGCCATCCACAGCACCTGTTACCGCCTTCTCTCATCTGAATGCCTATCTCAACTCTGCTTTTTTTCAAGTCCAGCTCAAAATTTTCACTGGGTAAGAGGATTCTACAGGCTGAACCAATCAGAGGCATTATCTTTTCTCCTTTTTCTTCTTTTTTTTTTTTTAAGGCTTTCAGGTGTGTAAGTCTCATCTCCTCGAACAAGATCAACATCTCAAGGTGTGTATCTTCTCTGGCTCTTGTCTACTGTCATTTTCTCATGTTTCTCATGTTTCTCTGCCAGAAACACAGATAATCTTACATTTTCATGGCTTCCTTCACCACATGGTCACCGAGAATTCCTGCAGTAGATATTTTCCCCTGCTCAGCAGGTCTTCTTTACCTTCTGATAATAGCAACATCTTGTCCTTTCTTTGATGAGCTGCCTCTCCTCACTCCCTGTGGCTCTGATGGGGCTGCCAATCCTAGTACAGGGGACACATGGCCCAGGCCTGGCCAATCATGGTACCCCCATCTCCTTGGCCACAATGACTGACCCAGGAATGGGCACATTCCTCAAGCTGAGCCAACAGCCTTTCACTGGGAATTTATAACAGATTCAGGAGTCCTCTGGTCCTTCTGGGATCATATGCTAGGAGGATGAAGCTGTCCATGGCCTTGTGTGACCTCCATCCTCCATCATGGTTGGAGAATAAATGTGGCAACATTCAGAGGAAAATTGAGCCAAGAGGTAGGCAAAGGGTCCTCATGACATTTTTGAGAAACTGGATACAGTTATACCCAAGACCCACTCATCTCCCTTCTTTCCCGTTACATTATTTGGTACCTATTCTTTATAATTTAAAATAATTTGGGTTGGATTTCTGTCACTTATGATCAAAAGTCCTGACTAATACTCTCACAAGTCTATATTTCTAGCCTAAAATTCTCTCCTGGGCTCTATTAAAACATGAATTTATTGAATGTACATTCACGGAGTACCTGCTCTATGCCATGAACTATATCAGGTGCTGTGCTAGGTACGCTGAGGACACACAGACCAACAAGATTCAAACCTTGTCTTCAAGTGGCTTGTGATCTTCTGGGGCAGATGAGGTGTTGGATGACACCATCATGAGATAAATGCAGGAGGCTGGTATGGGATTCTACAATCAGCGCACCTTGAGGAACAGGAGGACTGACATAGTAGCATCTAGGCTGACTCTTAAAGAGCAAAGGAAAGTTGTCAGGTGAGGAAAGGCAATTATGAGATTGGGGGAGAGGAAGAAAAGCATTCTGAGTAGCAGAAACAGGCCAGGAAGTGAGAAAAAGTACGCTTCCCCCAGAGAACTAAAATGTGAACTCCACAGGGTAGAGACACTGTTTGTCTCAATCAATGCATTTTCTTCAGCACTTAACAAGAATGTCTGTCATGGGGCAGGTGCTCAGTTAAGTGTGGAATGAAGGAATGGCAAGGGCTTAATCAGATGTACAGTTTAGAGAATGTACCAGAGAGGGCCAAAGTCAGGAGGAAGGCTGTTGGGACGTTGGCAGTGGAGACTGTCAGCCAAGGTAGCAGGAGTGCAAACAGGGAGGAGGGTGGATACAGGAACAATTAAAGAAGGAGAGTTGAGAAGGCTTGGTAACAGAATGCCTGGGGTGGGTACAAAATGAAGGAGTCAAGGATCAGGCTCAGGTATGGGTTCTGAGCTTCTGGGTAGATGAGGATGTGGTTCAGTAAGGAGGAAAAATGAAGGAGCGCAGGTTTGGGAGAAAGATAATGAGTCTGGTTGTAGATTCCATGAATTTGAGTTTCCTTTGGGTCTTGGAAGTAGAGATACCCAGTACAAAGTTTGCAATGTGGAGTTGAAAATACAGTTTGGCAGCTTAAGCATAAAAACAAAAGTGGATGAGGACCAGGGAGAGGGTGCAGAGAGGAAAGAACCAGAGGAAAGGTGGTCCATCAGAGAGGCAGAGGAGAAGAAGAACCAAGAAATTCCTACACACCAGCAGCAGAAATGGGATTTCTGGTGGGAAACCTTAGGGAGGACAGCATATCAGGGAGGAAAGGAATGGGCAATAGTGTAAATAACAGTGTAAACAGCAGGAACTGACAACTCAATTAAGAGCAGAGCTGGAAAGGGTCTACTGGTGATTTTAGAGAAGGCCGCTTTGATGAGCTTTGCTGATGTGGATTTAGGAGACAGCAAGGTAAGGATGTGAATAGAGTCAGTGAGTGGATACAAGACGTTCAACTGTGAGTGGGAGGAGGCAGCATGGAAGAATCCAGAAGCAGTTTTTAAGATGAGAGACACCTGAACATACTTAAATGTTTCTTAGAGATAACCTATAATCTATACCATCACATCTGCTGGCCTGGGGCACAGGTAACTCAATGCCTTAGACCTGAAATTTGTAGCAATTCTTTTTTTTTAAGTAATTTTTAGAAGCACCACGTAGAGAGAGGATGAAAAGGATGTTTCAATGTAGGTAGCTCAGAGCATATTATGACTGTGAACTCCCAATACCACAATACTCACCTTCAAACCTGCTGCTTTCTCGTGTTTCCCATCTTGACCAACATCTTCATTATCTACTCAGCAACCTGGACGTGACTCACCAGGGCATCACTGAATTCTCAGTGTCCCCCTCAGATCTCATCAATCACTGATTTTCGTCAATATTATTTTCTAAATATTTGATTCTGTCTACTTCTTGCTTTTCCTATAGCTGCTGCCCCAGACCTATTATCTTCTTCTATTGCATCATTGATTCTAACTGAAGTCTCTGATTCCTCCAGCTTTGAATTCTAATGTTTCTTGCAAATATAGATCCAGGCATGTCACTCTTTTCTAAATATCTAAAGGCAAGCCATCTTCTGAGAGGTAAAGTCCACCTTGCCTTGCCTGCCCTCAAGGCTGGCCAGGATCTGACTACCACCAAGCCTTGTCAGCCCTAAATTTTGCCTCTGCTTCCCGCATGCATCCTTAGTGAGCCCTGTGGGGCTCAGCTTCACTGAGAAGTGCCATGTGTTGTCACATCCTCAATCTTGGCTCACACTGGTCCCTCTTCCTGGGACTCCCTCTCCAATTGGTGAGTTCTGCAGACCCAGATCAAATGCTGCAGTTTCCATGGTGCCTTCCTGGGTCCTCTCTTTCAGCTCAAATCATATCACAGCATGAATCACTCCTTCCCATAGCTCTTCAACATATGTTAGCAGGTATCACAAGCTGGAGAGTCAAAGACCTGTTACACATCAGACCCTGGCCTACAAACACATTACAGAGCAGGGACAATGCAACTGATTCATCTCACACCTTCCTCACACACAGTAGACATCAGTATCTTCTTAGAGGACTCACACTGGATAATGGATGAATTCATTGTTTTCACATAACCATAGTGATTCCCACCACTCATTGTCATGGAACTAGATGAATTTGGTTACAATTAAGTCAATCTAAGAATCATCTTTAATAACAAGTTCTTCCCTGGCTCTGCTAGTCATCCACTGGGAGGTAAGAACTTGCTAAGCTTTTTTGACATTGTCGCTCTAGCACAGTTCAAACAGAGCTTCTCTGTTTCTTTCTATTTTACCCACTCAGCAAAAAGATGCCAAACATAGTCCATGCAAGGCACTGGGGACACAAAGATGAATAAAACAGTCATGTCCTCAAGGTGCTTGCAGTCTAATAATCTAAATAGTGAACATCTACTTACTAATTATTCTGATCAGATACCATGCTTCTCATTTAGTTCTCAAGGCAATGCTGCAAAATGGATGGTATCATCTCCATTTTAGGAGGAGGAAATTGAAGCTCAGGGTAGCCAAATCACTCGCCCAAGTATAGTAAGTGAATGTAACAGGCTGTTGCTTCGATGGCCTCCAATGAGCTATGCCTCCCAGTATTCTTGTCCTTACATGGTCCCCTCCACATTGACTTAGAGTGTGGCCATGTGTCTTGGTTTGGTCAATGGGACATGCACAAGTCTGATGCAGACAAAGGTTTGATAACAGTTGTAACTTAGGGCTTACCCTCCTGGAATACTCCCTCTTAGGATCCAGCTGCCATGCAAAATACTTGGGCTAAACTACTGAATGATTAGAAGCTATGTGGAGAGAGACCCTGGAGGATGAAAGACCATCTTGATGTTTCTTTACAGCCACCCTCTCAACTGAACACAGCTGACAGATACCAAGTAAGCCCACAGCCTCAGTCACGGCCAACCCACAGACCATGACAAATATTAAATCTCTGTTGTTTTAGGCCCCTAAAATTCTGGGGTGGTTTGTTACACACCAATGTATAATTGAAACAGTGACAAACTATGATTTGAACCCAGTACTACCTGATAGACTTCAAAACCCACAGTCTTTGTCTCAACACTAGGTTCCTTCTGGCTGGGAGTGGAATGTAATATTCACAGGTTGGTCCATACTGCACTCAATAAATATTTGTCAAATGAATGAATAAAGGGGTGGTGGGCTACCAGAGAGGTAAGAAAGTCCTGGGAATTCAAAGGAGGGCTGGCAATTACCTTTCAACAACCATCATCCCCTCCCAGCACAAATATTCCAAAAACAAAAACACCCCTAAGTCTAGAAATGAACATGTGGATATCACCAAACTTCCTCACTCTGTCTCTTTCTCTGTTAAATTTGATCAGGCAAAATTGAGACATTAGCAGAGTTTGTTTTTTTATGGTCCTTCCCCCTGTGCCCAGCTCCCCACCATGCCCCTGGCATCTCCTCTCCCTCCTGTTTGGCCCCTGGCATCTCCTCTCCCTCCCGTTTGGCCTTCTGGGCCCCTGAGCTCTTTCTTCTCTTTCCATATAAAATCCACATGCAGGAAAGGAGCAGAAAAGGTGGAAATTACAGAAATGGGGAGGGAGATTTGGATGTTAATAGATGATTTTACAGGCCAAATAAATGAAGTAAGCTTCAGGAGACAACTGCCAGCATGTGGAGGAGGTATTCTAAAGAGGGGGAGGCAGCCAGAGGTGTCCTTGTGAACCGGGAATAAAGGAATGCCCCCTGCCTCTTTAAATCCTTCTGAACCCCCCAAGAAGGAGGGTCTCCAGCTCTCCACATCTGGGGCTGTGGCCCCAACATGTGCACCTCCTAGAGTAGTCACTATAGCCTGGTCAAGACCCAAGGGGTCAAAGTATCCAGTCCTCTGCTTCCTGACAGCCCTGACACTGCCTTTTCTGTTCTAAGCCCCCAGTCACTCTCAGGCTCCTGTAAACATGCACACACCTCCCAAGGTCATACACATGGTTCCAGCATATGGATCCCACACCCAGAAAATCATTTGGACCCATAGCTGCAGACTCGACCTAAGGAGAGAGCAGGGCCCACTGACCTAAGGAGAGAGCAGGGCCCACTCTTACAGGCAGACCTTGGTAAGTGTACATAGGCACCGTGTCACACTCACATGCAAAGCAATGCAGTGGGGCACACACATCCAGGCACTGGAATATGAGCAGACAGAAATGTGTGCACATACATGCACACCTCCAGACCACGTAGACTGTCACACGTGCACAGCAGCACGCACACAGACACCTAAATCCTCCCACCCTCAGACACCAGCACAGGTGCCCAGCCAGGCCGCAACACCAAGCCCCTCCCCCACCCCTTTTCAGAGGCAGGTGGAGTGGGCTGGGATTTGCGGGCGTTGCCCCTCCTCCCTCCCTCTGGCCACTGCTCTCCAAGGTCCACAGTCTCATTGGGGTCTGGAGCCCGCCCCTGCCCCCCAACCTGGCGCCCGGGGAGCGACTGGAGAGAGGGCGCGATGGGAAACCTGGTCTCAAATCCTTCGGATTTTAATTCCTTAAATTAACACCTTCCTTGCCTCCGGCCTGGCCTGCCCAGAATCCCTCCCGGTCTGGCAGCCTTGCGGGCCTCTAGAGGGCTGTGGGGAAGGAGGAAGAGGAGGAGGCTGCGGCTGGGGTCCTCCCTGCCTGCCTTCTCTCTCCAGGAGCGGTCCCCCTGCGAACCCGCGACTCGTCCTTACCTCCTCCACCCCGCGGCGAGGCCAGGCCCCGGCTGGGGGTGCAGAGGCAGCCCCCGCGTGCCTGGTCCAGATGAAGGGCCGCCTCGGGGCCTGGGATCTCGTTCCCCACTGCAGCCTCGGGTGGCCGCCGCGGCTGGAGCCCCCGCCTCCCTCTCGGGGCGGGGGCGGCCAAGCCTCCCAGCCAGTCGCGGCGGGAGGGGCACACCAACCGGGTGGGGGAAGATTGGAGGAGAGGAGGGAGGAGGGGTGCGCGGCCGGAGAAAAGGAAGGGAAGGGGGAGGGAGGCAGCTGGGAGGTGGGGCGGAGCCGGCCCCTCCTCGGGGGCGGGCGCTCCTGCAAACTGGGGAGCGGCAGATGCCGCCAGAAGCGGCTGCGCCGGGACCCCACGTTTTCTAATGAAGGTGGTTTGGATGGGGGAGGGGTCCGCGGCGCCGCCCTGGGGTTCCGGGACCGCTCTGGCCGCGCTGCTCCTGGGTCCCTGTCTTGCCGGCTCCTGGAACCGCGCTGAGCATTCTCCCGGCCCCGGGCACCCCCAGTTGTGGCCTCTGCTGCCCACCTTTAATTCGAACCTCTCCTGCCTAACCCTACCCACCTGGCTTGGGCCTGCTCCTACTCGGGGCAAATCCTAGGGTGGGCGGTTCTGTGGAAGAGGGCCGGCGCGCTGCAATACTCCTGGGATATTGCCCCGGTCCCTAAGCGGCCCCGTTTGCTACGCGCCTGGGTTGTGTACTTGGCAACCTCGGGTCCGATGCGTGGTCTCTGCGGAGACTGCTTGAATAAGTCCGCTCTGGGCATCCCCAGAACATGGGGAGCTGGGAGTGGCTGTTCCAGGCTACTCGGTGTCCTGGAACCCAACCTTGCCCTTGAGGGTGCCACTTAGGAGCACATCCCATTGCAGACAAATCCATCGCAGACCTAGAGAAAGAAAGGGGCAGGCCTCCGGACTGTTTCTTCCAACCCACTTCCACCTCAAACATGGTTAGGAAAGAAGCCTGGATCCCTGGAACTAGAGCATCTAGAGGGCCTGGCCCTTGGCTTAAGGCCTGTCCAGCTGTTGAAGCAGGAACAGTCTGGCTGCCCTAGGCTTGGAAGATGTCCACAGGGCTGCAGTGGGGCCTGAGCAATCAGGGGACGGGGGCTACAAGCCCAGGGCTGAGCTGGTCTTGGATGAGGAAAGGGGAAGATGGAATTTCAGGCTAGGGATGGTACTTGGGCTGAGGCATAGAGACAGGCTTGGGTAAGGTTGAGCACCAAGGCCATAAGGGGCAGTCTGGCTGCAGCAGAGCGGAAAGCCAGCATAGTCCCAGGATTCTCCAGTAAAGGCTAATGGGACTTCCCTTGACCACATTCTACTCCAGCTAAGGCAGAGGCATTGGGCATTTAGTATCAGGAAGGATCATTTGTAGACTTGTCAGTGGCCCTGGGGAGAGGCAAATTTAGTAAGGTTCGAGGCTGAATAGTGGCCAGATCAAACTGCCCCCTCGCAACACCTTCTCTTCCTTTCCTTAGCTCCCAAATCTCTTTCTTCCTCCAGAAAGTGTTCTTATATTGAGCAAATGAGAAATCACTTCTCCTGAGATCTAAATGATACCAGCTTCTATTAACGAAGTGCCAAGCATTATACTAATCATTTTTATGCATGCCATTCAATCATCCTAATAAACCTATGGAGTAGGTATATTATTACCCCCAATTTACAAATGGGAAAGCTAAAGTTCAGAGTTCAAGAAATGGCACAGCCAGGATGTGAACTCACATCACTAAACTCCAAAGTCTTTGCTTAACCATGGTGCCCTTCTCCAACCTCTTTACTGTATTAAACCCACTGAGCCTTCCCCTACCAAAATTCAGATTCCCTAAATCCACCCACTTTTGTAGTGAGCCAAAAATATCCATATATTGTCTTGGTTCTACCTTTTCTAGTGATGTTTGCCCTCACTCTGTGCTTCTTGTGAATATGCAAAAATGACTCAGGGCATGCTTGTGTACATATGTATGTGCTTTTGTGCAAATGTGTATGCATGCATGTGCATGCAGGTGTATGTCTGTGCATATACAGATGCACTCATGTCTGTGTGTGTTTGTGAGTACATGTATGTGTGAATGCATGTGTGTATATGTGGAAATACACTACACACACATGTATAATGAATGCACATGTGTTTGTGTGTGGGTTTATTTGTGTATGTATGTGGGTGTGCATATGTGTGCATGCATGTGTGCTTGTGCGCATGTGTGCCCATGCTACATTTCACAGACAACAGTTCGTGCCTGGTTGTTATGGGAACCACAGTTCTAAAAATGTTAAACTGAATCCCACTCCATGTGGGCCAGAGAAACCAAGAGAGAGCAAGCTGAGTGACAGACACATTTGGGGACCCAGTGCTAAGGCAGAGAATCATGGCCTCAACAAGAACTGGACAGTCACAGACCAGCTGGAAATGTGGTCGCCCTTATGAGACCCAATGGCTTGGACTTGGGCCTCAATCCTGCTTCTTCCCATCCTTCCCTCCTGACCCTTTCCCAGCTTCATGGTCTCCAACCACCTCCCTTCCTCTTTCCCTTTTCTCTTTTCCTTTCTCCTTTCAGCACTTTAGGCCCTTTTTTGGCCAACCAGTGTGCACAAAATTATTGTACTTAAGTATATGGACAGTAGGCTTGGTGATATGGTGGCCACACAGGTGGATCAGACAGTCTCTACCTTTGAAGGAGCTCAGTGGTGGGAGGAGTTGGACAGTACATGCAGGGAGGGGAGAGAGAGTAAAGGAAGAAATGACAGAGGAAGAAATGAAGATAAATTTGGTTCAGGTATGAAGGGCTTTAACTGCAGTGCATTCTGGAGGAAAGTGGAAGCTGTGGTCAGTTTGGGATAAAACACTGTGAATAATGTTTTAGGGAAATTACATCAGTAGCAATGTGCAATGTGGAATGGAGAGAGAATGGAGGCAGAGGTAGCTCAGTTTGGTTTAGTGCAGGCTTGTCTCAAATAGGAAACAGGAGTTGGGGGAGGGGAAAATAGCAGACATTCTGTGTTGCTTTGTCAAACTGTCCCACACATCTTACTTCACACCAAGACTCATACTACTCTTCTCTCTCTAGGGTGGGAATCAGGACTTGAGTGAACCTTTGTTACTGATGTGTATGTTGAATTCCTCAAGTGCACTGGAAAGGAAAAAAGTTGGGACCACTGACCTGGAATATGGTAGGCACACAATAATCCTTGCAGAATAGGGATAGTCCCAGGTCTTGGAACTGGAAGGCCCAGGTTCAAGGTCCACCTCAGTCTCTCATCATCTGTGTGCCCTTAAGCCTTAACCCGCAAACCTCTTGAGCCTTAGTTTCCTCCTCTATACACTGAGGGGTCAGAAAGGGTATTCTTAAAAGCTCCTTCTACCTACAGGCTTCTATGCAATTCTGTGTGACTGTCCTAGCCACGGTGTACACATATGTGAAGGGGGTAGCATGGACTGAGGAGCTGGCAATAGGCACAGAGAGGATAAATGTGGGAAGTATTTTAATAGAGGAATAAACATCTTTTGGCTTCAGTTTTAATCAATATTGTTGAATGAATAAACCATAGACCCTACTGCTACAGAATAGGTGGACTGGTTCACAAAATGTAACAGACATTTGAAATGTTTAACAGATTACAAGAAAGGAAAGAAAATCTATATGAAACAAAATAAGGGAATTGAGACAAAGAAATGAAAGCAAGAGATGTGTTGTGACTAACCACCGGAGGTACGGGGACCAGGGAACATTGCTCTTCTGTCCTGACTTGGACGCTGCTTTTGAGTAATGGGGGAGTTAGTTGCCTCTGAGAATTAATAACTATTTGAGTTAGGGTTTAAACACACAACACCTGTATGTACAGGAATCCCAGGCCAAGAAATTAAGATAAAGACTGATCTCTATCAGTTGATATTTCAGTTTGCTTGTGACCACCCAGCATAAGGAAACACAAAACTTCTCAGGAGAAACACACCCTTAACCCAGGCCACAGAATATTACTGTCCAGGTAAATCCTCACTGAAAATGAGCTTACAAGCTAAAGATTACAGTATATAAAAGGAAGCAGTGTACCATGAATGAGAGTAGATAAGGCCCTGAAGAACTTCACTAAGATCAAACAGGTCTGAGTGACAGCCTAGATGTGGGGGAGAGAAGGGTCAAAGGTGAATCCCACAGAAGAATTTTAGTTATTTGGTGAATCCAGGGAACCAAACAAATAATAGTCGCCATTAGCAGCCATTGGGTAGAGGGAAGGATGATTTGATTTTAGACAATGAATTTGAAATAGTGGTGGGACATCCATGTGGAGATGTTCATTAATCAGAACCAAGGGGCTGGCTGGAGCTGGAGTGAAGCCCAGGCCTGGGCGACTCAGAAGCCATCTATGTAGCTGTGAGAGCTGAAAGCTGGGAGTAGGAAATAGGAGAGAGCTCAGAACCAAGGCTTGGAAAACACCCACATTTGGAGGACCAGATGAAGAAGAGGAGCAAGTAAGGACAGTGAGCTCTTTCTTAATCCTTGATTCTGTTTGGGTTGATTTTCTGATTATTTGATTTTAATCCTTTCCATCTCTGACCTCACATTCCCTTACCTCAGAATCTCTAGGGGAAGCTCCAGTAAATGGAGCAGTTTCCCTTTTCATCCTGGAACCAAGATGGGTTCTGGTACCAACACCACTACTAAGTCACTTCAACTTTCTCATCAGTGATATTAGGCCTAGGTGTGTGTGTGGACAAGATGAGGCTGCTGAAGGGGGCAAGGGTGGCATGGTTAGCTGTCACCCACCCATATTTTGTCAGGGCTTCTTCCTTTGTTCAAGGTGTGTGGTCTGGGACCAGTTGCTTGAAATGTGGGCCTTTGTGCTCTTCTTTACCATACTTCGCATGGAAAGTGAAATCAGTGAAAGCCACTTTTATGACTATAAGTAAAAAGTGTGGTCACTCAAGTAAGTAAGATAAGTAAGACTCATCATTATCTTATGTTTCCATGAACCTACCACTTACCTGTTACAGTGTCTGATGGTCTGTCATTTGAACCTTTCTGTAGAGCTAAACATTGCCCTCTGCCGGCTACTCTTTAAAAATGTTAATTCTCCTAGAAGAGGTAATACTAAATCCCTTACCACAAATTGGTTTATTAAATACAAGATACTCAGCCATGTGAAAGCACTTAACACTTAGGGAGAGAAATGGGTGGAATTCTCTGACCTGATAATTTTGTCTCTGGTCAGCTGGACTGTGGGGATGGAGGGTGAGCACATCTGAGACTGAAGGGATGAAGGAGCCAAAGGCTCAGAATCTGGGCTGGTCTGGCATGACAGGGCAATAAGGCTCTCTTAATTCAAGAACAGCTCAACTCAGACGAGAAAATAATGAAACCCCCAGACAGGCCCTATCCTTTCCTTAACAGAGAGGAATTGTTGGGAAGGAGAAATGGGGTGCACAGCAGGCTTTTAATGCTCCAAGTTCTGCCGAAGGTGGCCAAAAAGAGTGAAAAAGTTTTGGGGCTGGGAGTTCAGGGAGTAAATGAGGGCTAAATTTCACCCACCTCTCACTTTCCCCATCACAGTATCATGCTTTCCTCACCAACGTCCCAGCTCCACCTGCCCCCTCTCCACTCTGACCACCCCGGCAAAGCCATGAAGAGCTCACCTGAAAAGAGGGGTAGGGAAAAGGGGTCTGTGCCAGGTGCAAGGCTAGATGATAAATGGGTAAATCTCCTCTTGGAGAAGCTCCGCTGCGAAAAGAGCCTCAGGCAGGCACCCTCTTCTTGCTGGACTTGGCTTTGCCTATTAGTGGTCTGGCTCACAGCATGTGACTCTCATACAGATGCACAGGCAGTGCCTGGAGTTTCTGTAATACCCAATACTCTGGGTGTTCATAGTGCTGAAATACTGCAGTCTTGTGTTGCTGTCGCTACTACCTGGGACTCCCTCCAGTTGCCCAACCTATTTCATCTCCTGGTAAGAAGCCTTTCCAAATAATCTGAATTTGACCCTGTCTGTTACTGGCTGGGTTACCCAGCAAGTTACCTACTTTGCTTTCTCATCTTTGAAACAGAGTATCTGCCTGCTGCACTCAGGAATTGTGAGAATTAAGAAAGATAATATGTGCATGTTTAACACCTAAACCTCTCAGCCACTCTCCATTTCCAGAAACACCCTGAGCCCTTAGATCAGCTGTGATTAAATTCATTCCTTAATTCAGTACATATTTATTGAATGCCTTCTATGTGCCACAGTGCCTGATATTAGGTGCATACTGACTCCATTAGCGTGAGGATCTCCTTTTTCTTCTGGCACATATTCTCCAGGGGCAGTGAGTGGTTAGGGGTCAAGGTCAGAAGCTTGGATGGCAGATCAGTAAGCTTTTAGCACGATACTTTTAATTGCAAAAATAAACAGTTTTGTCAACTGCTTGAGAGTAGCGTCTGCTTTACAAAATTAACAACAACAAAAAGAAAATAACCCCAAAGCAAAACGTTACATCCAATGGCTGCTGGAAACGACACTGCTGTACAAAATCCCGCGCGAGACCGGCTCTGCGCTGCCCCAGCCTGCCTCTGGGGGTTGCGGTGGGGCTAGGGGAGGGCGTGGGGCGTGCGCCAAGCCAGGTACAAAAGACTGTCTTAAGTCCCAAAGAAATGCCTACTCAGTGGGTGCCCTGAGAGGGATTTTCCCAAAGCGCAGCTAAACGCGGGACACAGTGCCTGGGCCGCGGGAGCTGTCCACGGAGCTGGTGCTGAAGGGCGTGTGCAGTGGGCGCTTCACGGGAACTGGAAGTTGGACCAAGCCGGCTCCCGGGCGTGACGGGAAGAGGAGTGGGGAGGAGGGAGTGGGGACAGGCCAGGTCTTTTTGTGCGCGCCGGACGGCTACGCCCCAATTTACAAACCCATTTCTCCCCTCACAGGGCGGCGAAGGACAGGCCCAACGAGTAAAAGCCAAGGCCTTTGAGCCGCTCCTCGGCGCGCGCCTTCTGCTTGAGGTGCACCTTGCTGTGCCGTTTCTTCTCATCGCTGCGCGCGAAGCGGCGGCCGCACACGTCGCAGGCAAAAGGCTTTTCGCCTGTGTGAGTGCGCACGTGTGTGGTAAGGTGGTCGCTGCGGCTGAAGTTGCGGAGGCAGATGCGACACTGGAAGGGCTTGTGACCCGTGTGTATGCGCAGGTGGCGGTTGAGCTCGTCGGAGCGCGCAAAGCTGCGTACACAGCTCTCCACAGGACAAGCAAAGGCCTTGGCATGCGGCCGCGGGCAGAAGCAGCGCGCGCTGCACTTGCCGCCCCGGCGCCCCTTGCGCCGCACCTTGGCAGGGGGGAATGGAGCCTGCGGTGGTGGCCCAGGAGGCTCAGGTACGCCACTGCTTCCAGAGATGTCTGCTACCAGGGGTTTCGAGAAGTCCGCCGCGGCGCTGCGGAGGCTCAGCGGGGACAGCTGAGGCTGCGTGCTGGCCAGAAACTCTCCGCTGTCGCCGGTACTCCCCTCCTCCCCACTAGGAGGGGTCAGGAGCTCCGGGATGCTCTCGGTCCCCGCCCCTAAGTCACCCGGGGCCAGCGGGAAAGCGTCATAGGCCCCCGTAGGGTAAAGTCTGTTGGCCGGATCGGCCGGCAGCTCCGCGGGGCAGCTGATGGACAGCAGGTCTTCAATCTTGGCCCCCATCGGAGGGAAACGGGCCTCAGGAGCGCCCTGGTAGCCTCCCTGTGACCCACAGCTCCCTGAGGGCAGCTCCCAGGGAGCGTAAGGACCTTTGAAGGCCGAGGCAGTGTCCAGAGCTGGTGAGGCCGGAGGGGCCCGGAGGCCTGGCTTGACGTCGGGCGGAGAGAGCTGAGGCTCATACAAGCACTGCGAGGGGGTGCCCGCTGAAGGCGAGACCTCCCAGAGCGCCTCTGGGAAGGTGGCAGAGCCCAGATCCGGGGAGTAAAGGTCTGGCGGACCCGGCAACAAGGTGTCGGGGCCTGCGGGAAAAGAGGCGTCCAGTGGAGAGCGGGATGCTGCCGCCTCCGGGCCGGGGAAAGATGCCAGACCTAGGATACCCGACATGAGATTGAAGAGTGCCTCCGGGTCGTGCGGGTGTTCGGGCACTGCCTGGATGAAGAAGCTACCGCTGTAGCTGAGGCCGGGAGGGGGCGTGGGTGGAGGCCCCTCCAGGAGGCAGGAATCAGCTAAATCCCCCCCGGCACCGCAGCTGCTCAAAGCCCAGCTCAAGAAGTCACCTGCTGAGGAGGGAGCAACAATCAGCTCCTGGCACAGCAAAGGGCGCGCCCCAGAATCCGCAGCCTTAGTCCACGAAGCCCTTGGTGCGCACTGACGCATACAAAGTGCCTTTTGCACATCTGATCCAGCCGAAGCCGCCATACGCCCCAGACGCGCACACAAACATGCACACGCAAAACACACGTGCAGGCAAAAGGACGCCTGGATACACGCACGGGTTCCTGCGGAGGCGCTGGTGGCCCACTGGGGGTGGGAATGGCAGTGCGAAGCCCAGGACCCCAGAACCTCTTACCGCCCCTACCCCCACAGGTCCAGCGTCCCAGTCCCTGACGGTTCTCAGGCACCGTGCACCCCCGAGCTGAGCAGCTGTCTGAGCATCCTCGGCCGCGCTCCTTACCTCCGGAGTAGCCGGCGGTCGCTGGTGCGTCCCTGGCCGACAGCCGGGACAATTCGGTGCTGGGTTCGGCGCAGCAGTCCTCGGTGGACTTGGCGAGGAGCGCGTCGGGGCCGGAAAATTCACTAAGGTGGAGCATGGCGCGGCGGCGACTGCGGGGCGCCGGGGGCCTCGCCCGTTGGGCTTGAGGGAGTGCGGGTGGCGACGAGGCCGGCAGTCGGGGTGCCCCACGCCTCGCAGATCCGGGCACCCGGGCTCCTGGCTTCAGGGGCTCACCTCTCGGAAAGTGGTTGCGAGGCCGAGGAGACCTTGCTAGCCGAGACCAGCCTCTGGCGGCAGCTCCTCGCCTCTCCAAAGCGCGGCCGGGCTCCCCCAATCCTTGGCCCCCCCACTTATATAGCAACGGCGGCGCTGGCTCCGGGCTTCCGACTCCCCGGGCCACTGCCATTTCGGGAGGCCCCGGCCCTGCCGTCGTGACGTAAATGCCCAAACATGGACACAGGATGTCTGTCGGGGACTCCCGAAAAGGAAAGCTCGGGCTGTGACGTCGACGCCGCCGCCGCTGCCGGGCCCGTGCCGCTGCGTGCGCGCGCGCTCCCCAAGCACGGAGCCCCGTGCGTGCCAGGGCCGAGGGTGCGCTTGGCCCGGGCGCTGCGCCGCATGAGGGCTAACGACCAGTTAGTGCGTTTCCCGCCTGGAGGCAGAAGCGGAAGGCAGCCGAGGAAAGACCACGTGGGCTTTGGGTGCCACAGATTCGGTTCGAAACCACTTTCTGCCACTTCTGTTGTCATTTAATCTCCCGGGAGGGACGTCAGCGTCCTCACCTGCGACATGGAGATATTTATATCTACTTCGTAAATTTGCAATAAAGAGTAATTGGGTTCCAGTATGTAAAGTTCTATGCACAAGGGCACACAGTAAACCACAGAGATTATCACCATTATCCATTGTTTGCTAACACCTCTATTTTTTTCATTTTGTTAACAGTCTTTTCTTAAGTTTGTTCTAGGAAAAATATGTTGCCTAAATTAATAAGGACCATAATATTTGCTAATGGTGAGGAAAAAAGTATTACTACAGAAAAGTATATGCCAAATTGAAAAGCAAAAGCCTCTCTTTTCCCTACCCACCTACCTCCTGAGGAAGCCACATCTAAGTTTCTTGTGTATTCTTTTAGAAAAAAATATGCATATGCAAGCATACATGCTGTTCTGCAATATAATTTTTTCCCACCTACAATAGCTAAGAAATTATCCAAACATAAGGAGTTCGGGCATCCTTTTCTACAGCTGTATAGTACTCCATTGTAAGGGGGGTCAATTTGTTCACTGTGAGCATATAGGAAGTTTCTAACCTTTTGCTTTTATCAACAATTAGCCAACATCCTTGACTATATAAATATATCTGTGAGTTAAATTCCAATGAGTGTAATTCTGTGTCAAGAGTATATAAAATTTTGATAGACAACTGGCAACTTGTCCTTCAGAGAAGTAGGGCCAATTCCTGCTCCCACCTTCCTCACCCACAGGGTATGAGATGCCTCTGTAGACATTTTTTCTGCCTTCATACAAATGACTTTTACTCTAGGAATGTTCCCAGCAACACAAAGAGAATCCACAAATTATTTTTCCATGAAATCAGTACCCCAAATAGTTGGGATTCTTCTGAAAGAACAAAATTTTTTTAATCCCCTAAATTTAAGGAGACTGTGAATCTTGGCTGCAGAAAGTCAGTCAACTCCAACAAAGAAGCCTGACTACTTCCCTGATCTCATCTCTCTTCTGCTGTGTTTTTCCCTCTGTATTATTTTCTCCTCCTCTTTTTAACTTTTTCATTTTATTTTGTGTTATGTTCATTTAACTCCTTTCTGAAACCAAATCAGGGAATGAAATAAATACGGGAGAGCATGCTTTTCTTTACAAAAAGCATCAATTCTTGGGACTCTGGCTGTTGGAAAGTGGGGAGGGAAGGGATGGGTTCCCTCTTCCTTCTCTACTTTCCTAGAAATAGGAGCAAAGCCATCCAGGGCTGATGAGCTACAGCATGACTGGCAGTGTATCTCCCAGCTCCCCTTGCCTTTTCAAGAAAGAATGCCAAGAATGCCCAGACACATGCCTTTCACCCTATGTCCATCATCCAAACATTCATTCACTTGATTTCTGAATGTTCTAAGTGCCTACTATGGGCCAGAAATTGATTTTGGTTTTTATTCTACCAGGACCCTGAGGTCCTCCAGCCCTAGCTGCCCCCTCCAACAATGATCCTTTAAGTGTGTTCACGGAGTATGTCATCATACTCTGTAAAAACAGGTGCAGACACACTTGCATTCATCTTCTCCTCGTGTCTGGAAATCATACAAAGGTTTTTCAAAGAGTCATGCATGTGCAGCATGTCCTAACAAATGTCACAGACATAGTTCTATGTTAGCAGCACCTATGTTTGCACGTGAGAAATGCAGAAACCAACCACATGTCTGTAAGGACGAGACACACAGAACACTATTTCCCTTATACTCTATTTCAGAGCTGGGATTTGGTTCTAAACCAAATGCATTGCCAAGACCAGGTGAGCCCACACCAGACATGCAGGGTGCACATGTCTCAAATCCATTCTGGCACCTTGCTGCCTGGGAGGGAGGGGGAGTGGAGGGGTTCGCCTAGGCTGGTATCCAGGGCTCCCCAGGTTGCTCTGTCGGGCCAGATTGGCCAGCCCCAGGTTCCCTGTCCTTTCTGCTGCTCTTTTCTCTGCCACAGCATTCCTCCTCCTTCTTAGTCATAGATAATTCCCCTACTCCTTTGGCAAGTTCCCAGGCCATTGCTGCTTTCTGCCAAGGGTTGTTGGACTACGTCTGTGTTAAGACATGGGTCCAAGTCACCCCAACTTCCTCTTGTGAGAGGCCAGGCCTAGAGGCAGAGCTGGGGAGGAAGGAATGTGTAGGAGAGGAGATGGGGAACACAGTTTATGCTCTGGGTGTGGGCTGGACCACACCCCCATCTCTGCACCACTCATCTTCAGTGAACACACACACACACACACACACACACACACACACACACACACACACACACACACACTTACAGATGGGATGGTTACCTCTGGTGGACAATTGTATCTACACTTGATTCCTTGAGGATGAGGAGGGAATATGAATTTTGTAGCCCTTCCCAGCTTAGCCCCTCTTAGCCCCAAATTTTAACAGCTTAAAAAGAAATTCCAGGCCCAGATATAATAAAGATATTTGGGAGGAGATGGAAGAGAGAGGAGCTTAGATCTATGAGCCCTACTTTAATTCACACTGCAAATGTAAAAACACAAATTTACAGGGAAAAAAGGGAAGTCATATACACTGAACACTTTACAAACATCATTTGATTATCCAAAAAGCTTTGTGGAGTAAGGAATTGGAGACATATTTCACAGATGAGGAAAAAGTATCGAAAAGGTTAAATATCTTGCAAAGGCCACACTTAATTCAGCTGCAGGGCTTAGAGTCAAGCCCAGGCTAGCCTACTCCACAAAATAATTTAGGAAAAGATAATTCATTTTACAAAAGATTCACTTTAAGATGACTTTAGATGGAGAATCTCCATCTAGCTTTTCAGATAGGGTATGATGTACAAACTCAGTCTAGTTGGTGTCCATCCCCGCAAGAATTCCCTGGTGTGAATTGCCAAAGATAGGAACACCATGGGTCACATCAGATGCATGCGGAGGAACGCAATACAAGGTCCTTGGGAGCCAGTGTGGAAGTTAGTGGTGGTGGTGGTGGTGGTGTGTGTGTGTGTTTGTGGTTTGGGGTGGGTCAAATGGGATTTCTGGTTTCCATGGGAAAAGGTGGGGGAAGGAGAGTTTACCTACCAGATAAGCACTGAAGGGACAGCTACTGAATCAATTAATGAATGAACAAATTCATTCATTAAAAGTTCATTGATCACAGCCCTGTGCCAGGCACTGCAGAGGCCTTTCAGATGCTGATGCTACAGTGGGTGAGACTAGAAGCTCTGGAACCAGGGAGGGAGACGAGGAAGGGGATCTGAAGGATTAAGCCTCCCTTCTCTCTCTTCTGGGAAGGGCCCAGCCCCTGTCCTCAATCTGGTAATGCTGCTGCCTCCTCCCCCACTCCCCACCTTGAGCTTTCTGCTCTAAATATCATTGTGTTCAAATAATAGTGTATATATTTTAAAAGACTCCAAGAAGACAGCTGCCTCAGAGCATTAATCATGAAGAGGCCAGCACTCAGTCTCCATGGCGACTCCTGACAGGGAGCTCAGGAACAGCTCACGTCCTACTTCCTGGGGCCATGGAGATGCAGGGACACAGCATCTCTCACCCTTCTCTTTCCTCTCTGCCCCTCCTTCCCCCCCACCTCTTCCTCTCCTCCTTCTCTTTTTCTCTTCCTAAATGATTTATTTAAAAGCAGGGACAGAGGCAGGATCCAGCCATCAGACTAACAAGGAACAAAGCCAAAGAAGATGTAGCAGAGAAGTCTGCCTTCAACAGCAGCCTCTGTAGTATACCACTCCCCTCCCCAGACTCCTGCCATGTCCCCCGTCTTCTCTGACCACTAGGGCAGATGGAGTCTGAACTGTCCTTGAGGCAAGGGACCACCATCAGGGTCCTCTGTCTCTTCCCTTTTCCTGCCCATGGCCAGTTATTGGTTTATGGTTTGGGTCCTTACTATTATTATTATTTTAATGTCCACAAAGTAACATAGGCCCACTGGAAAAAGGCAAACATGTTACAATTTATATGCAAGAAATGAAAATGTATTTTGCAATTTTATACCCAGATATATACATTTAAATAGTTTCAGATTGATTCCAATAGGTTTTTCTTCATGCATAGTTATTCAACATTCATCTATTCAACTGTAGCATCAACGTCACCATCATCATCATCATTATTATTTTTAACAAGAACAAGGTTTAATGTGAATATAAAACATACATACATAATCTGGGAAAGATAAGGGCCCATTTTGTTAAATGGATAGGAGGAAATGAAGCCCCTATAAACAGCCACAGGCACTTTAGTAGTTCCAAGACTAGAGAAAACCGTCCTTACAACATACACACTCCTGAGGGGCAGGCTCCTGGTTTTCTGTAGAAAGAGAGCAGGCTGAGTTTCCCATAAAGTCAAGTCCATTCATGCTACATACAGATCGCAGACAAACATCTTCTACATATTTGTTGAGATTCATGACAGAAGGACAGAATCAAGTGGTGGTCCCTGTGAAGCTGTGATCAGTACAGCTTGCTGTACCCAGAACTCAGCAGTGGCTGTTTGACCAGGAGCCTCCACGCACGCTGCTGGCTCCTGCAGAGTCACAGGGCTGCCCTGCCGGGGCGATGGGGGGCAGGTGTTTGGGCTGAGAATAGACTAGTTTCTAACAGTGATGGTACTGTCCCCTGTTGCACCACCTGCATTTTGTTGGCTGGCATTTATGGGGTCCGTGAGGATGTCCAGTCATAGCAGGCGTGGTGCTATCACCCATACCTCCACCTGTGCTCTGGGCAGGTGGGCTCCAAATGATGTAATGGCAGGTGGTGACACAGGGACCTCCTATTACAGGTGAGATGTTTTACTTCAACTGTGTCACCTGTGTTTTGGCCCAGTGGCCCCCAGCTGTACTGATGGAATATAGGAACACCAGGTCCTTCAGTCACGGGAATAATGTTGTCCCCTACCTTCATGCCACCTGCTTTCTTTCAAGTGTGCCCCAGGTACTTGGGGTAATGGTGGAACTAGAGGTGGGTAATTAGAGGCAGGAATAACACTGGCACTCGGAGCTGCAGTGGCTGTGGTGTGCCCAGGAGAGCCCCAGCTGCCCTGATGGAAGGTGTTAATAGATGTGATTCTTGACACACATCTCTTTTTCATGATGGTGGTTCCTCCAAATGTGGGAGGTCTTACATGTCCAGGTGGGCTCCAGGCCCGTTGATGGAGTGTGGGGACACTAGGGCCTCCCATCATGGGAACAGTGGTGTGGCCTCCCATTGCTGCACCATCTTTGTTTAGGACAGGTGAGCCCCACATGCTTGGACTTAAGGTGGTATTCATAGGGTGTCCTCCCATTGAGGTGCTTGCCTGTCATCCTGAAGCAGCCGTGCTGTGGCCATACGGAGCCCAGGTTATCTGGCCACCAAGAGAAACAGAAGTGGGGCTATGTGTCCTCTTCCTGGATGACATCCGGTTGAGTATTTGGGATGCCTGTGAATGAGTGGGGCCTCAGGCAGATACACTGAGCCCAGGTCTCCCTCCACTCATGGGGACTGCAGGAGCTGCCCACACAGGTGGGACTGGTGTGGCACCTGTGAGCAGTGAACTCCTGTTCCCACTGCTGGGCATCCTGGCAGCACCTCTATACTCACTTGTGGTGGCTGTGCTGCTGGGCATACCAGGGGCTGGCGGGACGTTCACAGTGGTGCTAGATGCCAAGACTGGAGATGTGAAACCTGTGAAGTTTGATTGCGTTCTGTGGCCGCTGGGTGACTGGGCGGCAGGAAAGCACGGGGCCGTCCGTTTTCCCAGCAAGTGCAAGTGTTTAGGCTGCTGCCCACCACAGTTTCGAGAAGTGTTGGGAACAGGGATTGCTGGGTTAAAGAGATGGGTGGAAATTGCATTTTGTCTGCTGCCTGCTTTGGAATGTAAAGAGGTGGAGACATGGGCTGAGGCCATACTGCCATTGTGTGGTTTGTTCTGAGATCCAGGAGGTACCATGTAAACTGGGAAGTGATTCTTCCCTGAGACAGGGAGAGACTGGAAAATGACAGCCTGGGAAGGTGGTGTTGTATCTATAACATCATCATCAAAAGTAGGGTTGAAGTTTGCAATTGTGCTGCCCATGGCATTGTGTGGGACTGAAGGTGCCACAAGGAATGAACCAGGAGCCCTGGGGAGAGGGGAGTTCTGGGGCTGCCTCTTAGGAATTCCAGTGGTGGGCTGAGGGGCAGTTTGGGGGCCAATGGGGTGGGTAAAAGGGGGGATGTAGCTGGGGGTCCATAAGGTGGGTTGGTGGAGATTGGTCCCTTTGCAGGGTGGCTCTGGTCCACTCTGCAGCTGATTTGGGTAAATGGGAGCAATCTCCCCGTGGACTCTGGGAGAGAAGTGAAGATGACAGTATGGGAAGGAGGAGTCATGTCCATGTCTGTATCAGGATCTGAAGTAGGTGGGGAGGGCAAGCCTGCAGGTGCCTGGGGGGCAGTGGTGGGAGGGCCTGCAGTGGAGGTGACTGTGGGGACACTGAGAACAGAGTTACTGAGGGAAGGCCCTGGAACCGGAATGGGTAAGAAACAAGGACTGGGAGAATATATACACATAGGTGATGGAAAGTCCCTTACCTAGGAAGGCTGCTGGGAGGAGGTGGTTGAGGTGCTGGGAGGTGTGGGGAGGTCGGAAATAGGAGGTGCAGTAGCTGGGACTGACTGACAAGGGCCTGCATTCTCCTTGGGTGGAGTTCCCGCTACAGGATTGGGACTAAGAGAGGCCTCAGCAGGAACTGGGGAGGAGGAGAGTTAGGGGCCGTGTTTCTTGTTTCCTGATCAGTATTGGTTTGGGGGGAAGGTGGGGGGACAGGTGGGATCAGGGGCCTGGCAGACAGGTCATCCAAGTTGGCGGTGGTAGCAGGGACCTCTAAGGCGTGACTGGTCGAGGGCAGGGAGCCCGCAGTCTCCGGAGCAGGTAGGGAGAAAGAAGGGGCCGGCTGAGGGACACTGCCATCAGCCATGACCTCCATTTTAGCCTCTGAGTTCTTGTTTCTCTGTAAGTCAGTACTGTTCTCCACAGTGCCCGGGTCTTCGGCAACAGCTAAGCGAGGAAATTTAGGAGGTGGGGGCAGATCACCGTGATCCCACGGCGCTGGTAGTGGCCGTGGCAATGGCAGAGTCAGAGGCATGGGTATTCCTTTTACAGGGCCTCCTGTGGGCAGGTCCTGGTAAGGAGCTCCTTGGGGTGTTAGAAGGCTCCGTGCCCTGCATCTTCTTCCCAGACGCTGGCGAGTCTGCAGGGCTCGGCTGATGACCGTCACCCAGCACTTCCTCTGCTGACCTCCCTGGCAGATGGGAGCAGCACGGGGTTGGGTCAGAGGGCACTGCTGCCTCTGGATCAAACTTCTGAGGAGGTAGGACACCTCCAGATGGGTTGTAAGTGGTGCCCACGTGGTCTGCAGAGGAGGAGATCATCTGGGTGGTCTCCCTCGAGCTGTCTTCTGGGAGCCTAGGATGGTCCAGAGGCCCAGGACTGCACTCTGGGGAAGTGAGAACTCTGCTGGTCTCTAGGGGCCCAGATGTCGATGATGTACCCCCACTGCCATGGGGGCTCCTGTTCTCATCATGCTGCCCCGTGGGCTCTGCGTGATAATCCTTCTCCTCCGTCACCCCCTTTCTGGGCTCTTTTGGGAACTGTGCCTCCGGGTGAGGAAGTGGAAGTTGCTAGCTGGCACTGGCCTTTTAGCCTTGACTACCTGCTCAAGTAATGCATGCAGGAGAGCGCATTTTCACCCTGAGGCAGCCTTTTCTGTGGTTCTTGGGGGTCCAAACATCTTGGAATTATAAGTTGAGAGTGTAGACTTCTTTGGCAGGTCCCTCTGGTTCATTGAGGTGAGGACTCCCAGAGGGGAGGATACCGCCTCTGTGGCTCGATGGAAAAGCCAGCTGGTAAAGGCACAGGGTCCCGGTGGAACAGCCTGCAGCCAGGGCAGTTGGCAGGTGCAGGGGCTGCAGGGGGCTCCCTGGCAGGAGAGGCAGCGTCCTGGATGGGAAGGACCAGCAGGCAAAGAAGGTGGGGCTGGGGAGGCCATGGGGTGGGGCAGGAAACCTAGGATGGAAATTGCCCACACAGAAAATCGGTTGTGCGTCAAATGATCCGAGAATAGGGTATGAAACTAGGAGAGGGTCTCCTTTCTTCGAATTCCTCTCTGGCCTAGCACGCACTGAGCTGCCCAGCTACAGCAACTGTGATGTCACCTGGGGCTGTGAGCACTGCTGTGAGCACACCAGCTCCACCCAGAGGAGATCCTGCCAAAGGTCACAGGGTGTGGTCCAAACACCAACCCAGTAAAATTCCTAGCACCCGGGACTGCCCATTGAGGGCTGCAGGTGTTTGGATCAGCGAGACCACCATGCAAACCGTTCAGGGCTGTAATGCCCGCATCTGTCAAAGCTCACCCTGCCCAGGTGCCGGATCTGCAGACCCTCAGCACCTGGTGTGTGGTGGCCAGTGCTGTGTCCTGCAGTCCTGGAGGCCAGGGCCTGCTCAAAGCCCAACGCGGAGCCACCCAGATGCTGCCAGGGTACGGCCCACTCTCCCTGGGCCTTCCCAGCTTCTCTGGGAGGCCTGGAGCCAGGCATGCCTCCTCTGCCATGGCCAGCCAGGTGGGCGATTTCTGAGGAGGGGACCGCATGACCTCCCTTTCTAGCAGGCCGGTTATTTCTTTGCTTCTCAGAAAGTGTAGGACCACCAGTTTTCAGCATAGCAACATCCCACATTCTGAGTGAGCCTTACAGCCCAGATTTTCCCTTTGGTCTAGTTTTGGGCATGAGTCTGGTATATGAATAACACAGCAAACTGGGAAACACTTTTTATTCTTAAATGCATCTCCTTCAGACTCTTCTTTTCAATGGTGTCACCATTCTTGCTGTCAGCCAACCTGGAAGCTTTAGGGGCAACCTTGCCTCTCAGCATCAACCTGTCCATTCCTAATCCTGACAGTTCATCCTTTATGTTATCTGTGAAACTCATTTCCACGTCAGTAACCCTGCTTCTAGTTTTTCTTTTAATTAAGGTATTATTGATATACACTATTATGAAGGTTTCACATGTAAAACAATGTTGTTACTACATTCACCCATATTATTGAGTCCTCCCCATACCCCAATGCAGTCACTGTCCACCAGTGTAGTAAGATGCCACAGAGTCACTATTTGCCTTCTCTGTGCTACACTGTCTTCCCTGTGATCCCCCACACCATGTGTGCCATCATAATATCCCTGAATCCCCTTCTCCCACCCTCCCCACCCGCCCTCCTCAACCGTTCCTCTTTGGTAACCGCTAGTCCCTTCTTGGGGTTGGTGAGTCAGCTGCTCTATTGTTACTTCAGTTTTGCTTCATTGTTACACTCCACAAATGAGGGAACCCATTTGGTATTTGTCCTTCTCCACCTGGCTTATTTCACTGAGCATAATATCCTCCAGCTCCACCCATGTTGTTGCAAATGGTAGGATTTGTTTTTTTCTTATGGCTGAATAATATTCCATTGTGTATATGTACCACATCTTCTTTATCCATTCATCTACTGATGGACACTTAGGTTGCTTCCATATCTTGGCTATTGTAAGAAGTGCTGCAATAAACATAGGGGTGCATATGTCTTTTTGAATCTGAGAAATTATATTCTTTGGGTAAATTCCTCGTAGTGGAATTCCCGGGTCAAACGGTATTTCTATTTTTAGTTTTTTGAGGAACCTCCATATTGCTTTCCACAATGGTTGAACTAGCTTACATTCCCACCAGCAGTGTAGAAGGGTTCCCCTTTCTCCACATCCTCACCAGAATTTGTTGTTCTTAGTCTTTTCAATACTAGCCATCCTAACTAGTGTGAAGTGATATCTCATTGTGGTTTTCATTTGCATTTCCCTGATAATTACTGATGTTGAACATTTTTTCATGTGCCTGTTGCCATCTGAATTTATTCTTTGGGGAATTGTCTATTCATATCCTCTGCCCATATTTTAATCGGGTTATTTGCTTTTTGGGTGTAGAGACATGTAAGTTCTTTATATATTTTGGATGTTAACCCCTTGTCGGATATGTCATTTACAAATATATTCTCCCATACTGTTGGATGCCTTTTTGTTCTGTTGATGGTGTCCTTTGCTGTACAGATACTTTTTAGTTTGATGTAGTCCCATGGGTTCATTTTTGCTTTTGTTTCCCTTGCTTGAGGAGATTCGTTCAGGGAGAAGCCGCTCACGCTTATATTCAGGAGATTTTTGCCTATGTTGTCTTCTAAGAGTTTTATGGTTTCATGACTTACATTCAGGTCCTTGATCCATTTCGACTTTACTTTTGTGTATGGGGTTAAAAATAATCCAGTTTCATTCTCTTGCATGTAGCTGTGCAGTTTTGCCAACACCAGCTGTTGAAGAGGCTGTCATTTCCCCATTGTATGTCCATGGCTCCTTTATCATATATTAATTGACCATATATGGTTGGGTTTATATCAGGGCTCTCTAGTCTGTTCCATTGGTCTATGGGTCTGTTCCTGTGCCAGTACCAAATTGTCTTGAGTACTGTGGCTTTGTAGTAAAGCTTGAAGTTGGGGAGCATAATCCCCCCAGCTTTATTCTTCCTTCTCAGGATTGCTTTGGCTATTCAGGGTCTTTTGTGATTCCATATGAATTTTAGAATGATTTTCTCTAGAAAAATGCTGTTGGTATTTTGATAGGAATTGCATTGAATCTGTAGATTGCTTTAGGCAGGACGACCATTTTGACAATATTAATTCTTCCTATCCATCAGCATGGGATGTGTTTCCATTTATTGGTATCTTCTTTAATTTCTCTCATGAGTGTCTTGTAGTTTTCAGAGTATAGGTCTTTCACTTCCTTGGTTAGGTTTACTCCTAGGTATTTTATTCTTTTTGATGCAACTTTGAATGGAATTGTTTTCCTGATTTCTCTCTCTGCTGGGTCATTGTTAGTGTATAGGAATGCCATAGATTTCTGCATATTAATTTTGTATCCTGCAACTTTGCTGAATTCAGATATTAGATCTAGTAGTTTTGGAGTAGATTCTTTAGGGTTTTTAATGTACAATATCATGTCATCTACAAACAGGGACAGTTTAACCTCTTCCTTGCCAATCTGGATGCATTTTATTTCTTTGTGTTGTCCGATTGCCGTGGCTAGGACCTCCAGTACTATGTTGAATAGAAGTGCGGAGAGTGGGCATCCTTGTCTTGTTCCCGATCTTAAAGGAAAAGCTTTCAGCTTCTAGCTGTTAAGTATAATGTTGGCTGTGGGTTTGTCATATATAGCTTTTATTATATTGAGGTACTTGCCCTCTATACCCATTTTGTTGAGAGTTTTTATCATGAATGGATGTTGAATTTTGTCAAATGCTTTTTCAGCATCTATGGAGATTATTATGTGGTTTCTTTCCTTCTTTTTCTTGATGTAGTGGATGATGTTGATGGATTTTCGAATGTTGACATCCTTGCATCCCTGGAATAAATCCTACTTGATCATGATGGATGATCCTTTTGGTGTACTTTTGAATTCACTTTGCTGATATTTTGTTCAGTATTTTTGCATCTATGTTCATCAGGGATATTGGTCCGTAGTTTTCTTTTTTTGTGGTGTCTTTGCCCGGTTTTGGTATTAGAGTGATGCTGGCCTCATAGAATGAGTTTGGAAGTATTCCCTCTTCTTCTACTCTGTGGAAAACTTTAAGGAGGATGGGTATTAGGTCTTCACTAAATGTTTGATAAAATTCAGTGATGAAGCCATCTGGTCCAGGTGTTTTGTTCTTAGGTGTAGGGCCTTCTAATCTAAGAAGTAGCCCTTAAATGCTGAATCATTGCCAAGATCGCGCTCACCGGATAAGCATAGGGCAGCGCCTGAGCGTGCTTTCAAAATGAAACAAGTTTGTTTCCTGGTTACTCCCTATTGGTGGCTTGAGTCTTCTGCGAACGTGATCAGCTCGTGGACACAGTTTGCTTGCATTATGTGCCTTCCTGCGTGAAGAGCTTATGACTGCTTGACCTTTATGCTGATTGGCCCATGAATGTTATATATACTCTGCTGTTTCCGCAATAAATGAGTTCCTGCTTTGACTGAGCTCCCTATTGCATCTGTTTGTCTCCGGCCTCGAGCAGTGAGGCGGAGGCTGGTGTTCGGGCGGACAGTCGGCACTCACCCTTCCCGGTCCTGCCTTGCCGGGGCGTGTCTCCCCCTTCCCGTTCTCTCCGCAGGTTCGGAGGGGGCTCAGGGAAGGCTAAAAACCCTGACACTTAGGTAGTTTTTTGATTACCAGTTCAATTTCGTTGCTGGTAATCGGTCTGTTCAGATTTTCTGTTTCTTTCTGGAAGGTTGTATTTTTCTAGAAAGCTGTCCATTTCTTTTAGGTTATCCAGTTTGTTAGCATATAATTTTTCATAGTGTTCTCTAACAGTTCTTTGTATTTCTGTGCTGTCCGTAGTGATTTTTCCTGTGTCATTTCTGATTCTGTTTATGTGAGTAGACTCTCTTTTTTTCTTGATAAGTCTGGCTAGGGGTTTGTCTATTTCGTTTATTTTCCTGAAGAACCAGCTCTTTCTTTCGTTGATCCTTTCTACTGTTTTATTTTTCTCAATTTTATTTATTTCTGCTCTAATCTTTATTATGTCCCTCCTTCTACTGACTTTGGGTCTCATATGTTCTTCTTTTTCTAGTTTCGTTAATTGTGATTTTAGATTGCTCATATGGGAATGTTCTTCTTTCTTGAGGTAGGCCTGTATTGCAATATACTTTCCTCTTAGCACAGCCTTTGCTGCGTCCCACAGATTTTGCAGTGTTGAATTATCGTTGTCATTTGTCTCCATATATTGCTTGATCTTTGTTTTTATTTGGTCATTGGTCCATTGATTATTTAGGAGCATGTTATTAAGCCTCCATGTGTTTGAGGGATTTTTCATTTTCTTTGAGTAATTCATTTCTAGTTTTATTGCTTTGTGGTCTGAGAAGCTGGTTGGTACAATTTCAATCTTTTTGAATTTACTGAGGCTCTTTTGTGGCCTAGTATATGATCTCTTCTTGAAAATGTTCCATGTGCACTTGAGAAGAATGTGTATCCTGTTGCTTTTGGGTGTAGAGTTCTGTAGATGTCTGTTAGGTCCATCTGTTCTAATGTGTTGTTTAGTGCCTCGGTCTCCTTATTTTCTGTTTGGTTGATCTGTCTTTCAGAGTGAGTGGTGTGTTGAAGTCTCCTAGAATGAATGCATTGCTTTCCATTTTCCCCTTTAATTCTGTTAGTATTTGTTTCACGTATGTAGAAGCTCCTGTGTTGGGTGCATAGATATTTATAATGGTGATATCTTCTTGTTGGATTGACCCTTTTCTCATTAAGTAATGTCCTTCTTTGTCTCTTGTGACTTTCTTTGTTTTGTAGTCTATTTTGTCTGATATAAGTACTGCAGTTCCTGCTTTTCTCTCCCTATTAGTTGCATGAAATGTCTTTCACTTTTAGTCTGTGTATGTCTTTGGGTTTAAAGTGAGTCTCTTGAAGGCAGCATATAGATGGGTCTTGTTTTTTTATCCATCCAGTGACTCTATGTCTTTTGACTGGTGCATTCAGTCCATTTACATTTAGGGTGATTATGGATAGGTATGTACTTATTGGCATTGCAGGCTTCAGATTCGTGGTTACCAAAGGTTCAAGGTTAACTTCCCTACTAAGAGTCTAACAACTCACTTAATATGCTATTACAAACACAATCTAAAGGTTCTTTTTTTGTTTGTTTGTTTTTTCCCTCCTCCTTTTTCTTCCTCTTCCATTCTTTATATATTAGGTATCATATTCTGTACTGTTTGTCTATCCCTTGATTAACTTTAGGGATAGTTAATTTAATTTTGCATTTTCTTAGTAATTAGCTGTTCTATTTTCTTTACTGTGGTTTTAGTACCTCTGGTGACAGCTATTAAACTGTAGGAATACTTCCACCTATAGCAGTCCCTCTACACTGTAGAGATGGTTTGTAGGAGGTAAATTCTCTCAGCTTTTGTTTATCTGGGAATTGTTTAATCCCTCCTTCAAATTTAAATGATAATCTTGCCAGATAAAGTAATCTTGGTTCAAGGCCCTTCTGCTTCATTGCATTAAATACATCATGCCACTCCCTTCTGGCCTGTAAGGTTTCTGCTGAGAAGTCTGATGATAGCCTGATGTATTTTCCTTTATATGTGATCATATTTCTCTCTCTGGCTGCTTTTAATAGTCTGTCCTTATCCTTGATCTTTGCCATTTTAATTATTATATGTCTTGGTGTTGTCTTCATTGGGTCCCTTGTGTTGGGAGATCTGCGCACCTCCATGGCCTGAGAGACTATCTCCTTCCCCAGATTGGGGAAGTTTTCAGCAATCACCTCCTTGAAGATACCTTCTATCCCTTTTTCTCTCTCTTCTTCTTCTGGTACCTCTATGATGTGAATATTGTTCCGTTTGGATCGGTCATACAGTTCTCTCAATATTCTTTCATTCTTAGAGATCCTTTTTTCTCTCTGTGCCTCAGCTTCTTTGTATTCCTCGTCTCTAGCTTCTATTTCATTTATCATCTCCTCCAGCATATCTAATCTGCTTTTAATACCATCCATTACGCTCTTCAGTGATTGGATCTCCAACTGTGATTCATTCCTGAGTTCTTGAATATCTTTCCCTACCTCCATGAGCATGTTAATGATTTTTATTTTGAACTCCCTTTCACGGAGAGTCATGAGGTCCATGTCATTTAAATCTTTCTCAGGAGTGGTATTAATAATTTTACTCTGAACCAGATTCCTTTGGCATTTCATATTTGTGTATGGCGCCCTCTAGTGCCCAGAAGTGCTACTCCCTGGAGCTGCTCAGCCCCTGAAGCAATGTCGGGGGGTCGCAGGGGAGTGGTATTGGTGCCTGGGAGGAAAGAGCTGTTTCCTGCTACCCGGCTGCTGTGCCTGTCTCCACTGCTTGAACCAGTGGGCCGAGCACACAGGTATAAGCCTCTGTGCTTTGTGTTTTTAGTTGCTGTAGACACATCTTCCCTCTGGCTGGCCTAACACCAGGGTAGGGTTTCCCAGTTTGCAAGCCCGGTGAGGCTGGCCAGGAGAAAGGCACAGTAGTCTTCCTGTCACAGAAGGGGTTCTTGGAGCTGTGTAGGCAGCCAGGGAGCTGGAGCACCTGAAGATCGTGAAAGCTCCCAACCTGCTGGGCAGAGTGCACCTGGACAATTTTGTCTACTTGTCCTTTCTCCTGAGCAGTAAGCTCTGCTCAATCCTTTCCCCTTTAGCAGCCCTCTTGCTAAGGCTTCTTTGTTAGGAAGTCTCTCATACTGCCCACCTTTCTTTTGTCCCAGAGCAGCTGGATATGGATCTCTGCTTTCCACAAGCAGCTGGAATCTTAGTCTCTCCAGGAATCCTGCCTGTCTTAGCTTTCCAACCCCCTAATTACGAGAGTATCATGCAAGCACCATGAAATGTAGTTTTGTGCTCTCAGAGCAGATCTCCAGAGTTAGGTATTCAGCAGTCCCAGATCTCCACTCCCTCCCTGCTCGGTTCCTCTTCCTCCTGCCAGTGAGCTGGGGTGGGGGAAGGTCTTGGATCCCGCAAGACCACAGCTTTAGTCCATTACCCTTTTCTGTGAGGTCTGCTCTTGTCTCCAGGTGTATACAGTTTGTTGCAGTCCTCTTTCCTGTTGCTCTTTCAAGAGTAGTTGTATTAGTTATATTTTCATATTATATGCGGTTTTAGGAGGAAGCTTCTGTCTCAACTCTCACTCCGCCATCTTTAATCCCCAAGTCACCAGTTTGCTAATATTTTGTTGAGTATTTTTGCATCTATGTTTATCGGGGATATTGGTTTGTAGTTTTCTTTTTGTAGTCATGCTGGCCTCATAGAAGGAGTTTGGAAGTATTTCCTCCTCTTCTACTGTTTGGAAAACTTTAAGGAGAATGGATATTAGGTCTTCACTAAATGTTTGATAAAATTCAGCAGTAAAGCCGTCTAGTCCAGGGATTTGTTCTTAGGTAGTTTTTTGATTACCAATTCAATTTCGTTGCTGGTAATTGGTCTGTTCAGATTTTCTGTTTCTTTCTGGGTCAGCCTCGGAAGGTTGTACTTTTCTAAAAAGTTTTCCATTTCTTCTAGGTTATGCAGTTTGTTCGCATATAATTTTTCATAGTACTCTCTCATAATTCTTTGTATTTCTGTGTGTCTGTAGTGATTCTTCCTTTCTCATTTCTGATTCTGTTTGTGTGTGTAGTCTCTCTTTTTTTCTTGATAAGTCCGGCTAGGGGTTTATCTATTTTATTTTCTTGAGGAAGCAGCTCCTGCTTTCATTGATTCTATTGTTTTATTCTTCTCAATTTGTATTTAATTCTGCTCTTATCTTTATTATGTCCCTCCTTCTGCTGACTTTGGGTCTCATATGTTCTTCTTTTTCTAGTTTCATTAATTGTGAGTTTAGACTGTTCACATGGGTTTGTTCTTCTTTCCTGAGGTAGGCCTGTATTGCAATATACTTTCCTCTTAGCACAGCCTTTGCTGCGTCCCACAGATTTTGTAGTGTTGAATTATCGTTGTCATTCGTCTCCATATACTGCTTGATCTCTGTTTTTATTTGGTCATTGATCTATTGAGTATTAGAGGCATGTTGTTAAGCCTCTCTGTGTTTGTGGGATTTTTCATTTTCTTTGTGTAATTTATTTCTAGTTTCATACCTTTGTGATCTGAGAAGCTGGTTGGTACAATTTCAATCTTTTTAAATTTACTGATGCTCTTTTTGTGGCTTAGTATATGATCTATTGTTGAAACTGTTCCATGTGCACTTGAGAAGAATGTATATCCTGTTGCTTTTGGGTGGAGAGTTCTGTAGATGTCTGTTAGGTCCATCTGTTCTAATGTGTTGTTCAGTGCCTCTGTCTCCTTAGTTATTTTCTGCCTGGTTGATGTGTCCTTTGGACTGAGTGGAGTGTTGAAGTCTCCTAGAATGAATGCATAGCATTCTATTTCCCCTTTTAATTCTGTTCGTATTTGTTTCACATATGTAGGTGCTCCTACACTCACATATGTTGGGTGCATAGATATTTATAATGGTTATATCCTCTTGTTGGATTGACCTTTTTATCATTATGTAATGTCTTTCTTTGTCTCTTGTGACTTTCTTTGTTTTGAAGTTTATTTTGTCTATTACAATTACTGCAACTCCTGCTTTTTTCTCCCTATTAGTTGCAAGAAATATCTTTTTCCATCCTTTTACTTTCAGTCTGTGTATGTCTTTGGGTTTGAAGTGAGTCTTTTGTAGGCAGCATATAGAAAGATCTTTTTTTTTATCCATTCAATAACTCTGTGCCTTTTGATTGGTAAATTCAGTCCATTTACATTTAGGGTGATTATCAATAGGTATGTACTTATTGACATTGCAGGCTTTAGATTCGTGGTTATCAAAGGTTCAAGGTTAACTCCCTTACTATCTAAGAGTCTAACTTAACTCACTTAGTATACTATTACAAACACAATCTAAATGTTCTTTTTTTTTCTCCTCCTTCATTCTTTTATATATTAGGTATCATATTCTGTATTCTTTGTCTATCTCTTGACTGACTTTGGGGGTTGTTGATTTAATTTTGCATTTCCTTAGTAATTAATTGTTCTGCTTCTTTTACTGTGGTTTTATTTCCTCTGATGACAGCTATTTAGCCTTTGGAACACTTCCATCTATAGCAGTCCCTCCAAAATACACTGTAAAGATGGTTTGTGGGAAGTAAATGCCCTCTGCTTTTGCTTATCTGGAAATTGTTTAATCCCTCTTTCAAATTTAAATAATTTTGCCAGGTGGAGTATTCTTGGTTTGAGGCCCTTCTGCTTCATTGCATTAAATATATCATGCCACTCCTTTCTGGCCTGTAAGGTTTCTGTTGAGAAGCCTGATTATACCCTGATGGGTTTTCTGTTGTATGTGATCTTTTTTCTCTCTCTGGCTTCTTTTAATAGTCTGTCCTTATCCTTGATCTTTGCCATTTTAATTATTATATGTCTTGGTGTTGTCTTCATTGGGTCCCTTGTGTTGGGAGATCTGCGCACCTCCATGGCCTGAGAGACTATCTCCTTCCCCAGACTGGGGAAGTTTTCAGTGATTACCTCCTCAAAGACACTTTCTATCCCTTTTTCTCTCTCTTTTTCCTCTGGTACCCCTATTATGCGAATATTGTTCTGTTTGGATTGGTCACACAGTTCTCTCAATATTCTTTCATTCCTAGAGATTCTTTTTTCTCTCTGTATTCCTCTTCTATAATTTCTATTCTTTATCGTCTTCACCACCATGTCAAATCTGCTTTTAAAGCCCTCCGTTGTATTCCATAATTATTGGATCTCTGTCCTGAATTTGTTCCTGAGTTCTTGAATATTTTTCTGTACCTCCATGAGCATGTTTATGACTTTTATTTTGAAATCTAAATCAGGAAGATTGATGAGTTCAGTTTCACTTGATCCTTAGGTTTCTGGTTTTTGTGGGATTTTGGTTTGAACCAGTTTCCTTTGACGTTTCATATTTGTATGTGGCACCCTTGAGTTCCCAGAAGCTCTACTTTCTGCAGCTATTTTGTGGGTTGCAGGGGAGCTATTCTGGTGCCTGGGGGGAGGAAAGAGCTGTTTCCTGCTTCCTGGCTGCTCTGCCTGTCTCCACTGCCAGAACCAGTGGGTCAAACACACAAGTGTAAGCCTCTATGCTTTGTGTTTGTAGCTGGTGTAGGCGGGGCTTCCCTCTGGCTGGCCTGATTCCAGGGCAGGGGCTGCAGGTTTGCAAGCCAGGTGTGGGCTGGCTGGGAGGAAGGCACAGCAGGCTGTGTATCACTGTGGTGGGCCTTGGAGCTGTGTAGCCAGCCAGTGGGATGGAGCACCTGAAGCTCCTGAAAGTTCCCAACCTGCTGGGTAGAGTGAGCCTGGAAAATTTTGTCTACTTGTCCTTTCTTCTAAGCAGTAAGCTCCATGCATTCCTTGCCCCTGTAGCCACCCTTTTGCTGTTAGGAAGTCCCTCAGACTGCCCACCTTTCTTTTGTCCCTGAGCAGCTGGATATGCATCCCTGTTTCCCACAAGCAGCTGGAATCTCAGTCTCTCCAGGTATTCCACCTGTCTTAGCTTTCCAACTCCACTAATCACCAGAGCACCATGCAATTTAGGTTTGTACTCCCAGAGCACATCTCCAGGGCCAGATGTTCAGCAGCCCCAGGCCTCTACTCCCTCCCTGCTCTTTTCTCTTCCTCCTGCTGGTGAGTTCTGTTGGGGGAAGGGCTTGGGTTCTGCTGGATCATGGCTTTGGTATGTTACCCTGTTTCATGAGGTCTGTTCTTTTCTCAGGATGTATGCAGTCTGGCACAGCCTTATTTCTTGTTGCTCTTTCAGAATTAAATGTATTAATTATATTATCATATTATATATGGTTTTGGGAGGAGGTCTCTATCTCACCTCTCATGCCGCCATCTTAATCCAGAGTCCTCACCATCATTATTATTTATACCAATGGCATCCTATTATACATACTCTTGTAACTAACTTAATATTGTATCTTGAATGATTTTCTTTTCCTCTCAATCATGGTACAAACTTATCTATAGTGTTAACAGCACCGGAGTGTTCCCTCATGTAGATGTACTTAAATTTTTACCTTGACATGTTCCTATTTCTAACTATTATAAAGAATCTGGCTGTGCATAGCCTTTTACATGTTCTTGGTGCCCTAACGTGTATAATAATTATAATAATACAGTATGCTAGCCAACATTTGTATGCTACTTACAATGTATGGATACTAGTTACCAGGTGTTGAGAGCTTTACACATACTCACCATTTAATCCTCACAACAAGTTGATGAGTACTATTATTATCTCTGTTTCACAGATGGGGAAACTAGGCATGGAGAGGTTAAACTTGCCTAAGCTTGTAAGGTTAGTAAGTGATGGTGCCAGAATTTGAACCTGCAGTATAACCATAGGCTAGATTCCAAACAGGGAATTCCTAGGTCAAAGGTACAAACATTTAAAAGTATAATATATATTGTCAAACCTTCCTCTGAGAAGATTGTTCTGATTTAGATGCCAGTCAGCAGCATATGAGAGCCAGCTGGCTAGCAGAAAGAAGTATCCCAGTGCTAATTGTAATTGCACTGTAAAAATTGTTAAGGAAGGATGAGAATGTATTCATGGGGCCTTGGTATTTATTTTTCTATGATCTAGGGGCCTAATGCCTCACCCTGGGATACCTGTGCGGGAACCTACCTCCTACCCCTGTAGTGGCCACTGGAGATGAGGCTGTTCTGGCATGGACTGGGGAGTGTATATGGGGGGTTGGGAGGCTTCTGCAGCCTCCTTACCTTTGTTCTTTCTAGTTTAGGTCATGCAGGAGGAGGTGGAGAGTAGGAGACCAAGGTGGCTGCAAACCATTTAGGGAAAACTTCTTAAATTCTTCCAAGGCAGCTTCTAAGCTGTGTTACCACAGGAGAGAGGAAGGTTATTGCTTCTCTTGTTTTCCATTTTATATGCCTCCTTGGGCAAAGTCAGCATCAGACAGAGCTGAGAGATAGATCATCACCGAAGAGGTGGCTAGGATGGGTTCTAGGAGAGTCAGAGGCAGGGAGGTGGGCACAATGACTTTTCCAGGCTGCTATCCACCCTGCAATTGGAGATCAGCCTCCCTTTGTATCTAAGCCTGCTCTCCCTTTGTGGGCAATAATGGACTTGGATCTTGCTATATGCTTTTATTTGATTAAGAAATGGTGTTCAGTGCATTGATTTTCAATTTATGAGTTTAGAAGATGAAAAAGAGACTGAGAGTGTAGACTGAGAGGCCTATAGCTCTAGAACAGAACCCAAATCAGAGATAAACCTGCTAAACTAAACCTACCTGGCATGCTTCTCTTCTCCCTGTCTTCCTCCTGCTTCTCACCTGAGCTCATCTCATGTGTTTTATCTCTCCTCCCCCATCTCACAACAGTTTTCCTTAAAGTTCTTTGAAGTAGTTGGTCAATGTACTGGGATCTGACAACATAATTCCAAAATACCTGGGCAGTTTATCCACTGCTGACCCACTGAGCCATAGCCTGAGTCTTCTGTGTGTCCCTGGACCATGCCCACCACCGTTAGGCTAGGCTTCTGGTCACAAGTAACAAAAATGCAACCTGAATTAGTTTAAACTAAAAAGAAAAAAAGAAAAAAAAGGAATTTATTAGCTCACAGAATCTAAGGGAGTATCAAACAACTGGCAAGGGGGAAAGGATACAGCTGGGTGTCAGGAGCTGGTGGACTGAGGGGCTAAGAGTTTTTCAGATGCTTTCAGCTCTTCCTCTTTTCTCTCACTAATGACTGAAAACCTGGCCACTGGCAGATTCTGTGTTCTCCATGTCAGCCTGCTGTGATAAATGGATGCTTGTTGCTCGATTCCAGGTAGGAAATCCCAGGAAAGACCATTGCTATCCTCTCTAGGACAATTATCTGGCTAGATGGCAGGGTAATTTACAGCTGATAAGACCAGTAGGGGCTTGTGTTTATGTTTTGAGGGCCATTCCAGAAAAGAGGAAACCACTGGGAGCCAGGAAGCCTTCCAAGAGGCCACTGCCTCAGGCCTTGAGGGCAGGAGCTAGGCGGCAATGGGCTCTGGCATGTTCTCATAACAGGGGCAGAAATGGATAGTTCCTACTGCTTAACAATGCCCCTGGAGCAAGTTGCCTACTCCATCTGTCTGCCAGTTCCAAGGAACATTGCCCAAAATAAAAATCCCTAATTAGCAATTCCTGCAATCCAGAGCAAAACAATGTATTTGTTTCCTAGAATAATCTGGAGTCATATTCAGTTTGGCAACCAGTGGGCCCCACACATGTGGTTTCCATGCGAGGACTCCAGCAGGGACCTTTACTCAGGGCACGAGGGGGAGGGTCCAGGGTGGCCCCCTGTCCAGACAGCAGCAAGCAGGGGCCCATAACAGAAATGGCTTTACCAATGATATACAGAGGGCTGCTGGTGCAGGGTAGGTCAGGGATGGGAGGGACTTAAACAGTACTTCTAAATGCCAGCTTCCACTAAGGCCAAACTAGGGGCACATGGCCATGGGGTTATAGAGAATCCCGTCCAGGAGTAGGGATCTCAAGCCCGGGGGTTACTGGAACTAATTCCAGCCCAGCTCTGCTGTTAGCTTGTTCTGTGATCCAGAACAAATTACCGGTCCTTTCTGTGCTCATATTCTCACTTGTGAAATGGGGCTATGTTATTTGCCCTACCTACAGTCTGAGGATTAAGAGGTATAATTAATAAATTAGGCAGGTGAAGCACAAGCACTTACTATAGCAAAGAGAGATGATATGAAAAAACAATGAATTCCAGATGTGCTTCTCATGTTTTCTGGGCACCTCCTCTTACGGGAGTGGGGTTGGTCACCACAGTCTGAATTTTATGACTAGTTTTTGTCTTCTGATCCCTGCTCTCATTCATTCATTTATTAATTCATCTAAATATTTATTGAGGACTTAACATATCAGCTACTTCAACAAATTATTGAAGAAAGGTGTGATATATATGACAGTGGGGGGATGCTCAGGGTGGTTTGGGATCATAGAATGAGGCAAGAAGTCATTATCCAGTCAAAATACTCAGGAGAGACTTCCTCCAAGGAAGTGATTTTCCAATAGAGACCAGAAGGTAGGGTAAAAGTTAGCCAAGAATAAAGGAAAGTGAGTGGGGAGAATGTTCTAGGCAAAGGGAAGCATATAGGCAGGCCAGAAGGTGAGAAAAGGAGGGGTGGGGAAGAAAAAAGGATTCAGGGAACTGAAGGAAGTCCATGTTGGCTGGAGCAAGAAGAGTAAAAGAGGCTATAAAGGAGAAGTGGGGTCAGGTGGGAGAGATGGGCAAGCTCAGGATCATGGACCGTTTTAAACATGTTTAGGTATCTGGACTTTATTCCCAGGGCAATAAGAAGTCTTTGAAGAGGTCTGAGCTGTGTAGGAGATTCAGTTTTTATTTTAGGAAGGCCAGTCCGCCTACTGTATGTAAGGTAACCTAGAGCAAGATCAGTTAGGAGGCTGCTGCAGTTCAGGTGAGGAAGGTTGTGAGGCCTGAAGCCTGGTGGGAGTAACAGGAAAGAAGAAGATTCCAGAGTTAACAGCCATTTAGAAGCTAGTGTCTAATGGACATACGCGGGTGATTAGCTACCTATGGGCAGAAGGGAGAGGAGGGAATTGGAGTTGACTCTCGGGTTCTGGTTTGACGATGAGTAATAGTTTACTTAAGTGGAGAATCAGCAGGAAAGCAGAGTCTTCTAACCAAACATTGGGTTTTATTTGTGGAGCTATAATTTACATACAGTGACAGGACAAACTCTTAAGGATACAGTTTGATGACTTTTTACCCAAATCATAGAACATTTACATACCCCAGAAATTTCCCTTGTGCCCCTTTTCAGTTGAGAGATGCTTCCACTTTGAGGTAACGATTTTTCTCAATTCTATCCCTATAATTAGTTTTGTTTGTTCTTGAACTTCATATACATGGAATAATTCAGCATGTACTGTTTTATGTCTGGCTTTTTTTGCTCATCACAATGTCTGTGAGGTTTATCCACTGCATGTTTTACATGCATCAGTAGTTTATTCTTTTTTTTCAAGTTACTAATATTCCATTGCTTAAATATACTAGTTTGTTAATCCATTCTCCTACTGATAAGAGTAGGTTTTCACTTGCTTTTGTGGTTGTTTGTTTTGAGGAAGCCACAAGGAAAGTGATTTAGAAATAATGACAATGAAAAGATATAACAGTTGTATAAACAGTTTTATAACATAACCCTTATGACCTACTATACAGATTTGAAATATATAAATAAGAAGTATGACTAAAATATCTAATTTACTTCAGGAAAAAGACTTTTAAAAAATTTAGGAATAAATTCAAGAATGTGCGAGATGAGTATGAAGAAAACTACAAAATTTTCCTGAAGAGCATTAAAAAATAGAATCAGTGAGGAGAAGATATGTTTTCTTGACTGGAAAGACTCAATAACATAACTATGTCAATGTGTCAGTGTCAGTGGGTTCCCTGAGAAGCAGACACTGAGATGAAGTTAGGAGTACAAGGGGTTTATTTGGGAGTAACACATTGAGAGATAAAAGCAAGACTGGGGAGGAGAGCCTCAAATCTGTACTACATGTCTGAGAGTCTCAGTCAACCCAGAGATGAGTCGCAGAGCAAAAATTGCCCATTAGAAGATTCTGGTACTGAGAAGAAAGGGCCAATTCCCTGGTACCTCCTCTGTACTCAGTCACTGGTGGGGCATTCCTGGAAAAAGCATGGCCTTGGTTTGAAAGCTGAGGTGAGCCTGAAAGGTCCTACCATTGGGGATCAGCATAACTGTGCTCTTTGCAGCTAACGGCACATTCTTTCTTTAAGAGACCCTCGAGGGTAACACCTCCATAGCCAACACTCACAGTCATTTCTCTCCAAATAATGTGCAAAAATGCAATTTCAGTAAAAATGCCCACATGGTATGATTATGTACAGGGAAGAATACAAAGGAATGAACAGAAGAATTATGAGGAATTTTTAGAGTTATGAAATTTTCTTGGTACAAAGTCAATATATAAAATTTTATTTTTTCTATGTATCACCAACCATGAGTTAGAAAATGAAATGCAAAGAGAACAGACAGAATTTTTAAAATTCTATCATTTTCCAAAAACAATAAAAAGTATGAACTATTGAAGTATAACTATAACAAAAAGTAAAATTTTTATAAAGAAATTGATAACATTTTATTGAAAGATATTATACAAACTTCAATTAAATGAGATCTCTCATTCTCAAGTATTGAAAATTAAGAAAATTTAAGATAACAGACCTCCCTAAATTCATTGATAGTGTAAACAAAATATGAATGTTTTTATGATGGTTCTTGATAAGTTGATTATGAGATATTTATGAGAATGCAAAGAACCAAGAGCACCTAAGATGCTTTTTGAAAGAATAAGGATGGGGGGAGATCATGCTGCTTAATATCAGGACAAATTATAAGTCTATAGTAAATAGTGTAGTATTACCATAAGTAGAAGAGAAATGGTATAGAACAAGGAATCTAGAAATGTACCTATGAATTTTTTAAAATGCCAATAACATAGGTTTTTTAGGAATTGGGGTGCAATTTGACTAATTTTAAAGTATGTTCAGAAGAATATGAAAGAATAATCAAGAGAATGTTAAAAATTTATGACTAATGCTCTATTAAATATCAAAACCTATTAAAATAATGTATGCTGGAGCAAGAGACACCCAAATAGATCAGTGGAATAGTCAAGAAACTACCCACACATATAAGGAACTTAGAATATGTTAAAAGTAGAATTTCACAGTGATGGCAACAGTTTAGCTATTGAACAAATGGCCTTGAGAGAACTGGGAATACTGGAGAAAAAAAAAGTATATACATATTTTATAAGATATTCAAAAGTGAATTCTAGATATGTAAAAAATTTAATAACACACCTACATCTATAAATAGTGAAAAATGCATAGGAGAATATTTTTATAATCATGGCATGAGGAAGGTCTTTGAAAATATGAAATAGAACTCAGAGGCCATATTAGAAAAGGCTGGCAAATTTGTTTATTTGAAAAATTTAAATGTTTGACAAAAGCCATCATGAACAAAATTCAAAACCAAGCAGTCTTGGAGAGAAATGATCTCTATCTATGTAATTAATAGACATAGCTTAATATTGAAAGAGTACCTACAAATAAATTTAAAGAAACAAACAACTCAAGAGAAAAACAGTCAGAGGATATGACAGGCAACTTAAAGGAGAAACAATACAAATCATAAAGAGGTAAAAAGATGTTGAAACTCTTTGCTAATAAGGTAACTGCAAATCAAGCAATTATATGTAAGAGATATTTTTACCCTCCAGATAGGCAAGAGTTATTCATGATAATGCTTATCATTATACATTTTGTTTTATAATATTGCTAAAGGTAAAAGCAACATAAGACAATATACATAAAATGATCCCATTTTTGAAAAGTAATTATATTAATGTGCATGTGTTTCTGGCATGTGTGTGTCATTGTATATGTACAGGTAAAGGCCTTAAAAGACATTAAACTGTTAAGGGTGTTTAACTCTGGAAAAGTGTGTATGGAGGGATTTTTGCATTTTACTCTACATAACAACTTGTTTGAATTTCTTAAACAATGAGAATGCATTATAAAATAAAAATAAAACAATAAGAATTACTTTTGACTCGGCAGCCACACTTCTAGAAATACAAACAAAACATCCTGCAATGTAGATGTGCATGAAGATTCCTTAGAGCATTGCTTGTAAAAGAAAAAATTGGAAACAAACACATATCCATCAAGAGAAGATTGGTTAAATAATTACAGTAATTAATGCCATTAAAAAATGTATAGCTGTTAAAAATGAGATTCATACATATTGTTAGAAAGGTGTTGTAATACATTGTAATGTAACAAAAATGAAGTGCAGAGCAGTATATACTTTGAGTTCTTTAAATTTATATGAGGATAACAAATATTAATGATATTAATTAGGAGAGTCCAGATGGGTGCTACAGGTGCATCTGGGTGTGGAAAGTTTTGGTCTCCCCTGCTTGTAGTGTGTAGTTTCCTCAGGCGATCCTTATCATCTCCATTAATTGCGCCAGCCAGTATAAAAACAAATCATGAAAAACAAGGTAATTAAGATGGGGAAGAGAAGAAAAGGAGATGGAAATGAAATAAAAACGACTTGAAAAGATAAGAGCTGATGCAATCAATCTGGCAGGAGGTAGATGTGGATACTTTTGGCTCATTTTCTGAATCTCTATTTCACCTTGCTTATAAGGGCCTATGTCACTGGCTGGGAAGCTGAAAACCACAGTTGTCAGACTCCTTTGCAGCTAGAATTCTGAATGAAAATTAGGTAATACCAACTAGCATTGCGTAAGATTTGGAAGGCGGGGGTGGGGCAGATGTCATCTTCCTGCCTCTTTGGGCTGTTTTTCTGCTGCCAAGCCATGTCAAGGTGATGTGAGCTTCTGCTGCAGCCGTGCTCCACGGCTCACTCCCTGGCTTCTTAGGTGTTGATGGGTGGTTGTGTTGGCCAGTAGGGACTTCCTAGACCCTGGATTACATCTACTGTAGTATGTTTTTGAGCTCAACCATTTTACATTCTGAGATTCATTCCAGCCCTCCCAAAGATTTTGTTAAGTACCCACCATCTTCTAATAAACCTCTTCCTCTTTAAAATACCTAAAGTAGTTTCTATTTCCTTATTTCAGTTCTCTAACTGCTGCATAACAAACCACCCAAAATGTAGTGGTTTAAAACAGCAACATTTATTTTGTGGACAAACCTGTGATTTGGGCAGGGCTTTGCAGGGAAAGCTCATCTCTGTTCCACACCCGGGAAGCTGGAGGAGCTGTACCGAAGGCTGGACGCCTACTGCTAAGAGGACTAACTCACACAGAGGGCAAACTGGTTCAGGCTCTCAGCTGACCTGCTTGCTTCCTGTCCATGTGGGCCTCTCCTCACAGCTTGGTGGCTGCATTCCCAGGGCAGTTTGTGTGTGTGTGTGTGTGTGTGTGTGTGTGTGTGTGTGTGTGTGTGTGTGTTTGTGTGTGTGTGTGTGGTATGTGTGTCTGGGTACAATCATCTTTGTTACTTATTTTCAGACATCTAGCATCATTTCTGCTACACTCTAGTAGTCAAGACAGTCACAGACTCATACAGGTTCAACCCACCCTGGTTCAAGGGGTGGGGACTTAGATGTCACTTCTGGAAGGAAGAGTGGCAAAGTCTTGGCAGAGCATGTGGGTTGGAAATATTGTGGCCATTTTTATGAAATACAATTTGCCACATTCCTGCTCTGAAACATGACTGATACAGTTAATGAGGTTTTTTTAAACCTTAAGAATAAAAGGTTGAGCTAAAACTAAATGCAGAAAATACTAAATCTGTCAATAGAGAAACAAGTAACACTTAAAAAGAATATATATACGAATAAATAAAAGGCAGATTTTTAAAAGGTTAAAATTTTAAAATAGGCTAAAATATGGAAGCAAACAGTTTTCTAAAGTTTAATACATAGGATGTGAAATAAGGGAAAATAATAGAAGTCTGAAAATTAGAGAAGCAATAAAACAAGGATGAGGATAGAAAAAGAATGATTTAAAATGGCTCACATCAAGACTGCAAAATATGTTTTAATAGCACTGAGACAAAATTTTATTAAATCAAATATATCTTTGTTAAAAAAAAAAGTGACTGGAGGTCAGTTTGAGGAAGGTTCTGGTCCTAGACAGAAGGAGTCCCTCTTCAAAGGCCTTCCGTGGCAGGGATTACCTTTCAAGGCCGGCAACACTGTCGCAATCCTGGCTTTGGAGGTCCTGTGTCTCTGGCTAATCTCTCTTTCTCCTGCTCTTGACATTTCTTTTCCATGCAAATCTTGGACCTTTTGGACTTTGCTGCCTGTATTCAGGTCTTTCCTGTTCCTTGTGGCCCCCACAACTGGGTCATCATCCTGGGGAAGAGAAAACAGCGTCCCACTGAGCTGCGCCTCCTGGAGCCCATGTTGCCGCCCTGCAAGTGAGGGCAGGAAGCGGTCTGGGACTTGGTGCGGACGAGTTGTTTGGAGGACCCAGGAGCCCACTATATCACAAATGCATCCTGGCAGCACACGGGTTCCTGGATTTCTCTTGCTTAATTTGCAGTCGTCCTTAATGTTTTCTTTTAATGACAGTGATTAAGAAAAGAATCAGTCATCATCATCTCAAACTCGCACTGTCCGTTTCTGAATCTAAGCTGATTCCTTTCCCTTCCCTGGACAGCGCTTTTGTCCCCCTCTTCACTGGTTTGCTATTATTTGCAACACCAGGGCCCCAACCCCTAGCCTCGTGAGAGAGCCAGACTCCCCCAAGGCTGTTTGGGCAATTGGCCCAGCTGTTGGGCGCCAGCAGTGAATCCTCCGAAGCACCCTGGCACAGAGCAGGAGCTGCGCGGGCGGTGGAGGTGTGAGAGGTGAGCCTGGCAGGCTTCTATTACGTTGCTAAGTTCTGAGTTGCTTGTTTCCTGCACGGTTGAGTCGGCTCACCCTGGAAACAGTCACTTTCCCGGCAGCTCCATATATAGGCTGCCGGCTGCCTGCACCTTTGCCTCCCACCTCTCTCCCGAGCTGCCTGAAGGTTCTGCTGCCTGTGAGAGCCTCGCTTCTCCTGTGTTATCAGAGGCTGAGCCTTTCTCCAAAGGGGCAGGAGGATCAAGACTCTCTTCACCGGGGTCTTAGCTTTGTGGGAGGGGCTGGAGGAGATGGAAGGTGGGTGGGGAGGAGAGGGACTGAAACCTGTGATTGAGAATATCTAGTCTCTCTCCTTATTTAGAAAATTAAAGAATAGTGGGAGTGGTGGTGTCCAAACTGATTGTTCAATGGGGGGATAGATCCCTGCCCACTTCTGCTTTCCCGCAGGGCTCCCTCATGTCCCAGGGCACCAGACCTGCGGCTGCAGAGAAGGCTCCCCAGCTGCAGCCGTTCTTCCCCTCAGAAGCCCGAACCAGGGGCATATAAGAGCATCTATGTTTAGCTCCCTACCACTCTGGCCATGCGAGCCTCATCCTTAGGGACTCTCGGGTGCTCTGGAAAGCCCAGGAATGAGATTCAGATTTAGAGGCTGTCCCTCCTCATTCCCCTTATCCCCACTGCTTCTCCCCCACCCTTTCTAGTCTTCTAGCAGATGCTTCCCTGGGGCTTCCTTCCAAGCCCTGCACTCATAGACTTCTCCCCATGAGCTCTCCCTGTTCCTCCGGGCCCAGCACAAGGTGTCTTAAATTCTCAAATAGCCAGTCCTTCTCTTTCTCACACTGCATTCACACCCTCCACCCACCCCCTTTTTAAAGTTTTGGTCCAATTCTGCATTGCTGTCTAGAGTAACTATTTGTGTAGAAACTTATCTCCACTTTGGACTCACCTGGTCTGGGGCTTGGCACGCATCAGACACAACGCATGCTTGTCCAGATGACTTGCTGGAGGCTTTCAGATTATTCTGGCCCTACAGTTTACTCACCACCCATTAAATGCCCTTTATCTTTACATTTGCGTATTTACTTAATAACCAGTGTTCCAGTCCTCTCTAATCATTCCTAAATTGCAAGCTCGTGGGAGTTCCAGATTCCAGGTCTATTCACCTCCTTTGATCATCACTTAGACTCACACCATGGCAACAATATATGCATAAACACTTTTAAAGATTTTAAAGGGATATTTTTACCAAGAAGATAGAAAGAGTTGAGGGAGCCCAAGATCTCCCTCTTACATTGCCATTTTATAAGTTAGGAACTTATAAGTGTGCCCCAAACCTACTGAGACCTCTGAGATTTGAGGGGTGGTGGGAGAGACATTTATAATGTCCACATCCAAAACATGACAGGAGTATAGAGAAGTTTACTCTTTTGTGAGGCTAGTATTTTTTAAACCTTAAAAAAAATTCTATTTAAAAGATAGGAACATGGAATGCTTAGTGACTCTTCTGTCCCACCTCTCCTCATTTATAACTTACTATTTTTTTAACTTTTTTATACAGAGAATATTTTTTGAATAAGCATGAGTAAAGGGATTTCATGTTTGTAAACTGAAATCAACTGGGAACTCTTATTTTTTTATTTTATCTATGTGGGTAAAATTGCAATATTTCCAGAATCTGTTGCCTGGCCTTAGTACATCTCCATATCAGTAGGTGTTTCCAAGGGGTAGAGAGATGTAGTCCATCTCCATATCAATAGGTGATTATAAGGGGGGTGGGGAGCGAGGCTGCACCTGGACAGGAGAGGTTTGGTGGGGTCTTTTGGCATCCAGATTGTGAGAGACACTGGTGAGCAGGAGTAGATGACTGCTTGTAAGCAATAAACAGGTTTCTCCCACTTTATTTCTCCCTTTGGCTGATTTTGGCTTCAAAGGTTTATTTGCCCTTTGGGAATATATTTTCCCTCTAGAGTTACAATGTATTATTTACTTATTTTATTCAGGTGCAGAGTAAAAATTCACAAATCTTAATGTATAGTTGGATGCATTCTGACACATGTACACACTCATGTACCCATCACCCAGATCAAAATATCAAACATTTTCACTCATTTTTCCCCCTGCTTCTTCTTCTTCTATAACTTACTTTTATGTCATTAATTTCTTTTTTTTATTAAAGTATCATTGATATTCAATCTTGTGATGGTTTCACATAAACAACACTGTAGTTTCAACATTCACCCATATTATCAAGTCCTCACTCCCTATGGTCATTGTTTATCAGCATAGTAAGATGCTATAGTCACTACTTGTCTTCTTCGTGCTTGCCTTCCCTGTGACCTACCTATATTGTGATTGCCAATTATAGAGTCCCTTAATCCCCTTCTCCTTCCCTCCCCACACACCCTCCCCAGCCAATCCCTTCCCTTTGATAACCAATAATACCCTCTTGGTGTCTGTGAGTCTGCTGCTATTTTGTTCCTTCAATTTTGCTGTGTTTTTATACTCTTATGTAGTTAATTTCAGTAATGTAATAAGCACCCATAAACTCACCATTCAAAACAAAACTAGTCCCTGGGTAGTAACCCACATCTACATGGTTTCCGCATCCCATTTCTCACCCAAGTTCTGTGCTGTCCTCAAATCAGGTTTGGATTCAGGGGTCTATTCTGTTACATCACTGTTTCAACTGTCCCCATTGTCACCAATAGAGCAGTCTCTTTTGGTGGGCTTCACATTTAAAAAGTCCTTAAATGCCCTCACTTGGCAGAGAATAAAGCTCAGATTAAATGCTGCTTGTTATAGCATACTCTTCTATGTTTAAGAGGAGCTCAAATAAATATAGCTGAGATATTATTCATCTTAAAGCTGTCACCCATCAATTTGGATAGAACTTCCTTTGTCACATTCCAGAAATTCCTTCTTCCAGGATGGGACCAGGATAGCTGACTAAAAGGTCCCCACCCCACACTCCCTGCCCACCTTCTCTCCAGTACTGATTAGTGTTTCTCCCTCAGCCTCTGCCATGGGGTGAAATGGCTGCTGAGTGACATCCTCCTAGGCTCATAATATAGAGGCTACTGCGTGGAGTGACACATGCTGCCATTAGTCACTCTTCCCAGCACTGAGTCTGTATCTGTGTTTTGCAGTTACAGGCAGCAAGCAGGTGTCATAAGGCACACACTCAGACCTAGGGATAAAAAGAATGATATGTGTTATGGGACCCCCTTAATTCATCTTCACTCTCCTTGTGGAGAGGGTCTCTGAGAATAAAAATGATTTGTGGAAGGTGATTTGAATTAGCAGGATAATGGATGGCTTGTCTTATAGGTGTTTACTCTGAAGAATTTGTAAGACCTAAAGTTCCCTGGACTTAAAGGTCTATAAGGCGGCTCCATCTGCCACCAGGAGGCTGCAGTCTCTAGACACTGACCACAAGGGGGTCTGTCAGAAGGGAACCTGGAGTCTGGAGCCTGGGAGTAGGGTGAGGGTTGGGGTGGGGCAGCGTAGGTGGGAGCAGAATAAAAAGGAGAAGAAGGAGGGTTCCCGGGGAAGAAGAGACTTGGGACTTCCCACCTGAGGCTGATGCGTTCTGCACTGAAGGCTGTCTTAAGCAAAAAGAAAGGACATGTTCTGCACCATCCTCTGGGCTCTGGGTGTCATTATGGCTAGCCACTGGGAAGATTGTTAGCCATGACATTGCAGGACATAAGAACAGGGTAACATAAGGAAGATCATAAGTATGAGCCAAGTTTTGGTTGGCCTTCTGTGGACCAGAATGCTGTGGAGATGGTATGCCGAGGGATAAGGCTTACAATGGGCTCGTGCTAGGGAGCTCCCTGGTGGTGCCTTGCCTGAGAGCTGGCCCCAGATCATTGTGAGGCAGCCCAGCAACCAGATCTGCGCTCTTTAAATCTTCCCCAAGGCAGGGAATTGGCTCAGAGGGGGAGACATGATCCAGGTTGGGCCAATTGTATCCTACCTTCTGAGAAGGTCTAGAATATGGAACGGAGAGGCATGCAGCTGGTAGTCCCTGGGGTGGAGTCATAGCAATGGCGATGTTCTGGAGGGAAGTGGATCCTCCAACCTCAGTTAAATGTTAGTGAAAGTGTTTGATATCTTGATCCGGGTGATGGTTACAGGAGTGTATACATGTGTCAAAATGCATCAAGCTGTACATTAAGATTTGTGCATTTATTGCCTTAACAAACAGAAAGCAAATAATCCAATTAAGAAATGGACAGAGGACATGAACAGACACTACTCCAAAGAAGAAATTCAGATGGCCAACAGGCACATGAAAAGATGCTCCACATCTCTAATCATCAGAGAAATGCAGATTAAAACCACAATGAGATATCACCTCACACCAGTGAGGATGGCCAACATCCAAAACACAAACAGCAACAAATGTTGGCGAGGATGTGGAGAAAAGGGAACCCTCCTACACTGCTGGTGGGACTGCAAAGTAGTTCAACCATTGTGGAAAGCAGTATGGAGGTTCCTCAAAAAACTCAAAATAGAAATACCATTTGACCCAGGAATTCCACTCCTAGGAATTTACCCTAAGAATGCAGCAGCCCAATTTGAAAAGGACAGATGCACCCCTATGTTTATTGCAGCACAATTTACAATAGCCAAGAAATGGAAGCAACCTAAGTGTCCATCAGTAGATGAATGGATAAAGAAGATGTGGTACATATACACAATGGAATATTATTCAGCCATAAGAAGAAAACAAATCCTACCATTTGCAACAACATGGATGGAGCTAGAGGGTATTATGCTCAGTGAAATAAGCCAAGCCGAAAAAGACAAGTATCAAATGATTCCACTCATATGTGAAGTATAAGAACAAAGAAAAAATACCAAAGGAACAAAACAGCAGCAGACTCACAGAACCCAAGAACGGACTAATAGTTACCAAAGGGAAAGGGACTGGGGAAAATGGGCGGGAAGGGAGGGATAAGAGGGAAAAAGGGGCATTACGATTAGCAGATGTAATGTTGGGGGGGCACGGGGAGGGCAGTACAACTCAGAGAAGACAAGTAGTGATTCTATAGCATCTCACTATGCTGATGGACAGTGACTGTGGTGGGGTTGGTGGGGGGGACCTGATGAAGGGGGTAGTTTAATAACCGTAATATTGCACATGTAATTGTAGATTAATGATAATAAAATAAATTATATTAAAAAAAAAGATCTGTGCATTTATTGTATGTAGCTCAATGGATAAATAACTTACTTAGGGTCACAATGTGAAGTAGTTAGGATCCAAACTTGCTCTGTCCTGTCCCCAGTTTGGGATTCCAGTCTTATTGCTAGACAGTTGGAAGTGCTTACTGTCTTTGATTCTTTTGCTCTGTTCTCCTCTTGATTCTTTGGGGTTGGGCTGAGTAGGTTTTGGATGACGTGGGATTTGAGGTTGGGCTAAGTGTTTCAAGACTTTCCCAAATGTGCAGGGACATGGTTGATAGCACTGTGTATTTTGGAAAGAGCTTATATATATATATATATATATATATAATATACATATAATTCAGTAAGAACCTAACAGTCACCTACAGCTAAATATTTGTATATGTTTTTCAGATGAGAAATTGACCCTTAGAAAAGTTAAGGATTCAGAGCCTCATGACTTGTGATTTAGGGGCAGAACTGGGCAAGAATCCAGGTCACCTGGCTTCCAGCCAAGGGCTATTTACTTACAAATGAAGATAGTGTGGCTTACTGAGGGAATGTGGAAGGAAGGACTCTTAAAGTAGGACTTGAAGGAGAAGGAAAGAAGAGGTGGTTTCCCTGGCCTGGCTCCTATTTACAGCTGCCAAGCCAGGATAATGCCTCTGGTTTCTTTCACCCAACATCTTTTTACTGTAGAAGACGTCATATGGGCTCATAAAAAATGATTTCATCAGAAAGAAGAGTAGAGAACAACATGAAAAACTCCTCTGTTCCAGCCCATCTCAAGAACTCTCTCAGAATGTCTCGAGAGTGTCTGGATTTGCGTTGCCATTTTTTCTGGGTCACATACTCTTAAAATGCTTGTGAAGATAGGGAACTCTGTCTCACATTTCCCCTATTTTGAGTTGGGGTGGGATTTTGGTGTCTGGATTATAGCACATGGCCCTTATCCACTTTGGGGTTCCTTCAGCTATGCATAGAAGTAGGAAACACAGCATCACATTATTAATAGTGTACAAGCAGAGGCCACCTACCAGAAGCAGGGCTTCTCTGTGCTGCAGCACTAGGCTTAATTCTGAAGTCTAGGCGGGGCTTCCTATGCGCTGTCTTCTGAGCTGAGGATAACTGAGCCTGCGTAGCTCAAACACTCCCCTCCCTTCCTCAGCACCAGACAGAGAAGACAGAGCAGGGATGCTGACCAGAAGGACAGCCAGAGCTTCTCTGCTCACTGCATAGAGACAAAGGGGAGACATCAAGCTCCCACCTACTACAAGGTACAGTCACTCTGCCTACCTGTGAAATGTGGCTCAGGAATGTCCTAGGCTTTGAGCAACTCCTTCACTCTCAGAAAAGACTAACAAGGTGGTGTTTCCTCCCTTAGGGGTAAAAATGGACTTATGAGTGAAGTAGTAGAAATATTCCCACCTTATGTTTACATAAACTGAGGTTTGCCTGATTAAGGTGACATCTTTTATTTAGGGCAGCACTTAAATGTACAAATTCCCTGTGAGCAGAATGTATTAATACCTACGGGGTTAGGGATTAGGAGTCAGAATGACAAAGATGTAGTCCCTGCTCTCAAGGAGTTTATGACCCATAATGGGAGACAGACACCCACCCTACAGTTCAAATAAAGTTCTGTAATAATAATTACAATCACTAAACATTCAGGAAACAATTACGATGTACAGGTGTTATGCTGACCATGTTACATGCTTTACCTTGCTTAGTCCTCCCAACAATCACACTAAGGTAATTTTAGTATTACCAGTTTTCAGATGAGGAAACTGAAGTTCAGAGAGGTTAAGTAGTTTGCCCAGGGTCACACAGATAGCGAGAGACAGAGGCGGAGGCAGGAGTTGCTCGAAGTATAACTGAAGTCTCTGTGTGACCACTACATTTTATTCCTACTATAGAGGACAACATGGTGTGCCACAGGGACCCAAAGAAGGTCAGTCACCCGGATTGCAAGGTCAGAGGAGGACCGCAGAGACACTCACACAGCCCTCTACAAATGCATAAGCACCCTTTAGGGACCAGCCAGTTAAATGGGGGAAGAAAGGGGGAGCATTAGTAGGTCAGGTCTGCACAGGACACCTCAGTGGGAGAAGGAGGGACGGAGGATGCTGAAGGGGCAGGAGGAGCGTGGGAAGGGGTGATCTGAAGGCTGAACTTCACAAGTATGTGTCATTGAGCTCATTTGTCTCCAGGGTAATGCAGAAATGTTCAGCAATGACCACCGTTGAGGCTGTTTGACATAAAAATATTTATCTCTGAGGAGAACACAAATGAAAATATCTAAGAGAGGAGGGAGGGGGGACACCAGGGCATCAGGGGCCGGAATCTCAACCATCTGGAATCCTACTGGGATTTGGCAGCCCATTCCACAGTCTCAGGTATCTTGCCAAAAGATTTTTTAAAGGAGAAAAAAACCAGTAACGTTGCCTGCTATAATAATGACCCAGAAACTCTGCACATTGACATTTACAGATTTCCTGCCAATGGCCGTAAGCATATATTGGTTGGATAGCAGAGGCAGCAAAGGGGGAAAAGCAACTGAGTGACGGAGCTGGGCCTCCTTGGGTTGTTATCGCTGCCACCTTTAGCCATATGCTTTTCAAAGGCACTGAAAAGCCTGGACCGGTTTCAAAGGAATTCCTAACCCAGATTTCAAAATCGTCATTACATCTCCGGATTATCAGTGCTCTGTGTACAGGAAACACAAATTTATGGAAGTTCGTATATGTTTCTCCATAAATGTTAATCATCTTCTCCTGTCATTACATGAGATACCTGGGATGTTGAAAATAGATGCTAATAATGCCAATCCAGCATATTGCCAAGTAATAAATAGCATTTCTCTTCCTTGGAATAGGATGTCTTACCACTTGAGTGGGTTCCAGAAGCTGTACAGGAAAGGGAATAAGATGGTTTCTTTTTTAGTCTGTTTGGTTGTTCCTTACCGCCCCCACCCCCACTGCCACTTTTTTAAACGAAATGAAAACAGATTCAATCTGCTGGGAACTCTGGTTTTTAAGTACAGCATGGACTGTGTGATGCAGCTGTCATCTGAGACTCTTACCGTTCTTTGCCACCACTGGATGTCCCATATGGTTATGAGTCTCCACCCTTCCAGGTCTTTCCCCATCCTTTATCTTGTCCCCTTTCCACATACCAATCTTGCTCAGTTTCACAAACAGAAAAGCTAAACCAGAGGCTGATAAATCAGGTGGCTGATGAGTCAGGCACAGAGCCTGGGAGTCCTCCAACCAAATGGGGCTCTGGGACTCTGCAGTGTCCCTGACTCCATCTCCATCTCAAAGGACAGCATACTGCTTTGCGAGAGTGATCATGTCATACCAAAGGCTCTGGACAACTAGAAGCCACACATGCTCTGGGTATTTTGTTAAGACTTGTGTGAAGGGAGCAAAGCAAAAGGATAATCCTATGCAAATACAGGAGTCTTTCACTTTAGAGAAATTCTTGTTTGGATAGTTTGAAGAGATCTGGGGTATGTTGGGTTGGGATATTTAGTCCAAAATGAATGGCAACTTGCTTCACCCTGCGTCTTGTAACAAAGAAGACCGATGTTCCAATGACATCCTTGAATGTTGAAAGCAGCATAATATATTTAAGTGTCTGCTCCACACCACAAATTGGATAACACAAAATGCTCCCTGGGAACCACTAGAAAGTCATGTTCAGTACCTTGAGATGGAAGCATGGGACCATTGAATTTTTTTCTTGAGCATGTATTGTGTGCCAGGCATTTCTCTAAGTACTTTATATGTTAAACTCATTTAATATATTAACTCATTTAACTCTCACCAGGGCACAGGTTGTATGGCAGAGCCAGCATTTGAACCCAAGTATGTGGCTCCCAAATCCACACTGTACTTAACTGCTTTCGTTCTTAATCACTGTACTTTACTGCTTTCGTTTTCAGAGCTGTTAGTTAATCTTGGAGACTGCAATTTCCAGGTAATGCCCATTCCTCATCTAATCTATCATAATTCCAGTATTTGTCAACCTATGGAATGCATGATAAATTTAACTACCACCTACACACCTACTTACAATAGTGAGATGTGGGAATGAATAAGAGGAAGAAATTTGCCATAACTAGTATTTAAAATAAAAGGAAAAGGAGAAGCTAATTATTCAGTCTTCAATACTCTAGAAGTGGTACAAAAATATGCAATTAACCAAGAGCATGGTCCCAACACATAGGTATTTTGTCCCTTATTCTTCACTACCACAATTAGGGAAGTATGTAGTCTCCAAGATTTGGGGATGATTGCAATAACCAGGAACTTTTTTCTAGGAGTTCAAAAATATTGAAAAACAATATTTTTTTTAGCATTTTCTTTCAGGTATTTTCAGATAAAGTATCCTTACCTGATCATTTTTCACATGGCCTTGAATACCCGGAAGTCCTGTTATGATTCTTCCTTCGGCTACACTTCCATCCTCCCCCATAGGAAACACCTTGTTCCCACCCTGGAGCTACCTCTTCAGCCTCTTCTTTCACTCCAGTACATGCAGGGAGGGTCCCTGAAGTCAGGGCTTATGCTGTGGAACTCCCAAATGTGGAAGAACAAAATTTTTCTATTATTTTTATTTTGCAGAAAAATAAATTAGGTAAATGTCACTGAAATGTATGCCTTCATTACTTTTATTTATTTATGTATATATATATGAAAAAAATATATAGCACAAATCTTGGCATATAGCCTGATGAATTTTGACATGTGTATACACTCATGTAACCATTGCTCATACAAAGATATCAAACATTCTCATTAATTTTTTCCCTCTTCACCTGTCTCACCCATCCCCCTCCACCCCCTGCTGGTATGGCAACTACCAGTCTGTTCTCTGTGTTTATGAGTCTATATCAGTTTTGTTTGTTTTGTTTTTTAGAATTCACATATAAGTGAAATCATATGGTGTTTTTTCTTTCATTTGTCTTTCTCTGTCTGACTTATTTCACTTAGCATAATATCCTTTAGGTCCATCCATGTTTTTCTATTGTTTCTAATCCTCCATTGCCCTCTAAGGATGGTGGGGTCTTTTGTTGGCTAAGTTCAGATGAGGTCATCATCCTTAGTATAATAACCTTCCACATTCTTGAGGATAGAATTTAAATGCCAGGGTTGGGAGGAAGTGTAGATACACAGTTTTAGATACAGAAGCTAGAAGAGAGCAAAATTACTGTGTTTAAGGAATAAGGAACTAAAAAATAGAGATAACAGTTTTAAGACAGAATTGTTTTGAGGGCTAAATGAGATAATTTATAAGTATCTGTGCACAGTCCTCAGCGTAAAGCAAGGGCTGAGACAACGTTAAAATGTTTTGCACTGCTATCATTTTTGTTGTTGCTATTGTTATATAAGCCTTTCTTGAAAATAAATGCTAATGATAGAAATAGAATCAAGAAGAGTCAAAATAAAAAGCTCGAAATGATGTTTGGAAGTGTTATTTGCAATACAAATTTAAACCTAGGGCTAGGAATAAATGCTAAAGAAAATAAGATTATAGAACTAAATATATATGTCACACACTTTGGCAATGGAAAATAAAATAACATGTACTAAAAGTCAAGGAATGGGAAGGAGTATAAAAGTACTGGTTTGTTTTAGGTGTGTCTCTAGAATATAGCATACAGTTGGCTTTTACTTTGTGAGCAATTCAAAATCTTTTTGTCTTAATAACTAAATTTTGCTTCATTTACACTAATTAATATGATGTGTTTGACTTTGTTTCTGTAACATTTTGTTTTTCACTGTTCCTTAGTTTTAAAATATTTTGCTTTGTTTTCTTTTTTATTGCAATTTTGACTGAGATAATTGTAGATTCACACGCATTTATAAGAAATAATACAGAGAAATCGTGTGTAACATTTACCCAGCTTCCCCTGATGGTAATGTTTCGCAAAACTGTAGTGCAATATCACAACCAGGATATTGTATTGATAAAACCAGCAATCTTGTTCAGATTTCCCCAGTTGTTTTGATTTGTTTTGAGTGTGTTTCTTCTACTAATTTGGAAAAATTTTTATTTTATTCTAGTGTTTAGCTTTATACTTTTATGTAACTGTCTTTTTTACTGAGATATAATTGACATGTGTCATTGTATTAGTTTTAGGTGTACAACATAATGATCTGATATATGTATATATTGCAAAAAGGCTATCAGAATTAGTTAACATCCATCACCACACATAGTTACAATTCTTTTTTCTTGTGATGAGAACTTTCAAGATTTACTTTTGTAGCAGCTTTCAAATATACAATACAGTATTATTAACTATAATTGCTATGTTATAGATTACATCCCCAGGACTTACTTTATAACCAGAAGTTTGTACCTTTTGATCACCTTCACCCATCTCATCCCTCTCCTCACCTCCCACATCCACCTCTGGCAACTATCAATCCGTTCTCTGTATCTATGAGTTCAGTTTTTTAGATTCCACATACAAGTGAGCTCACACAGTATTTGTCTTTCTCTGTCTGACATTTCTTTTAAAATAATACCCTCAAGGTCCATCCATATTGTTGCAAGTGACAAGATTTCTTATTTTTTATGGCTGAATAATATTCCATTATTTATATAATATATATATATATATCATATATATTTCCTATCTATATAGGTATATATCTATATATCACATTTCTTTATCTGTTCATCCATCAGTGGACACTTAGGTTGTTTCTATATCTTGGCTATTGCAAATAATGGTGCAGTGAACATGAGGGTACAGGTATCTTTTTGAGATAATAATTTTATTTCCTTTGGGTAAATACCCATAAGTGGAATTACCAGATTGTAAAATACTTATAATTTTTATTTTTTGAGGAAATTATATTCTATTTTCCACAGGGGCTGCATCAATTCATATTCTCACCAACAATGTGTGAGGGTTCCCTTTTCCCCACATCCTCACCAAACTTGTTATTTCTTGCTTTTTTGATATTTATGTAATTCTCTATCTTACTCTTCTATTTCTTTTTTTTTTTAATATAATTTATTTTGGTATCATTGATCTACAATTACATGTGCAATATTATGATTATTAAACTACCCGTTCATCAGGTCCCCCCCACCAACCCCACCACAGTCACTGTCCATCAGCGTAGTGAGATGCCACAGAATCACCACTTGTCTTCTCTGAGTTGTACTGCCCTCCCCGTGCCCCCACAACATTACGTCTGCTAATCGTAATGCCCTCTTTTCCCTCTTATCCCTCCCTTCCCACCCATTTTCCCCAGTCCCTTTCCCTTTGGTAACTATTAGTCTGTTCTTGGGTTCTGTGAGTCTGCTGCTGTTTTGTTCCTTCAGTTTTTCTTTGTTCTTATACTCCACATATGAGTGAAATCATTTGATACTTGTCTTTTTCGGCTTGGCTTATTTCACTGAGCATAATACCCTCTAGCTCCATCCATGTTGTTGCAAATGGTAGGATTTGTTTTCTTCATATGGCTGAATAATATTCCATTGTGTATATGTACCACATCTTCTTTATCCATTCATCTACTGATGGACACTTAGTTGCTTCCATTTCTTGGCTATTGTAAATAGTGCTGCGATAAACATAGGGGTGCATCTATCTTTTTCAAACTGGGCTGCTGCATTCTTAGGGTAAATTCCTAGGAGTGGAATTCCTGGGTCAAATGGTATTTCTATTTTGAGTTTTTTGAGGAACCTCCATACTGCTTTCCACAATGGTTAAACTAATTTGCAGTCCCATCAGCAGTGTAGGAGGGTTCCCTTTTCTCCACATCCTCGCCAACATTTGTTGTTGTTTGTGTTTTGGATGTTGGCCATCCTCACTGGTGTGTGGTGATATCTCATTGTGGTTTTAATCTGCATTTCTCTGATGATTAGCGATGTGGAGCATCTTTTCATGTGCCTGTTGGCCATCTGAATTTCTTCTTTGGAGAAGTGTCTATTCATGTACTCTGCCCATTTCTTAATTGGATTATTTGCTTTTTGTTTGTTAAGGTGCATGAGTTCTTTATATATTTTGGATGTCAACCCTTTATCAGATACGTTATTTATGAATATATTCTCCCATACTGTAGGATGTCTTCTTGTTCTACTGATGGTGTCCTTTGCTGTACAGAAGCTTTTCAGCTTGATATAGCCCCACTTGTTCATTTTTGCTTTTGTTTCCCTTGCCCGGGGAGATATGTTCATGAAGAAGTCGCTCATGTTTATGTCAAGAGATTTTTGCCTATGTTTTTTTCTAAGAGTTTTATGGTTTCATGACTTACATTCAGGTCTTTGATCCACCTTGAGTTTACCTTTGTGTATGGGGCTAGACAATAGTCCAGTTTCATTCTCTGACATGTAGCTGTCCAGTTTTTCCAACACCAGCTGCTGAAGAGGCTGTCATCTCCCCATTGTATATCCAAGGCTCCTTTATCAAATATTAGTTGACTGTATATGTTTGGGTTAATGTTTGGATTTTCTATTCTGTTCTACTGGTCTGTGGGTAGTCTTCTATTTCTTTAGATAGAATTTATTAGTTCCCCACTATGAGCAATGGCAAGTTATGTTTGAAATAATAATGATGATAAAATTTCTAGAATTGAAAGGTCTCATTACATGTCATGCTGGGCATGTAAAAAAACAAAATCACATTTATATACTTTATGATGAATTTCAAGAACATCCAAGAGAAAGTGAAAATTCTAAAACACCAAAGACAAAGAATCTGCAGAGTAGAGGAACTGCAGAGGAACAAGAACAATATTGACTTCATTTATCCCCCAGAGAAAGATCTAAGAAGTCAATGGTGTAATAATTTTAGAGCATTAAAGAAAAATAATTTTAGTTCCAGAAATTTTAATGTATCCATTTTATAATCGAATGTGAGACTATAATAAAGATACTCTCTGGCACAAAGGCCTTTGAGGATTATCACATAAAGAACACTTTGGAAATGTTTTTAGTGGGAAGTGTCTAAACAAGAAGAGAAATAAACCAAGAGGATGCTGCCAGATATATGGGACATATAAGGATGATTAAATAACTTAGTGAATGTTACCATTGTCTAAAACCTTAATGATCAAAGGAAAAAAAGAGAAAAAATTTATCTATAAAAGCCTGGAAGGAATTTTCTAGACAATATCAAATCTGTCATGGTCATAAAAGTATGTTGAAGTTATTGTTTTGTTTGGAGGGTCAGATGTTGATAAATTAAATTAATTAATAGGAGTATATAAACATAAGTATCAAACTTAAGGGCAATCGTATTAACAAAAATAAAAAACACTCAATTTTATCTACCTAATGCAAAGCAGGAAAGGAGAAAAACAAAACAAAGTGAAATACAGTAGAGAGAAAGTATAAAATAAGTCCCAGAAAGTTCAATAAATAGAAATGACTGGACTTCCGGGAAGATGGCGGTGTGAGCAGGGCGGCAGAAATCTCCTCCCAACACTATATTTATCTACGAAAACACAGAAAATACATCTATTCCTAAAAGAGAGACGAGAATACACAGGAAAGCGCACAGCGTGCAGCTACACCCGAGAGGACTCGGCACCCCAAGAGGCGTTCTTAAAGAGCCCAGCTGACATACGTGGCAACTATCAGTGACCAAATTATACAGCCATGAAAAGACAGAGGAATATGGTTCAGACCAAAATCAACCAGACAACCCCAGAGAGGGAGTCTGAAGGGAAGGAAATGCACAGCCTGCCTGAAAAAGAATTTAGAATAAAAGTCATAACCATGCTGATGGACCTACAGAGAAATGTGCAAGAGCTGAGGGAGGAAGTGAGGGAACTGAGGAAAGACAATACAGAAATCAGACAAGCGATCGACGGGCTTAACAGCAGAATGGATGAGATGCAAGAGACTGTTAATGGAATAGAAACAGAGAACAGGAGTACAGAGCAGCTGAGGCAGAGAGAGATAAAGGATTTCTAGGAATGAAAGAATATTAAGAGAACTGTGTGACCAATCCAAACGGAACAATATTCGCATTATAGGAGTACCAGAGGAAGAAGAGAGAGAAAAAGGGATAGAAAGTGTCTTTGAAGAAATAATTGATGAAAACTTTCCCTCACTGGGGAAGGAAGTAGTCTCGCAGTCCACCGAAGCTCATAGATCTCCCAACACAAGGGACCCAAGGAAGACAACACCAAGACACATAATAAATAAGATGGCAAAGATCAAAGATAAAGACAGGTTATTAAAGGCAGCTAGAGAGAGAAAAAAGATCACCTACAAAGGAAAACCCATCAGACTATCATCAGACTTCTCAACAGAAACCTTACAGGCCAGAAGAGAATGGCATGATATATTTAACGTAATGAAACAGAAGGGCCTCGAACCAAGAATGTTGTATCCAGCACGATTATCATTTAAATATGATGGAGGGATTAAACAATTTCCAGATAAACGAAAGTTAAGAGAATTTGCGTCTCATAAACCACCACTACAGGATATCTTAAATGGACTGCTCTAGATGGAAGCACACCTAAGGCTAAAAAGATGTCACCAGAGAAAAAAAATCATAGCAAAGAAAGCAGACCATCCAAATACTAACTAAAGGCAAAGAATAAAACACCTATTATAGAAAGAATGGAGGAGGAGGAATAAGAAGGGAGAGAAAGAAAGAAACCTCAGACTGTGTTTACAATAACTTAACAAGAAAGTTAAGTTAGATTGTTAGATAGTAAAGAAGCAACCCTTGAACCCTTGGTAACCACGAATCTAAAGCCAGCAATGGCAATAAGTACATACCTATCAATAATCACCCTAAATGTAAATGGACTGAATGCACCAATCAAAAGACACAGAGTAACAGAATGGATAAAAAAGCAAGACCCATCTATATGCTGCCTACAAGAAACTCACCTCAAATCCAAAGATATACACAGACTAAAAGTGAAGGGATGGAAAAAGATATTTCATGCAAACAACAAAGAGAAAAAAGCAGGTGTTGCAGTACTTGTATCAGACAAAATAGACTTCAAAACGAAGAAAGTAGCAAAAGATAAAGAAGGACATTACATAATGATAAAGGGGTCAGTCCAACAAGAAGATATAACCATTATAAATATATATGCACCCAACACAGGAGCGCCAGCATATGTGAGACAAATACTAACAGAATTAAAGGAGGAAATAGACAGCAATGCATTCATCTTAGGAGACTTCAACACACCACTCACTCCAGAGGACAGATCAACCAGACAGAAAATAAGTAAAGACACAGAGGCACTGAACAACACACTAGAACAGATGGACCTAACAGACATCTACAGAACTCTACACCCAAAAGCAACAGGATACACATTCTTCTCAAGTGCACATGGAACATTTTCCAGAATAGACCACATACTAGGCCACAAAAAGAACCTCAGTAATTTCAAAAATATTGAAATCCTACCAAGCAACTTCTCAGATCACCAAGGTATAAAACTAGAAATAAATTTTAGAAAGAAATCAAAAAGGCTCACAAATACATGGAGACTTAACAACACTCTCCTAATTAATCAATGGGTTAACGACCAAATCAAAACAGAAATCAAAGAATATATGGAGACTAATGACAACAACAACACAAAGCCACAACTTCTGTGGGACGCAGCAAAGGCAGTTCTAAGAGGAAAGTATATTGCAATCCAGGCCTATTTAAAGAAGGAAGAACATTCCCAAATGAATAGTCTAAAGACACAATTACTGAAATTGGAAAAAGAAGAACAAATGAGGCCCAAAGTCACCAGAAGGAGGGACATAATAAAGATTAGAGAAGAAATAAATAAAATTGAGAAGAATAAAACAATAGAAAAAATCAATAAAACCAAGAGCTGGTTCTTTGAAAAAATAAACAAAATAGATAAACCCCTAGCCAGACTCATTAAGAGAAAAAGAGAATCTACACACATAAACACAATCAGAAATGAGAAAGGAAAAATCACGACGGACCCCACAGAAATACAAAGAATCATAAGAGAATATTATGAGAATCTATATGCTAACAAGCTGGAAAACATAGAAGAAATGGACAACTTCTTAGAAAAATACAACCTTCCAAGACTGACCAAGCAAGAAACAGAAAAACTAAACAGACCAATCACCAGTGACGAAATCGAATTGGTAATCAAAAAACTACCCAAGAACAAAACCCCCTGGGCCTGATGGATTCACCTCTGAATTCTACCAGACATATAGAGAAGAAATAACACCGATTCTCCTTAAGTTTTCCAAAAAATAGAAGAGGAGGGAATACTTCCAAACTCATTCTATGAAGCCAGCATCACTCTAATACCAAAACCGGGCAAAGATCTCACCAAAAAAGAAAATTACAGACCAATATCCTGATGAACATAGATGCAAAAATA
>JAVSCE010001324.1:0-139825 GCA_032199065.1 Smutsia gigantea | reverse complement strand
CCGTGCGGGACGACTGTGCGGAGGGGCCCAGAGGACGGCTGTGCGGGACGACTGTGCGGAGGGGCCCAGAGGACGGCTGTGCGGGACGACTGTGCGGAGGGGCCCAGAGGACGGCTGTGCGGAGGGGCCCAGAGGACGGCTGTGCGGGACGACTGTGCGGAGGGGCCCAGAGGACGGCTGTGCGGGACGACTGTGCGGAGGGGCCCAGAGGACGGCTGTGCGGGACGACTGTGCGGAGGGGCCCAGAGGACGGCTGTGCGGGACGACTGTGCGGAGGGGCCCAGAGGACGGCTGTGCGGGATGACTGTACAGAGAGGCCCGTGGGACAGCTGTGTGGGACGGCTGTGCAGAGAGGCCCAGAGGACAGCTGTGCAGGACGACTGTGCAGACAGAGGGGCTCAGAGGCAGAGATCAGCTTGCTGCATACAGACTCGCTCTGAGTGAATGGGATTTTAGTGACCGACCTGCCACCTGGCAATAAAGTTGGGTATAACCCTTTCACCCCAAGAACATTTTGCTGTCAATTTCTTTGGTCACATTGAATCTATAGCGAACTTGCCTGGGGCTGAAACCCATTGGCAAGACAAGGATTTTCTATTTTCTGAGCCACTAAAGAGTCTAGAAATCACATGGATGGAGCATGCAATCTGCCCTACCCAATGTGCAGGCCCTGCATGCCCACCCCAGGCGACAATTCTACTGGACCCACAAAAGCAAGACTCTGGATGTATGTTTAACAGGTATGTGAGGAAGACCCCAGCCAGCTCGGCAGCAGGTACACAGTAAAGCAGAAAGCCTGAACCACCCTCCCAGCGATGTCTTCCTCCGACATGACTGAGCCAGAAGAGACACAGAGAAAAGTCCCTCCTGCCCCACAGAACCCTCACAGAGCCACAATCAGAGTGTGAAGAATAATGAACTAAGTTCAGCTAATAACTCTCCCAAATCTAGTGAAGAAATACTGTCTGGATTGTTTCATGTTGTAGAATATTTAATCAAAGTTGTTTAACACACTAAAGTTCTAACATAGGTTACAGGGAACGGTGCCATTTGGTCAGGTAACTCTGGCTCTTAGTCACCTGAGAGCACAGCTGATTTAGTGGCTTTATTCCCAAAGCTGCTGGTCACCAACCTGCAAAGAATCGGCGCCTCACATTCAGCTCATTGGCCACGCGGACCTCGGTGCAGAGCTTCAGCATCAGTAACATGGTGGAGATCATGACAATGCTCTGCCAGAGGAGCGGAGACTCGAAACGCCTTCCAAACCTGGGGGAGAGAAGCCATGGCATCAGGTCAGAAGGCGACGCCAGGGCCTTGCCCAGCCCAGGTCCCGCCGAACCCAGGGCCCACCTCAGCAGCCCCACAGGGAGGGTCTCTTACACCCGCTGTGGCCCCATGGCACCGGTGACGACCTGGGTCTCCAGGCCCCATAGGCAGGCAGAGCTGTGGTGGGAGGGGCCGGCAGCACTCTGGGACAGCTGATGGGGGCCCCACGAAACCCCCTCAGCATTGGAGGCCCTCACGATCACATTCAGGGCTTCTCCAAATGCTGCATTCCCCTCTCCAGGAATCTCTGGGTTCCCACCCAGGGACCATGGATGGGGGCTCGGGTGGGTCTCCTGAGTTCCCTCCCAAAGGGCCAGGCGTCCCGCCCTTCATGCCCTACAGAGACCCCAATTGCCACCAGGTAGATGCCCATGGTTTCTAGACCACCTGCTTCCCAGGTAAGATCATTCCAGAGTCCAGGGGATGGTCCTGCCAGGCCACAACAGTCCAAAGTGTGAGCAGAGAGCAGCAGGGAGTCAGGACACCAAATTTCCACCCCTCCTCACCAGACAGGACACACCCCTGACTGCCAGCCTGAGGCCCTGACACCCCAACTCAGGCCCCAAGGACCCCTGCCACAGGAGGGGCTGCCCACCTGCTCTGCCAAGTCCCCGTCCACCTGCCCACCTGACTCTGCTAGCCGGAAAGCTCCCAAACCTTCCTGCTGACTTTTTCCAGTCTGCTGAGCATCTCACCAATTCAGCCACAAGCTCCTGGAAACCCACCCACAGTCCAGTGACTGGTACCAGCTGGGCCCATCAGAAGACCCCAAACCTCAGGAGCTGAGGACAGCACCACCCTTTATGCACCAGAGAGGGGTCTCAACCATGGCCTACAGCATCACAAGGTTGATGAGGCAAGCCTAGCTGAAGAGAGAGCCAGTGAGAAAGAGGTGGTGGTGCCCCAGGGCTTGCTCGGCCAGGGGTACTGCCTGGGGCGCCTACATGCTCTACCACAGGCAGGGTTCCAGCCTTGGGCTACCCTGTGGGCCACACGCCTGTGATCCAACACCTCCAAGCCTTGTCTCTTTTGTAAAGTGTGGCTATAACCCCAATCAAGAGGCCATTTCTGGTCATTCCTAGGAACTGGTCCCTACTGGCTACCTAGTTGATTCCAGAGGTCGAGGCATCCATTGGTGAAGGTCACACAAGGGACAGTGATGGTTCGATACCAGGCTGAGGAGGCTGGAGCAGGTCAGCATCACAGGAAAGTTACTCTAGGCTACCTCACAGCAAGCTCATTTCCAGTTATAATGCTGAAGCATGTGGTTTTGGCCATTATGTGAGAAAGGCCACTTCCATTTAAACATTCAACAAAGATGAGTAACTAGAAAAACTGTGGGGAAAAAAATAAGGTTTGCACTTCCAGCAAAAATCAAATCTAGATGAACTCGCTATTTACAGTAAAAATGAGACCACTTAAAGTGAAGTGACAGGGAGTAGACGTTAATATTTAACTGGTTTCAGGATGAGCACAGGCTAACCAAGAGACAAAGTTTCAAAAAGCACAACTTTCCACAAAAGATATACAAGGGACAAAGTATGTATGAAATGAAGTTCAACACCATTAGTAACTTTTAGACGCTAAAATAGAAAGGTATCATTTTTTATTTACCAATTTTTCTCCTTTCATGCTACTAGTCTGTGCTAACAGGGATGTCGTGAGAGTTCCTCTCCTGCCGAGAACGAGACTCTTCTAATGGCAAATGATGGAACACCCCCCAGACAAGTGCTGGGCCTGCTGCTCTGAGAAGCCAGTCTAAGTGGGCTCTCCCTTGGTTGCAGCATACATGTGTCTCACCCCCAGGGAAATACACCCTGCAGCGGGTATGCAAAGTTTTACCAGGTACCAGCAAGATTCTGGAGGGAACACCTTCAGTCTGTCTTCAAAGTAACAGAAAAGCTCAAGTAGAAGAGAAATTGTGTCTACTTCCCTGTGAACACTAATGCTATTGCGCTCTGAAGCGGAATGTCACATCTCCCATACAGTGTTACGTCACCCACACGGTCATCACATCTCCCATAGGGAGTCACTGCATCTCCCAGTGTTACATCTCTGATACAGTGGTGTTACATCTTTGATACAATGTGGCTGTGTCTCTGGTACAATCCTACCACATCTCTAATTCAGTTGTTACTACATCTGATACAATACTGCTACATCTCTGATAGTTACTATATCTCAGATTCAGTGTTACCACATCTCCAAAACAGTGTTACTGCACCTCTGATACAGTGTTACACACATCTGCCGTACTAGCCAGATCTTCAACACAATGTTACTGTATATCCAATACAATGTTGCTGCATCTGATAGTGCTTTCATCCCACAGTTTGAGAATTTTCTCCATGAATGCATAAGGCTCTAGGTTGGAAGGCCCCGCAGCACAATACATACACTGGCCCCCTCCCCACCCTTCTCTCATACAAAATCACAAGCCTGAAAATATTAGCTATGAGGCATTCCTTAGCCCTTCTCCTGGCTTCTGACACCACAAAGGCCAAATCAGCATTTTATGGAGTAAGATCTGCTCAATGCTAGTTTTGCAAAAGGATACGAATAAGGATTATAAGAAATAAGGGTATTAGAGTCCCATGAGTTTCAGAAACCTCAGGGGTTTACATAGTTTGGATGGCCTCTCCTACAGGGCTGCAGAGCCACTCATGTGCCTTGTACCACATCTCTCCAAGGGGGCTTCCCAGGTGGACTGCAGCTCTGAGGACTGTGATCTTGGCCAGCTTTGGTAGTTTACACTCTGCCAGTTCTTCCAGCTCCACAGTGTCTAGTGTAAACCCAGACTCCCTTTCACCTGTGAGCCTGCCACAGCCAGACCTGTGCTCTCTCCGCATGCCACCCATAACCCACATATGTGCCTGCAGTACCTTCCATACAGTGCTTCTGCTAATGTGTACACCCCACAGTGTCTGGCCCAGTGTCCAGCACATGATAAACCATTACAAACCTAATGGGATGCTAATCCACATGAAGCCTGGAGGGGCACCAGGAGTAGTGGCTTAAGAGGATGCAGAGAGAGGAATAAAAGGGAGCCTCTGCATCCCCTCAGAGCAGTGGGATGTTGGGCCCAGATGGGCAGACAGGCTCACATTAGTTACAAGTTTAGACAGAAGCCGGCCTGTCTGCTGGGCTGCTTTGCCACATGGACCACAAATACTGCCATGTGTGAAATTCAGGGAAGTTCAGTCTCGAGGAGGGACCAGTGCCCTCTGCCAGCCCTCCTCCATCCCACACTTCCCTGCAGTCTTCTGGGATGCTGGCTGAGGGCAGGCCTGTGTGTCCCATGCAGCCCCAGAACCTGAAGTGCCCAGGACTGTTCATGACACAATCTGTGGGAAAGGGCCATTCAGATGTGCTTAATGAGTCTTAAGAAGTACATACTTGGTAGTGATTCTATAGCATCTCACTACGCTGATGGACAGTGACTGTAATGGGGTTGGTGGGGGGGACCTGATGAAGGGGGTAGTTTAATAACCATAATATTGCACATGTAATTGTAGACTAATGATACCAAAATAAATTATTTAAAAAAATACATACTTGGTCATTCATACAACCAAATATGTACTTCCCAGGTGTCTGGTCTTCATAGTTCCTGAAAACACTGCAGTCTTAAAGGTGAAATGGGTGGTTTGTCATGTTAATGAGAGACTTTTGGACCCCACCCAAGGGCAGGGGCTGGAGGCTTAATCAGCCAGTAGCCGGTAATTTAGTCAGCCTATGCAATGAAGCTCTCACAAAACCCCCTGACAAGAGCTTAATGCCTGTTTAGGATCCTGCTTCTCAGCCGGAGGGAGCTTCTACACTCGGGGAACCAGAATGCCTCCATGTGCCACTAAGCCAGGCCCCAACTCCACGAGGATAGAAGCTCCTTTATTTGGTACCTTGCTCTATGTTAACTTGTATCCTTTATGGTACCCTTTATTAAACTAGTAAATGTTAAGTGTTTTTCTGAGTCCTGTGAGCCACTCTAGCAAATAATCGAACCTAAGAGGGAGGCTGTTGGAACCTCCAATCTGTAGCCAGTATATCAGAAGCGGAGGTACCTGGAGCTTGTGACCAGCATCTGGAGTGGGGCATGGAGGGCAGTCTTGTAGGATGGAGCCCTTCACCTGGGGAACCTGGTGCTGTCTCTGGGCAGACAACATCAGAATTGGGTTGAGTTCTCAGACACCCTGCTGATGTTTTGAGGATTGCTTGGTGCTATGTGTGGGAGACCCCCTTATACTTACACTTACACACACATTTTCATTGTATATGAAAGAAAAAGGAAACACCACGCCTCCAGTGGACAACATTTAGAACTCCACAGAAGGTCACCTTAATTTCCTAATGCTGCATTAGGCAAGAGTTCAAGACTCTCTCGGAAAGGCTCAGGCCCTGCAGTGGAGGCAGAACTCCTGGTCCTGAGCACATCAAATGCCAGTTAAACCCGAGGCCCTGATGAGATGGCGTTTATGAGATTGGTTTAATTTCTGACTTCTCCAGACCAGATATTTACAGAACAAATGTAGATTCGATTTTTTATTTTTTTGCAATTTGAATAAGTGACTGGAAAAAGACCTCGAAATGGAACTTTCTTCTGTGAGCTAAGCCCTCTGCTACAGAGAAAACTTAACTCCACAGCCTCAAGGACCAGATGCAGCAACAGTGAGCCTGGGCGGCAGCTGGCCCAGGAGCTCCAGTGCCCCTCCAGTATGCCCAGTTTACAGCGTCAGCCAGTTTTATTTTGGGACCTGTTTCTCTTCAGCCTTAGATTTAATCAAGACTGTTTCAGAAAAGAGAAGCCACGTGTCATGTCACAAAGGATAGTCTCTGCCAGGAGCCAAAGGGAAAGGAGGAATCTTCAAAATGTGGTTTTTCAACTTGTGTCTTACAGAAATAAGCACCCACTGACCCCTCCTTCAAGTGGCCTCGCCCAGAGACAGACCTCGTGCTGAGCAGGAGTATCTGCTCACTAGTTCATCCTTTAAGAACCCCAGACAGAGGCAAAACTAACATGCAGTGAAAGTGAACCCAAGGCCTCTAGGGTGGGCTGGGCAAACACAGAGGAGCAGAGAGGCCCCAGGCTCAGGAAGTTACTGTCTGGACTGTGATGGTCATTAGAGAGACTTCAGTCAGAACTCCTCAAACAGTTCACTTAAATAGGCAGTTCTAAATAATGGATATCATACCTCAATAAGGCTGACTTAAAAGTCAATTCCCAGGAAAGCATGACTACTCAATGACCCAAAATATCAAAAGGAGCCAGAAGCAAAACTCTGGACCCCAGCTGCCCGGAGCCCTTGCCTCCCCACCAGGCTATCCTGGGCCACCCCCTCATTGTCTGATCAGAGGGACCTGGGACCTCCAGGAGGAAGGAAAATTCCAGACTTTTTGGCCTTGGAATGAGGCTGTAAGACACCTGAAAATTCACCCTCCCAATTACACGTGGTCTTTGCAACTACTAAAATTAATTCCAAGTTCCTTACCAGAAGGCAAATGATAACAAGAGGAAGTTGGGCTGGGAGGAGCAAGAAAAAATAGTCTTAAGCATTATCCAGAAGGCTGACTTCCTGTTTAAAAAACAAAATACACACCACAGAGAAAGCTGAACCAGAAGGCCCCTCCCAGAGGAAGGCTCCGCCGTCCTCCCAGTGGTTTCATGGGCCAGCGGGGTGTCCTTTCAGCTGCTTAGCGTTTTTTCTAGTCGTTAGTGTTCTGTCCCTCCCACACCCATGCAAGCTCCCTGAGGGCACGGACCCCGCCGCAGGGCCCTGTCCGGGGTGAAGGCTTGCATCAGGAACACGCGGTCAGAGCTCATGTGCGAGACCCTCCACTCCAGTCCCACCGTTTTCCCTTAAAAATAACCTCACCCATTTCACCAGCTCCTTTCAGGACGTAGACACTTCCACCTCCTCCCCACCCCGCTGCCTCGCTCAGAAACCCCAAAAGGAGAAAGCCTTCTCTCTAGGAGCACCCCTGAACACCCCCAACTTACCAGAAGAGTATCCGCAGAATATTAGCCACCAGGAGCACCAGACACACGTAGGTGGAGAAGCCCTCAGCGTTCTGAGTCCTCCGGATGTCCCTGTACTGCGGGATATATGGCACCACTCCTCCGAAGACGATGGCTCCAGCGGCCCCCCAGGAAACCAGCTGGTGCAGCGGCACCAGAAGCCAATCCAAGCCTTCCGCTTCCATCCCGAGCACCTGTGTCGCCCCGCCAGCGGGCTGACGTCCACCGGGCCCAGGTCCCCTGGCTCCCACGGCCGCCGAGCGCGCTGGCTGTCACCCCCACATGGCGCCGCCACCCTGAGCGGTCCTGGCAAGAGGAGGTGCGGAGCATTAAGTCGCCAGGGGCCTCTGGCAGCGCGAAGTCCACGCTCGGCCCAAGAGGCAGTGCGCCCGGGCGCACGACCCTCCCCGGGCACGCAGGCTGCCCGCGGGCGCAGAGAAGCCGCAGGGCGCACTGCTGGGCTGGGAGCGCGGAGAGGGGGAGGAGGCGCGAGGGGGGCTCAGCCCCGGGGCCCGCCCGCCCACGCGCGCCCACGCGTGCCCACGCGCTCGCCCTCACCTCTGCCCAGCGAGTCCGTCCGCCCGCCCGCAGTCCCTACAGCCGCTCGCGCCCGGGGTTCCGCCTTGGCGTGACGTCACAATGTCGGGGCCCCGCCCACCCGGGCGGCGGGCGGGCGCCGCAGGGTCCTAGAGCGCGCCGGAGCGGCAGGAGGGGGCGGGCCCGGGACCAGGTGGGGAAGCGCCTGCCTGACGCGGCCCGCCCTCAAGCCTGGCGCCCACGTGGGCAGCCTCACCTGTCCGTGCCAACCCCGCGTCGCGGGACCGCTGGTCTCTGGGTCCGCCCCGGGTCAGCGCGCGGGAGCCGGTGACCAGCACTCCTCGCAGGAGGGCCCCGCCCCCAGGGCTCGCAGCTGCACCCTGAGGGCAGGCCCCGGGCTTGCGAGGGCGCCAGGGACACGCCTGGACGCTGCTTCCACCCAAAGGAGTTGTCTTCACCTCCCCCAAGTCTGGCCTGGCGTGTGGGAAATCATAAAAAGTTACAACCTCCCTGAGACTAACTCCCAAACAAGCCTGGCGTGATCAGGAGGCCCTCCATAAAGCTCGGGGCAGCTCTCACTCCCTGCAAACGATGAGGCTGATTTTTGGTATTTTTGTATCATCGCTATTCAGAGCATCCAGGAAAGGAACTGAGAACAGGGCACCAGGCCTGTACAGCACAGAGAAGGAAGCCAGTGCAGGGTTGGGAGAGAAAAGGCAGGTGGTCCTAAGTCAGCCACATCCTCCTCCAGCTCAAAGCTTCTAGAATGTTCCATATCTACTCTAGATTGAGGTTAGAGTGAGGCTGCAAGCTTTCTCCAGGCACTCTCTGGAGTATCTGCTGGTGCTGTTTAACTGGCACATGTGGGCAGATTACTGGACAACCCACAGCCACCTGCTGTTCTGGCTCTGTCAGGGTGTGCCAGGTGCAGCATCTACACCAGGGAGCGCCTCCTGAGTGCAGCTAAGTGGATACAGTCTTGCATTCTTGGCCCAGGACTTTGCCCCACAGAAGGCTCCAGTAAGGTGGGCTGATGATTGCACAGTGGGCTTGTGATCCTTTTGAACACCACTGTTCAGAATCAGAGTGGCATCCCCTGACCTAGAACCATCAGTCAGTCAAGCAGAAGGAAGGATCGCTCATTGGGATGCTGCACATGTCACAAGGCTTACTGAGTTCCTGAAGAACCCAGCCAATCTGTACTAGGCTGAAAAGTGGCCCCCAAATGTATCATGTCCTAATCCCGGGAACTGTGAATGTTAGCTTATTTTTTTTAAGTATTACAGATGTAATTAAGTTAAGGATCTTGAGGTGGGGATATTATCCCATATTATCTAGATGGGCCATAAATGCCATCACATGTATCTTTATAAGAGGAAGGCAGGAGATTTGAGACACAAGAGAAGGCCCTATGAAGATGGAGCAGAGAGGTTTGATGTGGCCTTGAAGACTGGAGTGATACCACCACAAAGCCGAGGAACGCCCGCAGCCTCCAGAGGCTGGAAGAGTCACAGAAGGGATTCTCCCTGTGGAGAGAGCTTGGCCTTGCCAACACCTTGATTGTGACCCAGTAAAACTGATTTTGGACTTGTAGCCTCCAGAACTGCGAGAGGATAAATTTGTGCTGTTTTAAGCCACCCAATCTGTGGAAGTGTGTTGTAGAAGCCAAGGGAAACTAATACAGAAGCTGAAAATGTGTAACTAGCAAGATTATCAGACTGTGACCTGCAGAGCAGGCACAGAGCCACCAGTTTTGCCATCCTCTGTTAGTTAAAAGCAAGTCACCTGGTTCCACCCTCACGCAGGGGATGGTGCCACTGGGAGCCATTTCAGAAGTTGCCTTGTTAAAGAAAATACTGGAAAGCCTGGACTGGATCACTGGCAGAAGAACCAACCGGCACTCAGAGGTCTTGGAGTGTTGAGGCTTTATTTCACACCGGCGGGCTCAGAAGGGAGTAATCTCCCAAAAGTCTGAGCCCCCAACAAAGGCAAAGGGAGCAATATATGTCTTTCTGCTTCTGTATCTATAACATTCCTATGCGCACAGCAAGTGAGCAGGCAAGGGGGAGTGAGTTTAGGGAGTAAGTGCCTGGCAGAGTGGGGAGTGAAGGGGAGGGGGAGGTTAAGGGAGTTTCTGTTGTCTTTGCTGAGAAGAGCAGCAGAAGGGAGCCACCTGGACTAGATTGCTGTCCTTGTAAGTTTTTCCCTACCAGCCTAACCACCAGTGCTTCTAAGTGAAAAGTAAACAGACCTTGGTCCTGGGCATTGGGACCTTAGCGGCCGACTCGAAGCTGCTGCGTACCTCACCAGGGGAGCCTGTAAGAAGATGAGATGGAGATCCCACTCTAGGAACTTGGGTTGTAGAGTTCAGAAGCACAGTACATCTAGCCTCAGCTCCAAAGCACTTGGCAGCTGTCATTGCTGTCCACACAGCAAAGGAAAGTGGGCAAACTGCAAAGCAGCAGCTTCTCTGGGCCCATCAGAGAACTGAGGCTGCTAGATACATCACACCCTGAAGTGGGATCAGATAGGCATGCCCAGGGGGGCGTGTGCCCAAGGCCTTCTCACCCATCCTGGAGCTGCTGGATGCCTTCAACTGGTTTTAGTGGCAAAAGCAGGTAATGAGCAAGACCAGATGAATGATTTCCTAGGGAGATAGGAGTAAGAGTCAAAATAAAATGCTACAGAGAAACAACACACTAACAGAAATAAAGGATGCTTTTAACAGGCTTATCAGTTGACTCAACAGAGCCAAGGAAAGAATCCATGAACTTAGACAAGTCAGTGGACATTTCCCAAGCTGAAATGTAAGAAGAAAGGATTTGGGTGGGGGGTACCAGAAAAGAATGTCCAAGAAACTGTGAAGCGACATCAAAGTGTGTGTGAAGTAACATGTGTAATTGGGACACCAGGAGGGAAGGGATGAACTGGGCAGGAGAAATACCTGAATGGTGAGAATTTTCCAAAATTAACCCAGACATCAAATGACCAATCCAGGAAGTACCTTTTCTCAGACACCTGTGGGGTCAACTCTGCAAGACTCTAGCTGGAACAGATAGGCTAATCGGGTGCTGAGCTCAGGAGACATGAAAATAGACATTCTTTGCACCCAACTTTCCAGGTGAGGGCTATGGCTGGGTCCAGGAAGAAGGCCTCTGGTGCGTGGAGGACCATTGTGGGAGGTGAACCTCTCTTCCCTACTCCACCTCCCTCTACCTTTATGCGGAATATCACTCAGCACCGTGCCACAAGCTTCAGTGGGTGCTTTGTTTACAATCCATGGGTTCTATCCTGGGTCTGCCTTCAGGGTCAGGATGAAATTCTCAGAAACAGCTGTGAGCACATCCCTCAATGTGTGCTATGTGGACCCTTGGGGACCTGGCAAGCTTATCATCTGTGGTGGAGGTGAGCTCAGCACCGGCACGGGTGCAGCCATATGGCTGATCTCTGGCCAATAAAGGTGGGTGGAGATGATGTGTGTCACTTCCAAGCCTGACTCCCAAGCCTGGTCTCCACCCCACCCACCTTGCTCACTGTCAACTGCTGGCCAGGTATACACAAGGCAGTGGGGAACTCCCCTGGGATGTGGCCCAGTTCCTGCTGAATAGCATCTGACCTTCCACTGACAACAAGGGGCAGAGCCCCACCCCTGCCTGGCAGCACTGGCATCAGTGAGATTTCACCGCACTCACCCCCTGGAATGTGCCACCGCTCATCAGAAATGGGAATTACTCCCTGTAACACACCATCCATTCTGAAATGCCCACAACAGTAACTCCCCAAATGGTGTTTAACCGTAATGCACACAGAAAGCCCACATCAGCCCATTTCCAACCTTCCAAACTGACAGCTATGTTGTTACCAAGGACAGCAGCCACGTGTGTTCCCCATCTCAAGTTTCCACTCAACCTAACATGGGCTGGGCAGTGTTGACATAAACGGTAGCCTTTCATTAAGATTCTATATGTATTCATGGAAAGCACAGCCTATCTGCGATTGTCTGACATTTCACAAATCATGGCTCTTAAGATGAATAACTGGGAGTTACAGCAGACCCAGCTCCAGCACATGTACCATGTCCCAGGCCTTGGAACAGGTGCCCATCATTCCATTCCCTTCTCTGGCTTCTACTGACCCCAGGAGAGGCCCCTGTATGTCTTCAGAGAAGGTCAGAGGTCAGAGAAATTACCACCTTCTCAGCTCTACCTATGCTTTTGAAGGGCCTTGAGCATGGGGACTGCGCTCCACCTTTGGGGCAGCAGTGTTCCAGAGGTGACAGAACATCGTTACCACTTTAGATTCTGAATGGCAAAATCACACAACTAAAAGGATAACAAAATGAAGGAACTATTTCTAAAAATAGGAAAGAAGAAAGGTACAACTGGAGAGATTTCCTGTCTAGCTCCTCCTATGCATGAGGCTGAGTGGCTGCCCCTGGTGAGAAGCTGCCAGGCGCCTGGCCAGTCCACACAGTGCCACCAGCCCATGACAAGTGTTTCCCCTCTCCCAAAACAGCAGAGAGAGCACCACACGAAGTGAACACCCCACCTGCCATGTAGTCAGGAGAAAGCAGAGACTCCCAGATGTGTGAGCAAAGCACGGGTGGACACAGGTCTGGACAGCTGTACAGGACCTGCCCACAGGGCCCCCAAGTGGCAGAAACAAGCCCCTCATTTGCAGTGGAGGAGGAAGGTTGCAGAACGTTCCAGAACTAGAGCTCCATCAGTCAACCAAGAGAAGACAGAAAACAAGAGCACACAGTCAGGTGGAGGAGGTGGGCGTGAATCTGATTTCAGGAAAGCCTGTGTCTCACAGGGAGAGAGCTCCTGAGGTGCATGACACTCTGCCGAGCCGCAGCCCTGAAGGGCTGTAGGCTCAGAACCCCAACTGCCTGCTGGTGGGAATCAGCTGCTTTGTCACTTTCCTTCTGGGAGCTTTCTAGAAAGTGGTCATCAGTGACTGAACAGAGGTGTGTATGTTTTAAATTTCAGAGAAATACATGCAGTTCTTGAAATTTGTCAGAGGACAGTTTTAGGCACCAAAAATAAAGAGTGCCTAAGAAAACTTGAAATCTGAGTAGGGTCTGTAGTGTGGCTGACAGCCTTGTTTCTGTTTCTGCGTGTTGGTGACGCCTTTTGGTCATGTAAGATGTTACTGGGGGAGGCTGGGTGATGGATTCAGAAGTTTGTACAAAACAAGATACTCTGAAAATGAGGGCAGGCTAAGGATAAAAATGCATTTTGAAGAAAGAAGCAAATGCTAGTGGAAAATCTGCCTGTAAGGTGAGGACCAGAGGAGAGCTAGTCTAGGACCTACTACCGGTGGGTGCTCTCTAGGCCAGACCTACACATGCGCACATGCATGGCCCCCTCAACTCCAGAAGTGCACGCTTTCGCCTGTGAACCTTCCTTTTACTTTTTTTAATTGAGGCAAAATTCATGTAACACAAACGAGCCCTGTAGAGTGAACAAGTCAGTGGCATTTGGTCATTCACAATGTTGTGCAAACCTGGCTTCTATCTAGTTCCTGAACATTTTTTTTCCCTCTTTTATTTTTTATTTATTTATTTATAATTTATTTTGGTATCATTAATCTACAATTACATGGGCAATGTTATGGTGATTAAACTACGCCCTTCATCAGGTCCCCCCACCAACCCCATTACAGTCACTGTCCATCAGCATAGTGAGATGCTATAGAGTCATTACTTGTCTTCTTTGAGTTGTACAGCCCTCCCTGCACCCCCCAACATTACATCTGCTAATTGTACTGCCCCTTTTTCCCCCTTGTCCCTCCCTTCCCACCCACCCTCCCCAGTCCCTTTTCCTTTGGTAATTGTTAGTCCATTCTTGGGTTCTGTGAGTCTGCTGCTGTTTTGTTCCTTCAGTTTTTTTCTTTGTCCTTATACTCCACATATGAGTGAAATCATTTGATACTTGTCTTTTTCCACTTGGCTTATTTCACTGAGCATAATACCCTCTAGCTCCATCCATGTTGTTGCAAATGGTAGGATTTGTTTTCTTCTTATGGCTGACTAACATTCCATTGTGTATATGTACCACTTCTTTATCCATTCATCTACTGATGGACACTTAGGTTGCTTCCATTTCTTGGCTATTGTAAATAGTGCTGCGATAAACATAGGGGTGCATCTGTCTCTTTCAAATTGGGCTGCTGCATTCTTAGGGTAAATTCCTAGGAGTGGAATTCCTGGGTCAAATGGTATTTCTATTTTGAGTTTTTTGAGGAACCTCCATACTGCTTTCCACAATGGTTGAACTAATTTGCATTCCCACCAGCAGTGTAGGAGGGTTCCCTTTTCTCCACATCCTGGCCAACATTTGCTGTTGTTTGTGTTTTGGATGTTGGCCATCCTCACTGGTGTGAGGTGATATCTCATTGTGGTTTTAATCTGCATTTCTCTGATGATTAGCGACGTGGGAGCATCTTTTCATGTGCCTGTTGGCCATCTGAATTTCTTCTTTGGAGAAGTGTCTATTCATGTCCTCTGCCCATTTCTTAGTTGGATTATTTAGTTGCTGAACATTTTCATCCCCCCACAATAAAAACCTCACCAATAGGCAGTTGCTCCTCCACCCTCTCCCTCCAGCCCCTAGAAACCACCAATCTGAAATCTGTTTTATGGATTTACTTACTATGGACATTTCATGTAAGTGGAATCACACCACACATGGCCTTTTGTGTCTGCGCTTTCATCAGCATCGAGGTAACACTGAACCTATGGAAGCAGAGGATGAGGACGTCCCCTCTCCTCACTGCCACCACTGAACCCAGTGCTCCAGGCCACTCAGAATTCTGTCTTATTAACCCTTCCTCGGTCAGCTATTTCTTAAATCATAAATAACAGTGGCAAAAATACAATGTTTACATTTGCAAAACCATACAGTAAAAGGAAAATAAATTACACTAAAGAGAATTTTAAATGTGCACATTAACTGCTGCCAGGTCACCACCCAGAAGCTTTCTTCTTGTCCTTACCTTTCTGCCCCTCCTCTCTCTCCTGCCTCCCTCCTTCATTCCCTCCTTCCACTCTCCCTCTCTCTCTCCCCACTTCCTCCCTCCCTTCCACCCACCTGCTGGAGCCTTTCCTAGGGTACCCCCCTGAGAGCTGACCAGTGACAGTGCTGAGTCTGGGAAACCAATAGAGCCAACCAGGGTGGTTCTACTGTTTAGCCAGGTTTGAGAGTTACTGTTTTAAATTCACACCCAATACAGGAAGTCCTAGTGACTCAGGGTAATTGCTTCAGGAAAGGCCAGTTACTGTAACTGGGGCCAGAGATGCTTAATAATTAATGGATTAGAAAATAGTTGATAGTATTGCATTAAAAAGTGAAAGCTATAATTATGAAAATGTTCCAATTATTTTAGGGGTAAAAAAAGCAAAAAATTCTATACTCAAATCTGTATACCCAAAAAGAACCCTTCTTTTCTTACAGAATTTGCAAACATGGAAGTAGACATTGTAGCACTTCACTGGCATCAGTAACTGTAAGAGAGCTCTTTTAATGCAGATAAGATAGAAACGGAGCAGGACAGTCTAAATGGCAGCATCTCTCCCTTTCTTGGCAGTAATGGTGCATCTTAAAATCAGCAATATCTTGGAGACAAAGCCATTCAAACAGAATCAGGCATGTTTCATGGCATAAAACTCCCTTTTACATTTGGTCATACTATGTGCTCATCTGTCAGAATTAAAGTTTTAGTTTTCCAATTTAAAGTTTTGTTTCATATTTAGATTCTGCCCTTATGGTCTTTGTCTTCGATTCCATAGTCCTGTACTTCTTACTCAGTTTTCTTCCCTTATCTACATATCGTTGCAACAGTGAAACACTACCTAATTTCTATAGCTACACAGCACATTTTAATATTCTCAGATTGTAGATAATTACCAAGGTAGTAGCATCAGACAATTTTTGTCCCTGAACCTAGTTCCTTAAATGTAATATTCTTAACAAAATATGTTTCTGTTGAGTGATTCTCACCTTCATACTAATGAATTTGTCTCCCAGTGCAGGACTAAGAATTTGATCCCTACCTAGGTAGATGGAAAACCATCCAGGTGTTGGGTGTAGAATGACAGGTCTATTTTTGCAGTAGAAATTAGGTTCTCAGGGTCATCACAGAGCTTCTGAGTAGGTTCCCATTGGGCCAGAGAGATTACAGTTGTGAAAGATAAAAATGTATTAAAAATTACAAAGGGGGAAAGAAAGAAAATTATGGGTTTCCTAGGTCTTAGAATTCCTAGCCTAGGGTTTGAAGCTGGGAAGATATACCTTAAAAAAATATTATGGTACAATATCCATAACATCAGGTTTACCATTTCAATCACTGTAGTTCAGTGGCATTAAGGACATGTGTAGCCATCACCACCACCTGTCTGCAGAATGTGCTCATCTTCCCAAACTGAAGCTCTATACCCATTAAATAATTCCATATTTTTCCTTTGTCCAGCCCATGGCCCCCACCATTCTACTTTGTATTGTTACGAATTTGAATATTCTATAAGTGGAATCATATAATATTGATCCCTTTTATGACAGGCTTATTTCACTGAGCGCCATGTCTCCAAGGTTCATCTAGGAAGCTGTTTGATTCCACAAGGGAACCACCGAGCTCAGCAGAGGAGGGGCCCGCCCTCGGTCCTGGAAGCGTTCAGGCATGTGCTCCATGAAGCAGAGAAGGGGCCGAGGCTCCACACCTCCCGCCTGCAGACACCAGAACATTTGCCAAAGAACCTGGTGGGGCTTCAGCCAGCTGGTCTTTGAGATGACCCCACAAATATTTTCCCTTGATGAATCTGTGTGAGGAGCTGTGGTCCTGAAATCCACGGGCGTTTTGCTGGAAACACCACTGGCTTTGATCCGTCACCCCTTTAGCCAAGCAGGCTTTTCCTGTGTCCTCAGTGGCCCCCTTCCTGGGGGCAGGCTGCCTATGCCAGGCCGTCTCTGGCTGGCTGGTGTCTTATGTGCACCGGGCCTCTGCTGGGAGAGAATGCAGGGGCCACGGCCTAGACCTCCTGCCTCAGCTGCTTCCTCCTCCTCCTTCTGCCAGATGTCCTTGCCTTCTTCAGAGAGAAACCAGAAGCCCTCAGACAGGATTCCTCAAAGGGGTCCTCCCTGGGGAGCAGCAGGTCATGGTCGGTCTTCCATCTGCAGCCCAGATGGAATGACCCTCCTCCCACTGCTGGCCACGCAGTGCCACATGGTCACGTGATGTCACACAGTGCTTCCTCCCTTCTCAGTCCCTCTCTGAGGAAAAAAAGAGGCAGATGCTAAAAAGACACGAAAAGTGGCAAAATGGCCATGCTTTCAAAAGTTATTGTAACAGCTTTTTCTGAGATATTTCATATACTGTAAAATCTACCCACTTAAAGTGTTTAATTCAATGATTTCTAGTGTGACCATCATCATCATCACTTTGGGAGTATTTTTGTCCCCACAGAAAAAAAACCCTAAGTACTTAGCAGTAGCAACCACCAGGCTACTTTGTGGATTCACCAATTCTGGATGCTTCCTATAAACGGAATTCTACAATATGGGGCCTTTTGTGACTGCTTCTCTTGCAAAGCACGATGTTTCCGAGGTCACGCATGTTGTAGTGCATGTCAGTGCTTCATTCCCTCTTACAGCTGAGGAATATTCCATGGGATGGATGGACCACATTTGGTTTATTCATCCACCCATTTGTGAACATTTGGGTTGCTTCCACCTTTTGACTACTGTTACTAATAATGCTATAAACCTTGTTTTCCTGTGGATACATGTTGTCATTTCCCTTGGTACGTACTCAGAGGTGGAACTGAGGTTACAGGGTGACTTGATGTTTTCTGGGCACATGCACTGGCACTGTGTGAGGGCTCCAGCCTTACACATCCTTGTCAACACCTGTAACTGTTTTTGATTCTAGCCATGGGTATGAAAGGTGGTCTCACTGTCGTTTTGATTTGCGTCTCCTGATGACTAGCGACCTTGGATATCTTTGCCCGTGTCTCTGGGTTGATGTGCATTCACAACCTGGGCACCCACATGCTCTTGCCCTGCTAGGCCCCTGGGACACTGGGGGGACCCCGACAGACACGGCCCTGTCCCACTGAGCATCAGGCCCAGGGCAGTACAAACACTAAACAAAACAGGTTTTCGCTACAACAGGGTCCTCGGGGGGTCACCCATGAAGTGACCCACTAGCCACAATGCAGACAGGCCGAAGTCCGCGGAGAGGAAGGGCGCGGGCGGCAGGCCGGGGAAGGGTGGGTGGCCCGGGACGCGGCGCCGATTTGGGAGACAGAGTTGCGGGAGGCTGGGGAGGCGGCTCGGGCGCGGCCAGGACTGTCATCCTCGCGAAGAGGCGCCTCATCGCCCCGTCCTGTAGAGCGCGCCCTCCGCGAGGCCACCGTGGCCACGTCCCGCCACGGAAGCGCAGCAAGACAGGGTTGCCCCCAGCGAGCTGAAGGCGGCCGGAGCCCGCACAGCCCAGCTACCGGCGCCGCTCCTCCCGGTCCGGGCCAGGCGCGCGTCGAGGCCCTGGAACGTCCCCTGAGCAGCCTGCCGGCCTCGCGGCGGGACCCTCAGGGTGACGGCGGAGCGGACTCCTAGGGACACCCGGGACTCGACCCGTCCACGAGACCCACCCGGACCACCAGGCCCGCCCGACGCGCCCGGGTCCGCCTCTCCCGGGGTCCACATGGACGCGCCGGAACGCGAAGGCCCCCGCGGGCGCGCTCTGCGGGACGCGGTGAGTAGGACCCTCGCTCCCCTCCTCCGCTTCCCAATGTCCCACCCACCCCCGGATTGTGAGTCCTCCCCACCGGGTTCCGGCTGAAGGTCGGGACTTGGGGGCGCTCCGGGCGGTTGCGAGGCCGGGAAGAGGCGCTCTGCCGGGGGTCGGGGCGCGACCACCTCACCATCACGTGGAGACTCGGAGAAAATGCCCCTGCTTCAGGCAAGGCCCGAACCCCGGCCCCTCCAGGTGTGCAAGCCGCTCCGCCCCCACGCCCTCTCCCACCTCCCCACCCCCTTTCCGAGCTCGTTCCCGCGTCGGAGTCCGGACAATTAGTCATCAGGAGGCAACATTTAAAGGCTGATTAATTTGCCTATTAACAGGAAGTTGCCAGGTGTGGGGCGAACTGGTCTGCATTACGAGTTGAGCCCTTGGTGACCCGCTGCTCCAGGACGCACCTGCACCTGCATGGCCTGGGCCTCGCTGGTGCCGAGCACGCAGCACGGATTACATCAGGAGGCGTGCACAGCCCATGTGCAAGCTGGGAAGCAATGCCTAAATAGGGCGTGCCACCAGAGACCGAAATTTCCACTTACAAACCCTATCCCAGCTAACAGCCAGGTGTGGGCAGGCAAGATACTCCGGGTGCTGGTTGGGCTCTACATAGGAGTTCTTTGAGGAACTCAAGGCTATGGCAATTTTCTCCTATGTCACTTCTAGACTTCTGAGTTCCAGCGCTTGCACTTAGGTGTATGATCAGTTTTTGTGTATGGTGTGAATTAAGGGTCAGGCCTCTTATTTAGTCTGACATTTGGCTATGTCATTGTTCTGGCACTATTTGTTGAAAAGATTTTTCTTACCTTCCGAATCAAAATGCCTTGGCACCTTGTCAAAAACCAACTAACTACATATGTGGATGGTTCTATTCCATGGTGATTAAAATGCCCTACATTAGGAGTAAATTTATATTCAGTTGTTTAATGGTTCATTTTTTCAGGCGGAAAATATATTTCAGGAACTTCAAGAACATTTTCAAGCTCTGACAGCAACATTAAACCTCAGGAATATCCTTTTCTATATTATAACAAATATCATAATGCTTTTGGACTGAGAAGTTATCATGGAATATCTTTTTGTTGTCTGCTCTTAGTAAATAATTGTTGATCTAGGATTTACTGGTGTTACATTGGTGTTTACTTGGCATCAGGATGTATTAATTACAACTCAGAATAATTGCTTCCTGCTTGACCAGCAGTACAGGCTTTTTCTAGACCAAGGATTAAATACAAGGACACGGTATACAATACTACCCAATGGGGCTTTTTCACCAAGCCATGAATAAATCTAGATAGTCTGTGCAATGACATTTACACTTTACCAAGCAGTCAGAAACCTATAAACGGAATATGTTAGGTTTCCAACACTTGGGTCTGCATATGGCTCTGCCTAACTCTGTTTTGTTTTATAACTTAAGCAGCCATTGTTTTGTTAACATGAATTCAAGCAGAATGATAAATGCTTGTCTTCATTCTGAGCAAATCCAAATGAGGGTAACATCTGCCCTGGGACTGGCCCAACTTGTGCTCACTTTACACAATTAAATTCCTTCCTTAAAAATTGTGTGTAAAGTATTTGTATATGGACCATGTACTTGGTAACTTTTGATTCTGCAGATGGGCTCCTCCCACAGGGAGAAAAAGATCCTTAAACGTGATAAAATTAAACTGTAGGAATGTTGGTTTTAAATAGTTAATTTTTGTTATATTTACACACTCATTTGAGTTTGGTTAAAGCTGTTAAACGTACCAGACAACCTCATATCCCTGAATCTGTGTCCAAGAAAGGGGAGCCAACTTTTCAGAACTGAGTTCGTAGTTCAAAGGTTAAAGACACTACAAAAACCTTAGGGAAGTACTTGGTTTGCAGTGACCTTAAGGTGCTAGCACCTGCAGGCTTTCATTCCTCCTTTCAAAGTTACCCTGCTCAGTACTGTGATGCCAAGTGCAATTTGAAGCAGTCTTTTCCCAACTTTCTGGCTGGGTGCTCTGTGCCCCGTGTGTAACCCTTGACATTGCACTGGAGGAGATGGGAAATTATATTGAGGACTTGCAGAAGAATGTGAACGACTTAATGGTGCAGGCTGGGATCGAAAATTCTGCTAATGAGCAAATGGTAAGGCTATTATTAGGAAACTAAATGTGTTTACCTTTCGTCTGTCTTTTGGTTGTTTTCATCTTAAGAAATACAATCCCATATTTGTTCGCTATGGAAATTACTGCCTCTGTACTACATGAAAACCTTCTAGAATAAAAGACATTTACAGAGGCTCTTTTCTAAACAGACCAAAAGGAGCACTCTGCCATAATTCCTTAAAAAGTGCACATTTTAAGTGAAAAACAGTTATGTAAAAATTGAACTTTATTCAAGTACTTTTCACCTCCACCCCTCAGATTAGTCTTGTATCAAAATACAAATCACTGTGAATTGGGGACTGGTGATTATAACTAGTAGTTTCTGTTTGAGAATACATTCATGTAACCATTTAAAGACAGATGTTCACCAAGCCCCAACCCATTCAACAGCAGTTCCTGAGCAGCAGACTAGGCCCTCACAACGCAAAGAATTCTTTTCCAGTAGAATTTTTTTCTTTCTTTTTTTGTATAATTTATTTTGGTATCATTAATCTACAATTACATGTGCAGTATTATGGTATTTAAACTACCCCCTTCATCAGGTCCCCGCCACCAACCCCATTACAGTCACTGTCCATCAGCATAGTAAGATGCTATAGAATCACTACTTGTCTTCTCTGAGTTGTACTGCCCTCCCCGTGCCCCCCCCACAACATTATATCTGCTAATCGTAATGCCCCTTTTTCCCTCCCTTCCCACCCATCTTCCCCAGTCTCTTTCCCTTTGGTAACTATTAGTCCGTTCTTGGGTTCTATGAGTCTGCTGCTGTTTTGTTCCTTCAGTTTTTTCTTTGTTCTTATACTCCACAGATGAGTGAAATCATTTGATAACTTGTCTTTCTCTGCCTGGCTTATTTCACTGAGCATAATACCCTCCATCTCCATCCATGTTGTTGCAAATGTCTGGATTGTTTTCTTCTTATGGCTGACTAATATTCCATTGTGTATATGTATCACATCTTCTTTATCCATTCATCTACTGATGGACACTTAGGTTGCTTCCATTCTTGGCTATTGTAAATAGTGCTGTGATAAACATAGGGATGCATATGTCTTTTTCAAACTGGGCTGCTGCATTCTTAGGGTAAATTCCTAGGAATGGAATTCCTGGGTCAAATGGTATTTCTATTTTGAGTTTTTTGAGGAACCTCCATACGGCTTTCCACAATGGTTGAACTAATTTTCATTCCCACCAGCAGTATAGGAGGGTTCCCTTTTCTCCACATCCTCGCCAACATTTGTTGTTGTTTGTGTTTTGGATGTTGGCCACCCTCACTGGTGTGAGGTGATATCTCATTGTGGTTTTAATCTGCATTTCTCTGATGATTAGCGATGTGGAGCATCTTTTCATGTGCCTGTTGGCCATCTGAATTTCTTCTTTGGAGAAGTGTCTATTCATGTCCTCTGCCCATTTCTTAATTGGATTATTTGCTTTTTCTTTGTTGAGGTGCGTGAGTTCTTTATATATTTTGGATGTCAACCCCTTATCAGATACGTCATTTATGAATATATTCTCCCATACTGTAGGATGTCTTTTTGTTCTACTGATGGTGTCCTTTGCTGTACAGAAGCTTTTCAGCTTGATTTAGTCCCACTTGTTCATTTTTGCTTTTGTTTCCCTTGCCCGGGGAGATATGTTCATGAAGAAGTCACTCATGTTTACGTCCAAGAGATTTTTGCCTATGTTTTTTTCTAAGAGTTTTATGGTTTCATGACTTACATTCAGGTCTTTGATCCATTTTGAGTTCACTTTTGTGTATGGGGTTAGACAGTAGTCCAGTTTCATTCTTTTACATGTAGCTGTCCAGTTTTTCCAACACCAGCTGCTGAAGAGGCTGTCATCTCCCCATTGTATATCCAAGGCTCCTTTATCAAGTATTAATTGACTGTATATGTTTGGGTTAATGTTTGGATTTTCTATTCTGTTCCACTGGTCTGTGGGTCTGTTTTTGTGCCAATACCAAATTGTCTTGATTACTGTGGCTTTGTAGTAGAGCTTGAAGTCAGGGAGTGTAATTCCCCCTGTTTTATTCCTCCTTCTCAGGATTGCTTTGGCTATTCGGGGTCTTTTGTGGTTCCATATGAATTTTAGAATTATTTGTTCCAGTTCATTGAAGAAAGCTGTTGGTAGTTTGATAGGGATTGCATTGAATCTGTAGATCGGTTTAGGTAGTATAGCCATTTTGACAATGTTTATCCTTCCTAGCCAAGAGCATGAGATGAATTTCCATTTGTTAGTGTCCTCTTTAATTTCTCTTAGGAGTGCCTTGTAGTTTTCATAGTACAGGTCTTTCACTTCCTTCGTTAGGTTTATTCCTAGGTATTTTATTCTTTTTGATGCAATTGTGAATGGAATTGTTTTCCTGATATCTCTTTCTGTTAGCTCATCGTTAGTGTATAGGAAAGCAACAGATTTCTGTGTGTTAATTTTGTATCCTGCAACTTTGCTGAATTCACATATTAGTTCTAGTAGTTTTGGAGTGGAGTCTTTAGGGTTTTTTATGTACAGTATCCTGTCATCTGCAAATAGTGACAATTTGACTTCTTCTTTACCAATCCGGATGCCTTGTATTTCTTTGTTTTGTCTGATTGCCGTGGCTAGGACCTCCAGTACTATGTTGAATAACAGTGGAGAGAGTGGGCATCCCTGTCTTGTTCCCCATCTTAGATGAAAAGCTTTCAGCTTCTTGCTGTTAAGTATGATGTTAGCTGTGGGTTTGTCATATATGGCCTTTATGATGTTGAGGTACTTGCTTTCTATACCCATTTTGTTGAAGTTTTAATCAGGAATGGATGCTGAATTTTGTCAAAGGCTTTTTCAGCATCTATGGAGATGATCATGTGGTTTTTGTTCTTCTTTTTGTTGATGTGGTGGATGATGTTGATGGATTTTCGAATGTTGTACCATCCTTGCATCCCTGGGATGAATCCCACTTGATCATGGTGTATGATCCTCTTGATGTATTTTTGAATTCGGTTTGCTAATATTTTGTTGAGTATTTTTGCATCTACGTTCATCAGGGATATTGGTCTGTAATTTTCTTTTTTGGTGAGGTCTTTGCCCGGTTTTGGTATTAGAGTGATGCTGGCTTCATAGAATGAGTTTGGAAGTATTCCCTCCTCTTCTATTTTTTGGAAAACTTTAAGGAGAATTGGTGTTATTTCTTCTCTATATGTCTGGTAGAATTCAGAGGTGAATCCATCAGGCCCAGGGGTTTTGTTCTTGGGTAGTTTTTTGATTACCAATTCGATTTCGTCACTGGTGATTGGTCTGTTTAGTTTTTCTGTTTCTTGCTTGGTCAGTCTTGGGAGGTTGTATTTTTCTAAGAAGTTGTCCATTTCTTCTATGTTTCCCAGCTTGTTGGCATATAGATTCTCATAATATTCTCTTATAATTCTTTGTATTTCTGTGGGGTCTGTTGTGATTTTTCCTTTCTCATTCCTGATTGTTTATGTGTGTAGATTCACTTTTTCTCTTAATAAATCTGGCTAGGGATTTATCTATTTTGTTTATTTTTTCAAAGAACCAGCTCTTGGTTTTATTGATTTTTTTCTATTGTTTTATTCTTCTCAATTTTAGTTATTTCTTCTCTGATCTTTATTATGTCCCTCCTTCTGGTGACTTTGGGCCTCATTTTTTGTTCTTTTTCCAATTTCAGTAATTGTGTCTTTAGACTATTCATTTGGGAATGTAATTCTTTCTTTAAATAGGTCTGGATTGCAATATACTTTCCTCTTAGAACTGCCTTTGCTGCGTCCCACAGAAGTTGTGGCCTTGTGTTGTTGTTGTCATTAGTCTCCATATATTCTTTGATTTCTGTTTTGATTTGGTTGTTAACCCATTCATTAATTAGGAGAATGTTGTTAAGTCTCTATGTATTTGTGAGCCTTTTTGATTTCTTTCTAAAATTTATTTCTAGTTTTATACCTTTGTGATCTGAGAAGTTGGTTGGTAGGATTTCAATATTTTTGAAATTACTGAGGTTCTTTTTGTGGCCTAGTATGTGGTCTATTCTGGAAAATGTTCCATGTGCACTTGAGAAGAATGTGTATCCTGTTGCTTTTGGGTGCAGAGGTCTGTAGATGTCTGTTAGGTCCATCTGTTCTAGTGTGTTGTTCAGTGCCTCTGTGTCTTTATATTCTCTGTCTGGTTGATCTGTCCTTTGGAGTGAGTGGTGTGTTGAAGTCTCCTAAAATGAATGCATTGCTGTCTATTTCCTCCTTTAAATCTGTTAGTATTTGTTTCATATATGTTGGTGCTCCTGTGTTGGGTGCATATATATTTATAATGGTTATATCTTCTTGTTGGACTGACCCCTTTATCATTATATAATGTCCTTCTTGATCTCTTGTTACTTTCTTCGTTTTGACGTCTATTTTCTGATACTAGTACTGCAACACCTGTGTTTTTCTCTTTGTTGTTTGCATGAAGTATCTTTTTCTATCCCTTCACTTTTAGTCTGTGTATATCTTTGGGTTTGAGGTGAGTCTCTTGTAAGCAGCATATATATGGGTCTTGCTTTTTTATCCATTCTGTTACTCTGTGTCTTTTGATTGGTGCATTCAGTCCATTTACATTTAGGGTGATTATTGATAGATATGTACTTAATGCCATTGCTGGCTTTAGATTCGTGGTTACCAAAGGTTCAAGGGTTGCTTCTTTACTATCTGACAATCTAACTTAACTTTCTTGTTAAGTTATTGTAAACACCATCTAATGTTTCTTTATTTCTCTCCCTTCTTATTCTTCCTCCTCCATTCTTTATATACTAGGTGTTTTATTCTTTGCCTTTATTTAGTATTTGGATGGTCTCCTTTCTTTGATATGATTTTATTTTCTCTGGTGACATCTTTTTAGCCTTAGGGGTGCTTCCCTCTAGAGCAGTCCGTTTAAGGTATCCTGTAGTGGTGGTTTATGAGAGGCAAACTCTCTCAACTTTCGTTTGTCTGGAAATTGTTTAATCCCTCCGTCATATTTAAATGATAATCGTGCTGGATACAATATTCTTGGTTCGAGGGCCTTCTGATTCATTACGGTAAATATATCATGCCATTCTCTTCTGGCCTGTATGGTTTCTTTTGAGAAGTTGATGATAGTCTGATGGGTTTTCCTTTGTAGGTGATCATTTTTCTCTCTCTAGCTGCCTTTAATACTCTGTCCTTATCTTTGATCTTTGCCATTTTAATTATTATGTGTCTTGGTGTTGTATTCCTTGGGTCCCTTGTGGTGGGAGATCTTTGGGCTTCTATGGACTGTGAGACTATTTCCTTCCCCAGCGTGGGAAAGTTTTCAGCAATTATTTCTTCAAAGACACTTTGTATCCCTTTTTCTCTCTTCTTCCTCTGGTACTCCTATAATGCGAATATTGTTCTGTTTGGATTGGTCACACAGTTCTCTTAATATTCTTTCATTCCTAGAGATCCTTTTATCTCTCTGTGCCTCAGCTTCTCTGTATTCCTGTTCTCTGATTCCTATTCCATTAACAGTCTCTTGCATCTCATCCAGTCTGCTGTTAAGCCCGTCGATCGCTTGTCTGATTTCTGCATTGTCTTTCCTCACTTCCCTCACTTCCTCCCTCAGCTCTTGCACATTTCTCTGTAGATCCATCAGCATGGTTATGACTTATATTCTGAATTCTTTTTTAGGAAGATTGTGCATTTCCATCCCTTCAGGCTCCCTCTCTGGGGTTGTCTGGTTGATCTTAGTGTGGACCATATTCCTCTGCCTTTCCTGGCTATATAAGTGGTTGCTGGTAGTTGCCACATATGTCAGCTGGGCTCTTTAAGACTTTAAAAAGAAAAAAAAAAGAAAGAAAGAAAAAGAAAGAAAGGAAAGAGAAAACAAAACAAAACCAAACAAAATAGATTCTGTGGGGATGCTGTAGGTGGTGCTTTTGCTCCACTATTCTGCAGCCATGGCCGTGCCACTCCACAGGGCCCTTTATCGCTCCGCCTCGCAGGGTGCCGTGTCCTCTCAGGTGTAGCTGCACACTGTGTGCTTTCCTGTGTATTCTGGTCTCTCTTTTAGGAAGTTTTATTTGCTGTATTTTCATAGATATATATAGTTTTGGGAGGAGAATGCTGCCGCCCTGGTCATGCCACCATCTTACCAGAAGTCCCTCCAGTGGAATTTTGTACTTAATCTTGAAGATGCAAATATATGCTTAGCTTTGGGTCTCAGACTGGATTTATGTTCATGTGACATATGTGGGGATACTCTTTAATATAGTCAGATACTTGTGCATATTTTACTGACATAATATTCTGATTATATGGGCATATTCTGATTGTACAAAAGATGCCTTTGTTTTCCATTTCTTTGACAATCCTTATCCTAAGCGAGGTGGCAAATTATTCTGCTAAATCAGAGTTGGTTCACCTACCAGTGACCTATAAATATCTACATGTGGTATCCTGGTGAAAAAGATAAATCTGTAACCTGTGTCCTGTACATGAACTGCAAAATGTTGGGGAAGGCACCCTAAATCTGTAAGTAGGGTGAAAAGTATAGCTTTACCTATTAAGGTTGTATCAGACAGGTCCCACCTTCCCTAAAGCCTCAGTTCTTTCTGGGCCTCCTCCCCACCTCAGAGAGGGTTGCTTTGGTGGGAGACCAAGTACCTGAGGGCAAGAACCCCAGCTCCTGAGCTTGGCACACTGCCAGGCATCGGATGCTGGGCCAGCAACTTAGTCCTCTCCCTTCATCACTCAGACCCCAGCTGGCAGTTTTAAATTTGGCCAAAATCCATTTTGATGCATATACAACTGTAACTTAAGGCAGTATCTTGAAGTTTGTTTAAAAGCTGTTGATGCCTTTTAAATTAAAAGACATAACTAAGTTTAAATCTGGATAAATCTCTTCTTGTTGGTTGTGCTAGGATGGGGATTCTTAAGAGGCCTTGTGCTGTGGATTTCAGAGGATTCTACAAAACCCCTAAACTTGTGTCCCTCTTGTGGGAAAGGGTGAGTGGGAGGAGAGCCCGTGACTCCAAAATGTTAAAAACTACCACTCTGTATTCTGATGGATTTGGTGCTTTGACAGTCTCCCCATTAGACTACATCAGCAGCACTTTCCCACATCACCTAAATACATATTGTTCAATGCTGCTCTCCTGGACACTTGAGGTAAGTAGTCAGAGCGATGGACTAGTGATACAGAAGCAATGTTTCATCCTCTGAGGAGTACATACTACTTATTCACCTGCAATGTGAATTTACATCAACTCCATTTGACTAGAATGAAAAGCATTTAACATTTATATTTTTCTGTATACTGTATTTTTCCTGTACAAAATGTTTCTGTAATTACAAGAAGTTATGGTAATTTTATTGACAGCTCAGGGCTCCAGTTCATTTAGCTGTATGTTAACTGGCAAATAAACCAACCTTTGCTTCTTTCACACTTTTTTCTTACAGACCTGAAGGCAGTGGACCAGTCACCTAAGAGTGGTAAAAATGAAAACTGGACTTTTGAGGAATACTCTACACGACTATTTAAGTTAAAATTTCATCTTAGTAAAATAAAAGATTAACAGAGCAATGGCAATGTAGTAAGGATTTAATTCAGGTGATTAACCCCTTACAAAGATGACTAAAATGGCAAATTTTCCCAGTGAATACTTAACATTTATAAATCTTGGAAGAAAAGTGTAAGCTCTATTATGTCACATTTTTGTTCTGAATTGTTCTATATGTCTTTTTTGGAAAAGATCACAAGTAGTTTTCTCAGAGAAGTTGCTTCTTAAATAACTGTATTCCAACTCAGCACTTTCAGTCCCAATTTCTGGGGGGACTCATTTTCATCTTTCCGGCCCAAACAGATTCTGATAGGATGTTTTCCAAACCAAACCAGAGCAAGAAAACAAGTGACCCAGGAGCTCTGCACTCACCCCTGGCCGGCCTCATGCGGTCCGCTCTCACAGACACAGTTACCAAGGAGCACAAAGATCATACTTACAGTCATTCTGTAGGTTATAGAGAATGTTATGTTGTATATACAAATACTTGTTCAGTTCACCTCTCTGAGCCAAAGTAAAATAGAGCTGTGATCACCTAAAAAGGGGTCTCTCATTATAAAAAATATTATTCCTGTGTATAAATTCTTTATACAAGTTAAAATCACCCAAAATTCTGCAATTTAGAATTAACCAGTCAACATTTTTCTGTGCATACAATTTTATGCATATATAATATGTATATATGTTGTTTATAATCTAATATCCTGTTCTCTTTTCATAAAACATTCCCCTGTGAAAATTTTGTGCCCACTTTTAATGGCTAGTCTATCATATGGCTGTAATAATCATCTTTTCCTTTAATATTCCTCGGACATTTCCCTTTTTCTTGCTATAATAAATAACACTATAATGAGCACTGTCAACTTGAACTCAGTGCACACTTCATTAGGGTCAGAAGGATGACTAAAGCCAAATACATCTCAAAGTCCTTTTATTCTCCCAACAGTAATGCAATACTTGTGCAATCCAGAGTTTTAAATGGCATAATTTAAGTTCAATATTCTTGTTTGTTTAAAAATCACAAAAGCTCCATGTGATTATGTGAAAAATCTCAAAGCACCTTAGCTGTGCTTGTAATTTTAGAAGAAACTAGAGTGGATATTTGAAGTAAACTAGATTTGAATCCTCATCAATAACACAGAACAGTTTAAAATCCAGGATTTTAAAGTAGAAAAGAAAGACTTATTAGTCAAAAAATACTTCTAAAGAAATCTCCAAGCTGACCCCCTTTTATAGACTGACATTTAACATCTCAACTATTCAGTCAAACCAGACAATCCACCTTTAAAGAGAGTATTTCGCCTTTTTAAATATCATACCTATTTCCCTGTCTTCCGAACATTTATGTAAAAGACTGCTATATCCCAGCATCCTATTACATGTATTTAAAACAAATCAACTGTTTTTATTCTGATGTTTCAGAATGTTTACAGAGGGAAAGTAACAGATGCGTTTACATGTGTCTATACACTTATTCTATGTTAAACTAGGTAATAGAAAACTTTAGAAAGCAGTTTATTCATAAGTAAAATGGAGTTAATTCAATATCAAATCATACACCTGCAATTTAAAACTCACTTAACACAAGTTCTGAAACTTATGAAAACATGAAGCTTACTAATAAAAGGTTGAATTTGTAAGGCTTTTAATTCTCTCAGTTAACATCCTTTCTTTATAACCATGGTCTCTTGCGTGATCTGTACCCCCGATACGACCAATTCACACCAGAAGCCCTACCCCTTGCTACCTCACAGTATGCTCTGACCCAGAGAGGGGATGCTGCCGATGCAACGAGTTAAGGTGCGGGCAGCCCTCAGCCAGTGATGGTGTCCTTATGAAAAGAGCTGAATTGGACATGCATGCAGGGTGATGCCACATGAAGACGAAGGCTGGAACTGGACATGCATCAACAAGCCAACAACTGCCGGGAACCACCAGACACTGGGAGAAGGGTAGGGACAGACACTCCATCAGAGCCCCAGAGGAAGCAGCTACCACCACCTGGACCTGGGATTCCAACAGTCACATGTGTGAAATAACATGCTGTTAGGTTACCCAGATGTGGTACTTTGCGAAAGCAGCTCCAGAAAACTGTACAAATTCCCACTGCCATGTGTGCGAAGTGTGCTAGTCCCACAACACACACACCTGAACACCAAGGTAAAGATGAGAAATAATTTCCGACTACCAAAATCAGTAATCTGTACATCAAGTTTCTTAAGAAGTAAACAATTACGAGTGTTCCCATCACTGTGTACTTTATTTATCAGCTGGGTATTTACAGATGTTGGCTAATATAAAAGTACAGAGGCTAGGCAGCCGGGGACTGAGGCACATGGCCCTTACTGCACAGACCTGCCAGCTGCCGGCATGCTGTGGGCTCTGCCTGGCGCTTTCTTTAAGGCTTGAAATAGCTCATCCTATTTCCATACACAGAGGACCTGCGGCTGGAGGAGGGCTCAGTATCTGTACTTGGTGGAGTAGTCCTTGGGGGACACGACCAGGCCGCGGCCCTTCCGGGCGCCCCGATACACAGTCTCGATTATGTCAATCATCTCCTGCTTGTCCTCCATAGCCCAGTTGATCTTATTGTTGTTGCCAGTACCCAGGTCAATCATGATGTGCTTGTTCCTGCAAGAGGAAAACAGGCCGACACTCATGAACACCCTCCTGAAAGAGGATTCTATGAAAAAAAGCCTTACGTGTCCCATGGTGGCAAGCTCTACAACATTGTTTAAGACAAAGAGGACACAGTTTAGGAGAAGATCAGACGCCACCTAAACACTATTTTAAAAGCACACAATGCACTGTCCATTAAGCTCTTCTCGTGTGCTTCTGTATTTCCTCAGGCAAGTGACCTACAGGGCAACAGAAGGGTCAAAGGGCAGATTTAATCACTCGGGAAGTCAAATTGTTTTCCAGAGGGGTTGTACTAATTTACCTGAAAACAGCAATGTACAACATCTTCATGGTGCTCTCGTGAGCTCTTATTGCAATTTTTATTAGAAGCTCTACTAGTTGTGAAATGAATGTGGTATTTTGCATTTCTGTGATCAGGAAAGCAGATGATTTTTTACGAATTTATCTTTTAGGAAGCTACTTTAAAAAATTAATTTACATGTGAATTTTATAAAGATATTAACCTGCTGCACTAAATTTTCCTGGTGTGTTGAAGACTGATTTTTATTAATTTAACTTTGCACTTCTACAAGGTCACACATTTGGCTTCAACCCACTGTTCCATGAAGCACCCCACCCTGCAGTCTCTGGTTTGGCCTCCTTTCTTCCAGAGTGCACGTCCAAAAGGTAAATGTGATGCTCCCCTCCTGCCAGGATAACATTCCAAGTCCTCACACGGGCCAGAAACCTGAGGTTTGACCCTGCCCACTCTTCCCTCACATATACCAGGGTCCCACCATGACCTGTCAGCCTTTCCACATTCTTGCAGGTCCCCAGACACAGCGTGTGTTGGGGCCTTTGGGTCAGCCCTGCTGGAAAGCAAGGCTCCCTCTAAGCTCACCGCACTGACCTGACGCACTTGCAGCCGCCCTACGGGTGCACATATCGCCCTCTGGCATCTCGTTGCCCTTTGCTAATGCATTGGGCTGCTGCATCAGCTGGAGCTCTGTGACAGCGGGAAGCCTGCCTCACCTGACTGAATGTCCTAGCACTAGACTGAAACACCCAGCGGGACTCGATACTGCTGGCGAGTAAGTCAGCATTAGTACTGATGCTGGTCTCCCTCCTGAGTTCTGTGTCCATCCTAAGGACACATCCAAATGCGCGCTCTGCCCCGGCACTGCCTGACTTCTCTCTGCCACCTTCTTTGTGGCCGCAGCATGTCCCACCCCATGGCTAGCCACAAGCTGTGGGAGCAGGGTCCAGGACAGCCCACAAGAATCCCACCTGAGGTCTGTGGAGCAATATTGAGAAGCATGACAGAGGACACCTGAGTTGTCTCAACAGCCTGTTAGTAGAAATATGGACTTTAAGATGTTGCTCAGAAGTGGGGAACCGGACTCAACCAATAACCTGAGTGAGCTACATGGATTCTTCCCCAATGGACTGCCCAGATAAGAGCCCCCTCATTCCCTCCCCCTGGTCTCATGAGAGCCCAAGTGAAAATCCACCAAAGCTGCCTGGACTTTGACATTCAGAACCTCGAGCCCTTGAATGGTGGTGTTTTCAGCCACTAACAGAATGTGAAGCCAACACACACCCTACCCAATACACCCAGCCCCCCCTTACCAACTAGGGAGTCGCTCTACTCGTCAAGTGTGGCCCAAGGCTTACACTGCTATTTACGGACTTCTGTTTTAAAAATAAACAATACATTCTGACAAGTAGAAACAATGTCAAATGGTGGTTTCTTTCCTAATTAAATCTCCATAAAAGAAATTTTTTAAAACTCACACTACCTAACTTTTTTACGTCAATACCATGAAATATACTTGCTATCTGCATCAGACACCTGTGTACCTAATCAGGCGCCATTCCCATGTGTTCCTTTGATGCAAAGTCCGTAAAGCATGTATACAAATTAATCCCAAACAAGTAGGGAAATCCTATTCCTCATGCCAGTAACTGACTGACTAGGGTCCAAATTGACTATTTTAGCTGATAAAATACCCTTGTACATAAAAGCAAAGAAATTCGGTACAGATTTTCCTCTTGGGTATCACAACAGGACACTAAGTTATTGATATCGTATTTTCAAATGAGTTATTGTAAAACAGGATTTTTCATTAACAAATTATATTTAAAGGTTTAAATGCCAGTAAGAATGTCTTCCATTTAGTTATATTTCACCTAGATTTCTGGGCAAAGTTATTTCAAAAGGGTAATTTGTTACTGAGTAAAGGCTAGAACTGGAATTGTTACTTTGAAAATTACTTAAAAAGCCACATGGCTATGTAGCTACCGAGCTGCCTCTACATAAAAGAATCGAAAGATACCTTGATTACATTAGGCTTCCAGATCAGCAATATTCATTATAAATAACAACTGTAAGAGTACATACCTGAAGAAAAACATGACGGTGCATGGGTCGTATAACTCATACATCTTGTTGAAGTCAGGCACCTCTGTAATATCCACAAGATAAATAACTGCAAAATTTTTAACCTAAAAGAAAGAAAGATTGAAAAAGAACAGGTAACTTAAAATAACAAATCAAAAAATTTAAAAGTACATTAAAAACAAAACAAGGATTTATGTGTAACAGAACAATCTTCAAATCAACTGCCACAAAACAATAATTCAACATGATAAGGATCCTGAATGATTGGCCATTTACAACTCACTTTAACATTTTTCAGAATAGCAAGTTCCAATCCTGCAGAAAATGTCCACAGATACATTATTCAAGCTCACCTGGTAATAATCTCTAGAACTTTTCCAAATTTGTAGTTTTATAAATACTTAATTACATGCCTTAAACAACTGTTTAAGAACATGCCTTTAGGACTCAGCCATACATTTCCCTCACTTATTTAGGTTTGAACACTTGAAAATACTAAGACTATTACCCCAAGTAATACTGTAAATAATAAGTCTTCCTTAACCTTTTCTTTAGCTGCAGTTCATCATTTAGAAAACCCAGAGAATTATAAAATAAAATCATCTCTAATCTCAACACCCAGAGTTAACTGCTGCAAATATATTTTTAGTACATTCTTTTCCATTTTCTAGTATATTACAAAAAATTCTTTCCCAAATCTAGTATGTTATAGTTTTAATAGTGTGATCATATTGTACTTATACCACAGTATTTTACATCCTGCTTTAATTAGAAGCATTCACTTATGTAAGTTATATACTTTCCAAAACCACAATTTTTATGGCTATATAACAGTTCATCAAATGGCTATGCCATTATTTTACCTTTATCCCATTATTTTTTCTGATTTTTCATGAACACGAGTAATTCAGATTTTTTAGTAATATCAATTATTCACTTGTGAACATTCTTACCCATTAAATTTATGTACACACTTCATTACTTCCTAAGGATAAATTCCAAAAACAGAATCTCTAGAACAAAGGACATGACATTTTAAAGGCTCCTTAATAAAGACAGTATTGCCTCAATGCCTTCTAGAAAGCTTATATGCCAACTCATATGTTACAGGTTCAACTGTCCCCCAATACACTGAGGTCCTAGCCCCCGGGACTCAGACTGTAGCCTCGTTTGGAAACAGGGTCCTTGCAGATGTAATGAATTAGGAAGGTGAGGCCATATTGCAGCTGGGTGAGCCCCTAAGCCAATTTGACTGGTGTCCTTATACGCAAATGCCGAGCGAAGACGCAAGCACGCGGGAGCAGCTCTTTGAAAGCAGGGGGCTGAGTGATGTCTCTGTGAGCCAAGGAGCACCAAGGATCCTGCCCATGACACCACAAGCTGGGAGCAGCAAGGAGGGATTCTACTTTCAGGCTTCAGAGGGAGCGCGACCTTGCTGCCACCCCCATTTGACTCTGGTCTCAAGACTGGGACCCAGCGTTCCTGCCGCTTCACTCCAACCCATTTGTAGTGCTTTGTCAAAGGAGCCCTAGGAAATGCAGACAACATGCACACTTCTTCACATAAAACTAATTCTAAAACTCTGATTTAACAGGTGAAATAATATGGTATCTGGGATTTGCTTTAAATACTGCAGCATAAAAAATGTTAGCAGAAGACACAAGACTGACAGAAGGTTGGTAATTATGGAAGCTGAGCGACAGGTACAGAGGAGCTCACTAGATGCTCCTCTCTAGTTTTGGGAATATGAAAAGTATTTACTATGGAAATTTAAACCACCACCACCAGAGGAAGAAAGAAATTTACACTTACTGAGGACCCCCGTACTCCAGCTTGGGTCAGGAGGACACAAAGCTCAAGCCCTTGGCACTGTGAAAGTGGCTCCCACCATGTGTCCCAGTGTCTGGCTCATTCTGCCAGCACACTTCTGAAACTGGTTTCCTGAAGCACTCATGGTGAGAACGTGCTGGTCACGTATCTTGAACCAGTCTTATTTTCATGGTAAACTAATAAAGTGTATTCTGGTTTTGTTAAAAAAAAAAAAACTGCACCACACGTTAAAACTCTCTATATACATATATAAGCAGAAACATCAGTATATATATGTATATATACATAAAGTGGTGTGTGTGTGTATATATATATATACACATACACAAACACACACACACACCCAAATATATATAGTGGCCAGTACATATATGTAAAATGCTATGTAAAATGGTCAGGCAGTAGGAAACCGGGTAACCCTGACTCACTTTAATCCTTTCAATGCCTTGCCCAGGGACAGACATACAAAATAAACACGAATAACAATGATTACATATCAATTTATGGAATCACCATGTAAATATTCAATTATTTGAAAAGTCAAATTGACAGGGTTATTAATCATTAGAAAAAAGTAAAATCACAATAAATTATCATCCATTTTTATGTTAAGGGTATTAAAGAACCACTTATATTTGTAGACATTTATTAATCAAGAGATGAATGTAACTTGTTTGGCTACGTCTCCTTTTGCCTTCAAGCTCTGCCTGGTCCGTCTAACTCCCAATCCGAGTGGGACAGAGGCAGAGCATCGTGTCAAGCTCACCTATCCCAAGAACTTGAACACACTGCTCTTTCACACAGACTAGCTTCATGAACATTTAAGGTTCCACTCTGTGCAAGGCACTTCTCACTCATTACTTCTAATTATTACAACACCCCTAAACAGAGACATTATTAATATTTTGTCTGAGCCTAAACTGAGGCTCAGAAAGATGAAGTGACTCCAAGCCACATAGGCAGGAAAGTGGCAAAACTGAGACTCAATACGTCTGGCTCCATAACCCAACCTCTGGATGAGATTTCCTACCCAAGACTTGAAAGAACCAGCCTGCCAAGGGGGGTGTGAGGCCGTGGGAGAGTGGGGGGTCAGTCAGGCTGAGAGGCTGCGGGTGTCAGATGGAGATCCTAGAGAGAATACTGCAGGAGCCAAGGCGGCACCTGGATGAGGAGGATACGGGAGGTGAACCTGGAAAGGCATTAACAAATCCTGTTTCCTTAATTATTTACAGGGAAGTAGGTGTTAAAGAGGTGAGCTCTGTACACACTGCCTGGAGAAAGCTCAGAAGCTTCCAGAGAAAGGATCCTGCAGGCAGTGGCTGGAGTGGCTCTGGGCTGGAACCCCCTGCCACCAGCATCCGACCGTGGCCAAGACAAGCCCTGCACAGCTGAGGGCAGGGAAGGGCTGCCTGGAAAGTACATTCAGACAGGAGGGAGCTGGGCTGGGAGCCCAACAGGTCCAGCCAGACGCAGGTCTGGCCAATGGGAGGCTTTCCATACAGACGAGTCTTCCAGGAGCTTGGCTCTGAAAGAGGGAAGTGGACTTAGGCATTGAGGTGGGGAAGACAAAGCCTCTCTCCCAGCCACCCCACTCCCCTCTTCCCAGGGGAAGAAGAGAAGGCGTTTGTGGAATGGAGAAAAGAGGGTAAAGGAATGGGAGCAAAGCAAATGTTCAAACAGCCCTGTTGAAGTGTTATTTTCATGGCCATGGCGGCCACACAGATGACAGGGTCAAGGAGAAGCATCAAAGGTTCCCTGCAGAGCTGATTCCTGGAGAAAGTCACCCTGCTAGTTTTCGAGGCTCTGCCTTTGTCTAAATTTGACTAAGTAGAGACACTTTCCTGTATTAATTCCCATGTAACAAAGATTATAATTTAAAATGCCAAACATTAACATTACAGTGTAACACACACACACACACCCCATCTCCCAAAGCATCAATTGGCAGTCCAATGAAAGCCCAAGACACCTTTCAGATGCAGTGCGAATTATTAGGCCAACTGGTCCTGGTCCTAGAACTATCAGCTCTTACTAGGTCAGAAACTGACATGAGAAACATACCCTTTTAAAAAAGGTTAAAATATATCTCATCTCTTTGTATATGAGGACACTGAGCCATCCCAACAGTGATATCATGTAATTTTCACCCTGTAAACGCTGGTTTTCATAGTGAGACTGAAAACAGGCCTTCTTTCCTTTTGCCTTCAGTTATGAGTGAGACAACCACAGCTCACTCAGAAGTAAAATAAGCCATGACATGACACCAAGTGCTGGAGTTTTCCTTCCCCTCTATATAAACTGCATTCAGGTTCTTCAGGTAAATGTGAAGCCTCACAAGGCCATAAGCACCGTTGTCTGTTGGGAGACAGGTCTGTGTGTTTGTGTGTGTTGTCTGAGTGGCGGCGGTGGGAAAGCATTTGTGAATGATGTGTGCTGGAGCAAAGCAGAATGTATGTGGCTTCCTCACAAGTGAGCATGTGGGTCTGTCTTTCCTCATGTGGCCTCAGAGCCAAACAGGACCTGGCACATTCAAGGCACTCGTCAACATTATTGAGTGAACGAACTTAACAATGAACTTGTATTTTAAAACTCAAGAAACACATTACTGTCACTGAAAATGTGTTTCTGCACACTGTGGACTTAATTACACAACTGACAGACAGGCCTGCTGTAGAGGTGGTGTGGCCCAGATTCTTCCCCAGAGCCTCGCCTCACAGGAGCGCCTCCAGCTGTGTGAGGACCAGCTACACAGCACCATCGGCCTTCCTCTAACTGTGAATGCTCCCAGTTCCTTTCCTCTGGATAAGTTCCCATATGTCAAAGCTTTTCCCAGCCTGGGATACTTGGATTCCATTGTGATGCCTTCCACATGGTTTGGACTATTTCTCCTCAACATTTCACAACCACTGATGGAACTACAGATAATTAAAACTCATGTGTTTTTTATATAAAACTGAAATTAAGCTAGGTCTCTACTATCTTTCCTCCATTTAAAAAATGTTCCTTTTGAAAACATAGAAACAGGGTATCTAAACAGGGCTTGTAACAAGATGAGGAAGATCCCCTGTTATCTGCCATTTCTGCAGAGGGATATGTGTCCTCTTGGTTCCTATGGGATTCCTTGTTTGAGCAATAACTTCTGCTGGTTCTTATGTGATGCATAAAACGATCCCCTGAAATTGTTTCATAAATGTACTTGCCTTATATACTATTTTATTGAAATGTATGATCACGCATATCTTAAACTCTATTTGTACAGATTTTTTTTAGTTTATTTTGATATCATTAATCTACAATTAAATGAGTAATATTATGGTGATTACACTACCCCCTTCATCAGGTTCCCCCCAACCCCATTACAGTCACTGTCCATCAGCGTAGTGAGATGCCATAGAGTCACTACTTGTCCTCTCTGGGTTGTATTTGTACAGATTTTTTAACACACAAAAATTAAACCTCCCATTTATTCTTTGTTACTATCACTCTACCAAACTCCAGACATCTGTAAAATCTTTAAACTTATCTCTGTGTTTTTAGTACAGCTCAAAATTAATCCAGCATGGAGGGCTCTGTGGAAGCATCAACTCAACGTGCCACATTCCAGGAGAAATGGTCTGATCAAGTCTAGCCTCAACCCTGGGGCTTTTACTCACTTTAAAACAGCTGGGGTATCCAAACAGGGCTTGTAACAAGATGAGGAAGATCCCCTGCTATCTGCCATTTCTGCAGAGGGAGATTTTTAAATAGAGCGTTAAAGTGTTCTTTATACTAAAACCTTAAATTTCAAAAAATCCTGTTGAGCTTCCCTCAAAAAGGCTCCCAGAATTATAAACTAATATTTGCCCTTATAATAATAAGTAAAACATTAATAGTTTTGTAAAGCACTTCAAATTTACATTTTGAATAACGATTCTATGGTATTCAAAGTTTATTAAAATAGAAACCCAAATTTTTGGACAAAAGAAAAGAGTAACTTAAAAAATAAAAAATACTCAAAGCGAGCACAACTGAACTGTTCACATCAGTAGGTTCAATACCAAGAAGAGTGTGTCCACTGGTGAGGCAAACGATTCAGTCTACAACTGACATGAAAGGATTAGAAAGGAACAGCTCCGGTAAAAGTCCCTAAAATCTTACGTTAACACGGAAACTCTGTCTCCTAGCTCAGAGCTTATTGCTGAGTTTTACTCAGACATGAAGAGCTCAAAGACCCGCATGTGTCTTGTCAGCCTAGCCCCAGGCAGCACGTGGTGTGTGTGCTGCCACCTGCAAGGTAGGATCCAGGACACATACCCAAAGTTATTCCAAAGTCAGCACAGCACGGGCCTGCTTGTAGAAGTGCTCTTGGTCGAATCTTCTTGAATTCAGCATGTTTGCCTCTGACCTCCATAGCTTAAGGATTGCATAAATAACTCCCTGCCACCACTATGCTCATGACCTCTGACCCCAGATGGGGTCAAGTGGAAGGACCCAGTGGGAGAGAACTGCTGCTCTCCTGAGTTCCCCGGGCCTCCTCAAGCTCCTCAGTGCCAAGATGAGGAGGAGGAGATGGCCGATCACTACAGCACTCCTACCTATTCTGCCCAGACCTCCGATGATGGGTTTCTCAATGTTATATCCAATTCTCAGGGAGCTTCTTAAAAAAGCAATTTCTGGACCTCACCTCAGATCTGTAGAATCAGAATCTCTGAGATGCACTGTGCATATTCCAAGTGATATGACAAGTGATACAGACCAGTCCTGCACATTCACACTGCCTCCCACCAGATGGGAGACGGTAAGACAGCATTTTCTCCCCTAAATACAAAACACAGCCTCACATCGTTACTAACTCCCCAAGGCCGATATTTTAGCCCAGCCTGTATCAGTATCTCCATTAAGAAAAGATGGCTCAATGATTTTGTTACTTTTACTCTTTATTGAAATAAATGACCTATTTGTGGAATACTAATAAATTAAATGTTTTATTAACTCTAATATTTGCCTATTCCTATGATTGCAAAAATCCAAGTCAAAGTTCTCTTAAAATCACCATGAGGAAATTATTGAGAAAGAACTAAGTCCTGGTCACATCACCATGCCCTACAATTGCACTTCTTTTCCCTGCGAACAGATGCAACAGACAACCCAGTATACTGATATTATAAAGAAAACTGGCTCTAACAAAGCCTAATGTTTCATGCACTAGAATCACTCTGAGTTATAAATCAAGTGACTTACAAAGAGTATGGTGGGGCAAAGAAAAGCAAAACAAAACCGGAAGAAAAAGAACAGGGCTTACTATGCTATTAACATAAACGTTCTGCTTTATAAATACAATAAACAAACATGGTACCAAAAGAAGAACAATCCTTTTAAACTAAGATATTTAAGTTAAGCTCCAACGTCCTTGCCAAAGCATGAGAACGTGTTTTGTTCATGGCACCGTGAATGAAAATTTTGAAAAGCACCATACCAATAGGAATTATTGACTTACTTACGGAGAGGAACCATGAACCCCTTTCAAACTTGAAAATCCGAAAACTTCTCCCAGAAAAAGACACAAGCCTTTCTGCACAATTTCGGGAAGCACAACCGTTATCACGAGACAAGACCGTTCCCCTATATGCATCCTGCTCCTGCCTATTTGGTGCAGGTCAGAAACTACTGCAGGAAGAATGGGCATCTGCAAATCAAAAGGAGTCGCGGTACCTTTTCCGCTATGCTGTACAGAACCTCGTCCATCTTCATGCACGTGGGGTCCCAGTCGTGTCCGAACCGAATGACCACCACGCGGTCTTCCTCCGACAGGATGGCCTGGTCCACCTGCCAGCCGTTGTGCAGGTGCGGGAGCATGTACGACATGGCGGGCTCGCGACTCTGCGGGGCGAGGCGGCTCCAGCCTGCGGCTCGCGGCCCGGGGACTCCGCGCAGCCCCCGCGCGGACGGGTTACTCGGTTGCTTAGCCTCCGACCGTCACGGCCCTCTCCCCGCCCCAGGGCCACACCCTCCGCCACCCTCCCCGCTCACCTGCGCCCGCACCGGGGCCTCCCGCGCAGAGGTTCTCGCGGGCGTGGACGCGGCCGGCTTGAAAGAGCGCGGAAGTGACGCGCTCAGCGCGCGCCGCGTGCGCGGAAGTGACGAGAGGCATGCCCGCGGCGCGTGCGCAGAGCCGCTGGGTGCTGGTCTCCGCGACAGCGCGGGAGTTTCTGTGAACAGCCGTCTTCCGGGCTGTCGTTGCTTCCGCCCTGCGCGTCTGCGAGGCGAGCGGCGTGGGCCGCGGTGCTGCCGCGGCGGGGCTGCCGTGGGAACGGGGCTGTGCCTGGGGGAGGGTCAGGGGGCTGCCCGGGCGGGGGGCCGTCCTGCCCGGGTCACACGCAGAGGGGACCACTGGCCTGGCGTGGAGGGTGGAGAGACTTATTCGGGACTCCCACATATATTAGAACTAGTACTTTTAAACATTCTTTCATTGTGGTAAAATCCGTATGACGTAAAAGTTAGCATTCTAACCCTATTTAAATGAGTAATTCAGTGACATTAAGCACATTCACATCGTTGTGCAACCATCAGCTCTGTCCATCTACAGATGTATCCTGTGTTAAGTCCTGTTGAGATATTCACACAATGAGGTAGGGCAGGGACATGGGACAAGCATCATGATTAACTTTTCCTGCCTATGATGAAAAATGCTGATATAAACAGTATAGGAAGAACAGGAGGGACTCCCTCTTAAAGCTAAGATTCCATTTTAAAAAGCAGAGTTGAGAAGATTCCTAACATATTCTTTGGTAATCAGACAACAACCCAACAGCTTATCGTAAGGCAGGACAGGCAGTCTTAACTGGTTATGTCCCCCCACTGCTTGAGGGTAACCACTATCTTGGAGAAAAACAGGATAAATAAATCCCTTGTGCTGGGTTTATTTAGCAGAATTAGGTGGAGGACTGATAACAGAGGAGACATGGTGTCTCACCAGAGATAATCATTTTGTGACCACATGTCAAGCCTACACCCAACAACCTCCCCTCTGCCCTTTGCCCCATTCTTGAAAGCCTTAAAAGACAGAATCCTTAAACTTTCAGTGAGCCTCCTGAGGATGCTCGCACTTTTTCTTTAAGTGTGTACTTTGAAATAAAGCTTTCTCACTGCTCAAATTACTGAGGTTTGTCTTCTTGCTATTTCATCTTCCTTCCGAGTCTCCACTCTGTCTCCGCTTTACTCTTAATAAGTAGGAAGGGGCTGCTAAGAGCTCAGATTTGGACCTGCATGGTTCTGTCGCCTCGGTGACGTGGATGGAACTGCCGCTGTGTGATCTGTTCTTAGTAGCCTGCCTGAAAATTTCCTTTCTTTGGGAAGATCTCAGAACATAATCTCACTCCATCCTGTTCTCCGTGGCTCCCCAAAATCCTGGAGTGGTAGAGGCTAGTCCCCATGCCATGCAGATCCAAGTGGACACAGGATGCCAGGTGACCCTGGCTTCAGGAGTTGGCAAAGGAATCTGCCCTCGGCTGAGAACTTTCCCTCCTTCCCTTGCACTTTCCTGTTCTCAGCTGCCTGCAAGGCAGCTGCCATTCCCCGTTGCTCTTGCTTTAATGAATTCCTTCCTTACCTACACTCGTGTGACCCGCTCAAGAATTCTCCCTTGCTCAGAGTCAAGAACCCTTGGTTCAGTTTTCTCCTAGTGATAGGGAAAAATTTACAAGGACAGCAACCTTGTCCAGGTGGCTCCCTTCTGCTTCTCTTCTTAGCAAAGACAGCAGAAACTCCCTTAACTTCCTGCTCTGCCAGGCACTCACTCCCAAAGCTCAGCCCCGAAACTTACTCCCCCTTGCTTGCTCATTTGCTGTGCACGTAGAAATGTTGCAGATATGGAAACAGAAAGATACATATTTGTCTTGCCAATGGGCTTCAGCCCTGGGCAAGTTCGCTATGGATTCAGTGCGACCAAAGAAATTGACAGCAAACGTTCTTTGGGGTGAAAGGGTTTATTACCCGGCTTGTTCTCCCGGCAGTAGGTCGAGCACCAGCGCCTCTACCTCTGCACCAGCACTGGGCCGAGCTCTCTACATAGCACAATAACAGCTTATTGCCTAAAGGTGTGGAAGCGGTAGCCTAGCAACAGGCCAGTTACATCATCAGGTGGTCTAAGTTCAGTGAGGATCCTGGCCATAGGAACCCCAACTTCCCCACAATATTGCTCCCCTTGCCTTTGTTCAGGGCTCAGACCTTGGGAGATTACTCCCCTCTGAGCCCGCCAGTGTAAAATTAAAACTTCAACACTCCAAGACCTCCAAGTGCTGCTTGGTTCTTCCTTCAGCGATCCAGTCCAGGTTTTTCAGGTTTTTGCATAACACTAGTGCTTCACCTAGTGAGAAGGCAGAGACCTTCCAGACGCAGCTGCCCGGCAACAATAGTATAAGATTCACGCATTTAAGGTAATGATTTTCCTCAAGAGTTTTGGAAACAATACTGCAACCTAAGTTTAAAAATTTTAATCAACCCCCCCAAATTCCTGTACCTATTAGTATCATCTCCATTTCCAGTCAGCCTCTGGCAACCACTAAGCCATTTTCTGCTTCTGGATTTGCCTATCAGGTGTTTCATGCAAATGGAAACCCAATTGTCTTGCAGCACCAGTACTTCCTTTCTCATTGTGGGTCGATACTCCGTTATGTGGATGTACTGATGGATTATCCATCAGTTAATTGACACTGGTGTCGTTTCCACTTTTGGCTTAAATTATGTAACACCACTTTGAACATTTCTTGTATGTGTTATATAGATTTAAGTTTTCATTTCTCTGGATGTATATGAGTGGGGTGACTTTATGTACATATATAAAGTGGCTGTACCATTTTTGATCCACCATAGCCTTGTTTGAGGGGTTTGATTTCCACATCTTTGCCTACACTTTTTAGGTTATCCTGCTAGTTGTGAATTGTTATCTTATTTTTGACTGGTGTGGGTAAAATTGTAATAGTCCAGAATATCTCACCTGGCTTTAGTGCACCTCCATATGAACAGGTGTTCCCAAGGGGTGGGGAGAAGCAATTCATCTCCGTATCAATGGGTAATTACCTGGGTGACCAAGGGCTTATCTGAACCTGAGAGGTTGGGGGGAGGTCTCACCTGCTTCTGCCAGAGCTGGAAAAAGCCCCAGGACCACAGTTTGTAAGCAATAAATGGGTTTTAAACTTTATTTCTCCCTTTGACTGATTTTGGTTTCAGAGGTATTTTGCCCTGGTATTTCCTCTCCCTGGAGTTACAACTGGCATTTCCCTAATGGTTGTTGTTCTTTTCATGTACTATCTTTGCCCATTAAAAAAATAGTTACTTATTTTTATTATTGAGTTGTACATATTTATTCTGAATAGAAACCCCTCAGCAATGTATGATTTGAAAATATTTCCTCCCATTCTGTGGACTGACTTTTCATTTTTTTATTAGTATCATTGACAGCACAAAAGTTTCAACTTTTTATTAAGTTCAATTTATCTATTTTTCCTTTTGTTGCTTGTGCTTTTGGTGTTATATCTAAGAAACAGTTGCCTAACTCAAGGTCATGAATATTTATTCCAGAGTTCTTCTAGTAGTTTAATAGTTTTAAATCTTATATTTATTTCTGTGATCTTTGAGTTAATTTTTGTGTATGGTATTATGCAGGTGTCCAAGTTCACTCTTTTGTGCATATCCAGTTGTTCAAGCACTATTTATTGGAAAAAGTATTCTTTCCCCGTCAAATCACCTTGGCACCCTTCTTGAATATAAATTGACTTTAAATGTAAGGATTTATTTCTGTAGTCTCAGGTCTATTCCAGTGATTTGTGTTTAGCCTATGTTAGCACCACATTGTCTTCATTAGTGTAGGTTCATTCCTTCTCAAGATTGGCTTGGCTATTCTGGGCCCCTGATATTTCCATATGAACGTTAGAATTAGCTTGTCAATTTCTGTGAAATAGATAGCTAGAATGTTGATAGGGATTGTGTTGAGCCTACACACCAATTTAGGGAGTACTGTTGTCTTAATATTAAGTCTTCTAATCTATGGAAATGGGATGTATTTCCATTTATTTAGGTCTTCTTTAATTTCTACTGTGAGGGAGGGGCAAAGAGAAAAAGAAGGTCATTGAACTCCTGCTCAGTGCAGGGCACATCCCCTGCCAACTCCTAAAGCTGGTGTCACCTGGCATCGTCCAGTGTCCACCTGGATCTGCATGGCATGGGAACTGAGTCCCTGCCTGTAACTACAGGGGGAAAATCCAGGGGCAAAATACCTCTAAAATTGAAATCAGTCAAAGGGAGAAATAAAGTTTAAGAAACCCATTTCTTTCTTTCTTTTTTTTTTGTATCATTAATGTACAATTACATGAGCAACATTATGGTTACTAGACTCCCCCCATTATCAAGTCCCCACCACATACCCCATTACAGTCACTGTCCATCAGCGTAGTAAGATGCTATAGAATCACTACTTGTACTGCCTTCCTGTGTCCCCCCGCCCCCCACATTATGTGTGCTAATCTCAATGCCCCCTTTTCCCCCCCTTCCCATCTATCCTCCCCAGTCCCTTTCCCTGTGGTAACTGTTAGTCCATTCTTGGGTTCTGTGAGTCTGCTGCTGTTTTGTTCCTTCAGTTTTTTTCTTTGTTCTTATACTCCACTTATGAGTGAAATCATTTGATACTTGTCTTTCTCCACCTGGCTTATTTCACTGAGCATAATACCCTCTAGCTCCATCCATGTTGTTTTAAATGTCTGGATTTGTTTTCCTCTTATGGCTGAGTAACATTCCATTGTGTATATGTACCACTTCTTCTTCATCCATTCATCTAATGATAGACACTTAGGTTGCTTCCATTTCTTGGCTATTGTAAATAGTGCTGCGATAAACATAGGGGTGCGCATGTCTTTTTCAAACTGGGCTGCTGCATTCCTAGGGTAAATTCCTAGGAGTGGAATTCCTGGGTCAAATGGTATTTCTATATTTAGCTTTTTGAGGAACCTCCACACTACGTTCCACAATGGTTGAACTAATTCACATTCCCATCAGCAGTGTAGGAGGGTTCCCCTTTCTCCATATCCTTGCCAACATTTGTTGTTGTTTGTCTTTTGGATGGTGGCCATCCTAACTGGTGTGAGGTGATATCTCATTGTGGTTTTAATCTGCATTTCTCTGATGATTAGTGATGTGGAGCATCTTTTCATGTGCCTGTTGGCCATCTGAATTTCTTCTTTGGAGAAGTATCTGTTCAGATCCTCTGCCAATTTTAAATTTGGATTATTTGTTTGTTGAGGTGCATGAGCACATTATATATTTTGGATGTCAACCCTTTATCAGATACGTCATTTATGAATATATTCTCCCATACTGTAGGATGCCTTTTTGTTCTATTGATGATGTCCTTTGCTGTACAGAAGATTTTCAGCTTGATATAGTCCCAATTGTTCATTCTTGCTTTTGTTTCCCTTGCCCAGGGAGATATGTTCATGAAGAAGTTGCTCATGTTTATGTCCAAGAGATATTTGCCTATTTTTTTCCTAAGAGTTTAATGGTTTCATGACTTACATTCAGGTCTTTGATCCATTTCGAATTTACTTTTGTGTATGGGCTTAGACAATAATCCACTTTCATTCTCTACATGTAGCTGTCCAATTTTTCCAACACCAGCTGTTGAAGAGGCTGTCATTTCCCCATTGTATATCCATGGATCCTTTATCGAATATTAATTGACCATATATGTTAGGGTTAATATCTGGACTCTCTATTCTGTTCCACTTGTCTGTGGGCTGGTTTCTGTGCCAGTACCAAACTGTCTTGATTACTGTGGCTTTGTAGTAGAGCTTGAAGTTGGGAAGTGAGATTCCCCCTGCTTTATTCTTCCTTCTCAGGATTGCTTTGGCTATTCAGGGTCATTTGTGGTTCCATATGAATTTTAGAACTATTTCTTCCAGTTCGTTGAAGAATGCTGTTGGTATTTTGATAGGGATTGCATTGAATCTGTGTATTGCTTTAGGCAGGATGGCCATTTTGACAATATTTATTCTTCCTAGCCAAGAGCATGGGATGAATTTCCACTTGTTAGTGTCCTCCTTAATTTCTCTTAAGAGTGTCTTGTGGTTTTCAGAGTATAGGTCTTTCACTTTCTTGGTTAGGTTTATTCCTAGGTATTTTATTCTTTTTGATGCAATTGTGAATGGAATTGTTTTCCTGATTTCTCTTACTGCTAATTCATCATTAATGTATATGAAAGCAACAGATTTCTGTGTATTGATTTTGTATCCTGCAACTTTGCTGAATTCAGATATTAGTTCTGGTAGTTTTGGAGTGAATGAAGTCTTTAAGGTTTTTTTATGTACAATATCATGTCATCCGCAAATAGTGACAATTTGACTTCTTTCTTACCAATCTGGATGCTTTGTATTTCTTTGTTCTGTCTGATTGCCGTGGCTAGGACCTCCAGTACTATGTTGAATAAAAGTGCGGAGAGTGGGCATCCCTGTCTTGTTCCCCATCTTAGGTGAAAAGCTTTCAGCTTCTTGCTGTTAAGTATGATGTTGGCTGTGGGATTCGTCCTTCTTTTCGTTGATGTGGTGGATGATGTTGATGGATTTTCAAATGTTGTACCACCCTTACATCCTTAGATGAATCCCACTTGATCATGGTGTATGATCCTCTTGATGCAGTTTTGAATTTGGTTTGCTAATATTTTGTTGAGTATTTTTGCATCTATGTTCTTCAGGGATATTGGTTTGTAATTTTCTTTTTTTGTGGGGTCTTTGCCTTGTTTTGGTATTAGAGTGATGCTGGCTTCATAGAATGAGGTTGGAAGTGTTCCCTCCTCTTCTATTTTTTGGAAAACTTTAAGGAGAATAGGTATTATGTCTTCTCTATATGTCTGATAAAATTCAGCAGTGAATCCATCTGACCCAGGCGTTTTGTTCCTGGGTAGTTTTTTGATTACTGATTCAATTTCGTTACTGGTAATTGGTCTGTTTAGATTTTCTGTTTCTTCCTTGGTCAGTCTTAGAAGGTTGTATTTTTCTAGGAAGTTGTCCATTTCTTCTAGGTTATCCAGCTTTTTAGCATATAGATTTTCATAGTATTCTCTAATAAGGCTTTGTATTTCTGTGGTGTCTGTCATGATTTTTCCTTTCTCATTTCTGATTCTGTTTATGTGTGTAGATTCTCTTTTTCTCTTAATACGTCTGGCTAGAGGCTTATCTATTTTGTTTATTTTTTCAAATATCCAGCTCTTGGCTGCATTGATTTTTTTCTATTGTTTTATTTTTCTCAATTTTATTTATTTCTTCTCTGATTTTTACTATGTCCCTCCTTCTGCTGACTTTGGTCCTCATTTGTTCTTCTTTTTCCAGTTTCAATAATTGTGACTTTAGACTATTCATTTGGGATTGTTCTTTCTTCTTTAAATAGGCCTGGATTGCAATATACTTTCCTCTTAGAACTGCCTTCGCTTCGCCCCACAGAAGTTGGGGCCATTGTGCTGTTGTTGTCATTTATCTCCATATATTGCTCGATCTCTATTTTAATTTGGTCATTGATCCATTGATTATTTAGGAGCATGTTGTTAAGCCTCCATGTGTTTGTGAGCCTTTTCGTTTTCTTTGTACAATTTATTTCTGGTTTTATACCTTTGTGATCTGAGATGTTGGTTGGTAGAATTTCAATCTTTTTGAATTTACTGAGGTTCTTTTTGTGGCCTAGTATGTGGTCTATTCTGGAAAATGTTCCATGTGCACTTGAGAAGAATGTGTACCTGCTGTTTTTGTGTGTAGAGTTCTGTAGAAATCTGTTAGGTTCATCTATTCTCGTGTGTTGTTCAGTGCCTCTGTGTCCTTACTTATTTTCTGTCTGGTTGATCTGTCCTTTGGAGTGAGTGGTGTGTCGAAGTCCCCTAAAATGAATGCATTGCATTCTATTTCCTCCTTTAATTCTGTTAGTATTTGTTTCACATATGTCGGTTCTCCTGTGTTGGGTGCATACATATTTATAATGGTTATATCCTCTTGTGGGATTGCCCCCTTTATCATTGTGTAATGTCCTTCTTTATCTCATTAATTTCTTTGTGTTGAAGTCTATTTTGTCTGATACAAGTACTGCAACATGTGCTTTTTTCTCCCTATTGTTTGCATGAAATATCTTTTTCCATCCCTTAACTTTTAATCTGGGTATGTCTTTGGGTTTGAGGTGTGTCTCCTGTAAGAAGCACATAGATGGGTCTTGCTTTTCTATCCATCCTATTACTCTGTGTCTTTTGATTGGTGCATTCAGTCCATTTACATTCAGGGTGATTATTGATAGATATGTACCTATTGCCATTGCAGGCTTTGGATTTGTGGTTACCAAAGGTTCAAGGGTATCTTTTTTACCATCTGTCTAACTTTAACTCATTTATTATGCTATTATAAACACAGTCTGATGATTATTTATTTCTCTCCCTTTTTATTCTTCCTCCTCTACTCTTTATATGTTAGGTGTTTTATTTTGTAGTCTTTTGTGTTTCCCTTGACTGTTTTTGTGGATAGCTTATTTTATTTTTTGCCTTTATTATTTGGTTGGTCTGCTTTTTTTGCTGTGATTTTATTTTCTCTGGTGATATCTACTTAGCCTTACAAGTACCTCCATCTAGAGTAGTCCCTTTAAAATACCCTGTAGAGGTGGTTTATGGGAGGCAAATTCCCTCAACTTTTGCTTATCTGGAAATTGTTTAATCCCTCCTTCAAATTTAAATGATAATCTTGCTGGATACAGTATTCTTGATCTAAGGCCCTTCTGTTTCATTGCATTAAATATATCATGCCTTTCTCTTCTGGCTGTAAGGTTTTGGCTGAGAAGTCTGATGATAGCTTTATGGATTTTCCTTTGTAGGTGATCTTTTTTCTCTGTCTGGTTGCCTTTAGTACCCTTTGTCTTTGATCTTTGCGATTTTAATTATTATATGTCCCGCTGTTGTCCTCCTTCAGTCCCTTGTGTTGGGAGATCTGTAGGCTTCCATGGTCTGAGAGACTATTTTCTTCCCCAGCTTGGGGAAATTTTCAGCAATTTCTTCAAAGACACTTTCTATCTATCCCTTTTTCTCTCTCTTCTTCTTCTAGTACCCCTTTTATGTGAATATTGTTCCGTTTGGATTTGTCACACAGTTATCTTAATATTCTTTCATTCCTAGAGATCCTTTTATCTCTCTCTGCCTCAGCTTCTCTGTATTCCTGTTCTCTGATGTCTGTTCCATTAACTGTCTCTTGCAGCTCATCCAGTCTGCTCTTAAGTCCTTCCATTGATTGTTTCATTTCTGTTATCTCCCTCCGGACTTCATCCCTTAGCTCTTGCATATTTCTCTGCTCCATCAGCATGATTATGACTTTTATTTTGAACTTTTTTTCAGAAAGATTGGTTATATCTATCTTGCCAGGCCCTGTCTCTGGCATTGTTTGAGTGATTTTGGACTGGACCAGCTTCTTCTGCCTTTTCATGGTGATAGAAGTGATTGCTGGCAAGTAGTGCATGTGTCAGCTGGGAGAACAAAGTCCCTTCCTGCTTGCTGGTCGCCTTGCCCTTCTCTGCTGCCTGTGTTGGTTACCTGCACACAGGGAGCAGTCTCTGGGTTAATTCCCTGAGCTTCCGTGGGCGGGGCAGCCCTTGGGATGGCCTAGGGCACTGCTGGGGGTCGCAGGTGCCTGCCGTGTGTTCTCCTGCGTAAACGGTACCCCTTTATGCCTTCCGGACTTTGCACTGGCTTCCTCTGTGTCCTGGGTAGCTGCATGCTGGTGGCAGCCTCTGGGTCTGGCCCGGTTAGCTGTGCTCTGGGAGAAGGCTCTGTGTGGTTGCTGTGGGCAGGGCTGTTCCCTGGCTGGTCTGCAGCAATGGTGGGTTAGCGGGTTTGCTTGCAGTGCCAACAGCGGGGAATGAACGGCAGGGTGTTTTTCTCTGTGAGGGTTTTGGATCTGCATAGCTACCCAGGGTGTTAGGGCGTCTGAAGTTCCTTAAGATTCACAGCCTGCTGGGCTGAGTGTGCTGGGACAATTTTGTCCACCTGTTAAACTCTTGTCCCTTTAAGACTTTCAAAGTGCCCCCATTTCTTTTTTCCCAGGGGAGCCTGCTGTGGGGACCCGCTCTCAGTCTCCATCTCGGATTTTACTTTTCCATTTCTCTAATATCCAGTACACCATGCAATGTGTGTCTGTGTTCCCGATGCAGATTACTAGGGCTGGTTATTTAGCAGTCCTCTACTTCCACTCCCTCCCCACTCTGATTCTTTTCCTCCCACTGGTGAGCTGGGGTAGGGTGAGTGCTCAGGTCCTGCCAGGTCACGGCTTTGTATCTTACCCTTTTTGTGAGATGCTGAGTTCTCGCAGATGTAGATGTAGCCTGGCTGTTATACTGTATCTTCTGGTCTCTCTTTTAGGAATAGTTGCATTTTTTTTGTATTTTCAAAATGTATGGTTTTGGGAATAGAATTCCACCACCCTACTCACGCCGCCATCTTGAGCACCTACTTACTTAAACTCTTGAATATTTTCCTGTAGCTCTATGAGCATATTTATGACTTTTACTTTGAAATCTTTATCAAGAAAATTGGTAATTTCTGTTTCATTCTGCCACCTTTCTGGTGTTTTGTCTTATAGATAGTTTTGTTTGGAACGTATTCCTCTTCCTCCTCATTGTGTCAGTGTTTCTCTTGTGTCATTGTTTGTTTCTTCCTGTGGAGCAACAGCTTTATGAGGGAGGTGCCTTTTAGTGCCCAGAAACTCGAGTTTTTACTTTCCAGTGTGGGAGCCCCAGCTGTTGGCGTGGGCCATCTTTCTGTCTGGCTTGTAGTGTTCTGATTCCAGGCAGGCAGTTTGCTTCAACTGCACTTTTGGGGTCAGCACAGAAGTCTCTGCTGGAGTGGCTGTGTGTGGGGGGGGCACCCAGGCCACCCTGACCTGGAGCAACACTGGGGGTTGCAGTGTTAGTGGGGTGGGCAGACTGGTGTGTGGCTCTGCCCAGGCCTGTTGTGCAAGAAAGGAGCTCTTGGGGCTGGTTCCTGCAGGCACCTCCCCAGCTGGGTTGAAACAAAGCCAGTTAAACTGGGAGGGTGTCCCTCTTCCTACCCAGAAGCAAAGTTCAACATTCATGCCAGGCTAAGTGGTTATCTGCCCACCACACATGCAGGGAGGAACCTTGGGGCTGCATTTCCAGCAAGCAGGATGGAATGTCTGAGCTCCCAAAATTTCTAAACTGTTGAGGCAAAGGCAGGCTGGGGAGGTATCATCCACGTGCCCTCTCACCTGAGAAGAGAGTTCTGTCCAACACTTGCCCCTCTGGCACCCCTCCTGCTGCTGGGAAGTCTTTCAGTTGCCTGCTTCACTTTTGTCTTGGGGGCAGGTGGAATGTGCCTGTTTTCCACAAGTGGCTGAGATCTCAGCCTCTCCGAGCATTCTGCCTGTCTTTGTTGTCCAGCCCTGCTAATCACAGGAACACCATGTAGTGTGGGCTTGTGCTCCCAGAGAAGATCTCCAGGGCTGGGTGTTCAGTGATCCTGGGTTCCTACCCCCTGCCCACTTCTCTTCTTTCTCCTGCTTGTGGGCTGGGGTTGGCAGAGTGCTTGGGTCCCACTTGATCAGCTTTGCCACTTTACCCTTTTTTGTGAGTTCTTCTCTTCCCCAGATGTAGCAGTCTGTTCAGCAGTCTTCAGGTTGTTTTCATGTTTAGTTGTATTTGTATTTTCATTTTTATGTGGCTTTAGGAGGAGGTTTCTGCCTTGCCTTCCTACTCTGCCTTTTTTTCTCTGCCCCTCCCAAGTACTTTTGTTTTTAAGGTCCTTTGAAAATGTGCTCTCAAGGATTGAACACAAGACTCATGTTGTGGCCTGACCACTGTAGAGAAATGATAAAGCTTCCTGGCCTCACAGCATCATTAACTCATCTTTAGTCAGCTAAAATGGAAGTTGTTCCCTCAGCCGTTTTGCAAGTTTAAGTGTGAATTTTACACTTACTTCTATTTAATGTCGTTTGCTCATGTGTTTTGACCCAGTATTCTCATCTGTTAGGACTAGAGTCTTGATTCTGTCCCTTATTTTGAATCTTGATTCTGCCATTCACTAAGCTCGGTACTCCAAACTTTGATTCCTCCAGTTTTTATTTTTATCCTGTAAGCAAATTACTGTCAGCTGAATGCTTGACATTACAACCAAATTTAATATCCAAGTTTATCAAGATTGACCATAGAACTTACAGACTTGACAAAAACAGTAATTTTACAACAGTGTTTCACAAAATGTGGTCTGGAGATCTGCAAATCAGAACTATTTTCATAATACTTTAAGATGTTATTTACTTTTCCACTCCATGTTTTCTTACAAGTGTATGATGGTGTTTTCTCGAGACTAATGACATGATGATGATATCACCCTGACAGCTAATGAAATGTATGCTTCTGTATTATTAAAGTTTTTTTCAGTTTTAATTTCTAATACATTTAAATATTGATAGATATAACCTAACAGTAAATATTGATAGATAAGACCTAAATAAACCAATGATCTTTGGGGTTCTCAATTTTCAAAAGTAAAGAGGTTCTGAGACCAAATGTTTGAGAACCACTGGTCTTGAACAAAAAATAATTTCAATATAAATTAAGAAGGATGAGCATTTTAGACAGTGGTCAACTTGCTCAGAAACCTGTAAGCCATGTGTCCAGTCCTGTTTTCTAGCTGACTGAGCTTTTTATTAGATTTACTAACAAGTCACAGGGCAAATACCAGGGTCATATTAAACTAAAGTTTAGTTTATTCTAATAAGGGTGTCCCATATGAAATCATTTTTTGTGGCCAAGAGATGTAGCAATTATTTTATGACTGATGTAATCTTTATGTATCTATATCAATTTCTAATCTCTGTATCATCTTTATCAGATATATTTCAGCTTTCATCTTGATTTTTAAGGGAGACATTTTGTTGTTGCTTACTGTGGAAAAACAATTTAAAGAGTAGGAAATTTAGAGTTATTTAGTCACATTACATAAGTGTCCTTTGTTTTACAAAAGGATTTACAAGATTGTTTTGAAAGAAAAAATTCATTTTTCAGTATGCCAGGAGGTCCGAAGGTCACTACTAATTTGCTGGAAAGACCACAGAACTCAGGAAAGCTTTTGTCCTCACAGTTACTTCTTTATGGTGAATGGACACAGATTAAAATCAAAAGGTAAAAAGTGCCCTGTGGTGGAGCCCAGGAGAAACCTGCATGAGCTTCCTCTCCCATTGTTGTAGGGAGAGTCCTGACTCCTTCCAGCTATGATGTGTTGTCACACAAAGTATTTCTCACCAGGAGGCTCACCCAAGCTTTGATATCAAGGGCTCAGCCTCACAGGCATGGAGTGCCCTCCTGTCTGACTTTAGTTACTTAGTCTCCTGCCCCTCCAGGCATCAGATACCTGGTGGCCCAGGGGCCTCAGGAAACACAAACAGGCATTAGCCACAAATTACATTGTTAGCATAAACTACCTGGCTTTGTTCTATGCCCCAAGTGTAAGAAGATGCTCTTATCAAGCAGTATTATCTCAAGGGCTCAGAGGTTATCTCCCAGAGGCCAGGCAAGGGCCATCTTATCTATGGAATATGCAGGGTTTGAGCATTTCAAGCCTATCTGCAGAGGTAATCCTTTGCTGCACATGCCACCCCCTGGCTGTTGGCCTGGTCATCTTACAGGAAAAGGGTCATATTCATTGGATCATCTACATTTATTGTAGCACTTAATGGGACAGACACAAAGATAGTATCAGTGTGACCACACTTATCATTTGGAGGAGCCACTGTGGGGCAGGGATAGATTTAGAGACACAACTAACCCATCCTATAAAGCCATTGCATACATTTTCATGTTTTTGTACTAGTTTTATTGCTTGTTTCTCGTGTAATCTATCACTGTTTGCACCTTATAATGAACTTGTGCATTATTTAGTACATAAATTAGCTCATATTTTATTTTTTCCTCAGGCCAGTCATTTCCCATTGGTATTACACCCTGATGCTTTAACTCAGCCTCCTAATACATCTGATCATCAGTATCAGCATTGTCATATGACATTTCACAAGGTAGTTAAATCTTATCAGCAATGCCAGTGCGACACCATATGGCAATACGGTCACGGTGGGTTCTGTTCCATTACATGACAAATCAAGAACAATTACAGAGGTATTTGCTATGCTTTCTCAACAGAACTGGCTTTTGCCTATATATGGGATTTTATTAGGGACAGGTTTACAACTGATTATGGTTCCAAGTCAGTTGGGAGAAAGCCAGTCACCCTGTGTCAGTTCACAGCCTCACAGTGAGGCTGGCTTCCAACATGTGCTGTGATATGGTAGGACCCACCTCCTTCCCATGGGGAGCATATGAGTGTTTTCAGAATAGCCCCTCACCGTGCCAACTACAGGATATGTCTTACTTCTATTGTCCTGGGGGTAAGGGCAGTCATAGTGTATCCATGTAAATTATAAGTGCCTCCAGACAACTCCCATAGGTTTTGGGATCTGTAAGATTCCCAAAGGTGTCTCTTGAGCCTCAGTAACCAAAATGAAGGGTCACTGCTGCATGGCCACTTTGGCCTCTTGCTGTATTATAATAGTCAAAAGGCCTGTTGGGTCAGGTTATGACCCTTTTCATGATGCTGGCTGGGTTCTAGAGTTATGCCTGTACCCATCTGCCTGACCCACTTCACTAAAGCCTCATCTTGCCAGGCGGACTCCCATACTTTGCCTTCTTTTTCTGGTAGAGAATTCTCTCTAACCTGTGAATTCTATGCAAATCTTTTCCCTCTGAATGCCACTTTTCATTAAAAGCATTCAACTTGTCCCATGATGCCTAGACCAGCACTTATCTCCCCTGAGGCTCTTTTCTGTCTGGTGTGCCACTGTTGCTTAATCAGCCATGCATGTTGTGCATTGTATACTAATGGCCTGGGTGCAGTTAGGAGACACGTGATGTTCCCCCATACTGCTTTAAAGAGTGGTGCTCATTCCTAGGTGAAATTTAAGAGTATGCCATCAGGCCTCCCTACCCCCCAACCCCAATCTCAGGATGGGGATAACAAATCAGAATATGAAGTTAAAGGGACCAAACAACTCTGAAGAGTTTTCCTCAATTAACCTGCATTTCAGAGATCAGCTTTTGTTGAAGATGAAGAACGTAACTCTGACACCTCATGTCGGAAGAACAAGTCATCAAGCCAGACGACAGATGATGAAAAACTCAGTTGAAAACATCCTGGCTTCTCTCAGTGGCCTTCCCATTCCTAACGAAGTGCTACTTAAATGATTTATGTGGGCTGATACTTCACTGGGATGAGAAATGACATTAAATGGGAAAAAACATCTTATTTTGTGTACTGCAATATTGTGATTTATAAGAAATATTTGGTCATTCAGATGACCAAAATATCTTTCTCATATATATTTGTTGTTATCCACAGTTCCTGGTTTACAGCTGCCAAACCCCTGGAGTTTCCTAATTGTTAGTGTCTTTTGTTATGTTAATGGTTTGGGAAGCACCTAAGGATGAAACTGCCAGAACCCACCATGTGATTAGAAGGTTGAACTTTCACCCCCACCTTTCCCCCAGACCCCACACCTCTGAGGAGGGAAGAGGGGCTGGAGGTTGAATCAGCCAATGTCCAATGGCTTAGTCAATCATGACTCTAGCTCCGGGAGGAGAGGGTTCCCCAACCCTGAGTAAGTTCTCCATGAATTAGGTGACACCAAAGAAAGGCAAGGGCAAAAAGTTGGGGGTTACCACGTTTATTCTCACTGTGGTCACAAACAGCTAGCTACACTTGGCTGGCTCCAATGCGCTCCCCAGGTCGTTTACAGGTCTGTCTTGCAAATGAGTTTCAGCCCCAGGCAAGTTCGCTATAGATTCACTGTGACCAAAAAAATTTACAGCAAAGGGTTCTTGGGGTGAAAAGGTTATACCCAACTTTATTTCCAGGTGGCAGGTCAGTCACTAAAATCTTGTTCACTCAGAGCAACTCTGTGTTATCACTGCTGCTTCAGATGCAGCAAGCCGGTCTCTGCCTCTGGGACCCTCTGTCTGCACAGCCATCCTCTGGGCCTCTCTGCACAGCTGTCCTCTCTGCAGTCGTCCCGCACAGCCGTCCTTGGGCCTCTCTGCCTGTCGTCCCGCACAGCTGTCCTCTGGGCCTCTGTCCTCATCGCTGCCACCACGCCAGCCTCCGCTCTGCTCTCCTCCAGCCTTGCCACCCCGTTGCCCGCAGAGCACTGGGCAGAACTCTTTATATTAACACAATAATGGCTTATTGCCTAAAGGTATGGAAGCGGTAGCATAGCAACAGGCCAGTTACATCATCAGGTGGTTTAAGTTCAGTGAGGATCCTGGCCATAGGAACACCCACTTTACCCACACTCCACCCCTCTAGGATTCTCGCCTTACAATCTACATGCTTTCCATCTTCCGCAATGGCCCCTGTGCGAGAAAGCTGGAGCACTGTAACCAGATTCCACAACAGCAGCAGAGGATAACAACAAATCAGAGATAATAAAAATTAAGATACAGGTAACAAAAATTATAATAATCCTCAAGCCAGAGGATTCAGCTAGGTTCAAAGCCCCATGCAGATCAAGTGCAAAGCATGTCCATTCTAGCCATCATGTGGTCTCCGGCTCCCCCCTGGTCCCTCAGGGCAGATGCCTTGACCTTCCTCTCAGTCAAACTGTGTTCCCCAATCACCTTCCTTGTGGGCTCAAATGAGGCTGGCTCGCTTTCCAGCAGGAAGTCTTGCAAACACACAGGCCGGACTCATGGCTGTCTCTGATCTCTTTGGTCTTAATGGCTGGAACTGCTGCTCTGGTTTCAGCTGTTGCCATAGCTCTAGTAAGATTCTATTTGACTTCCCATTTAATTTCCTTCCATCTGCTCCTGCCCATATTACCCACATCTGAGTCCTCGTAACCTTCACGGGGCCCTGTAAATTCTTCTTGTGAGCAACAGGTCTTACTTCTTTCCAAATTCTCGTGGCTTCAGCCTCTCCTAAGTCTGCTACTGTACATATCACCTTGCTTATGGGATGCCCTAAGTGAGGGGAAAGAATGGCCACTAGAGACCCAAAGAGGGATGTAGGAGCCATTTGAAGTACAATATTCCTCATCCTAGTAGTGAAAATGTCTTCATCTGGGCCATAATTCTCTGGACTATAGATGGCATTTCTCATGCCTAGCTCTTGTGGCACCTGTTGGGAGTTCAGCATATCTCTGCCATCTAACAGGAGAGGATGGTAGATCACCCGGATTGGGCCACACAGCACGAAGTGCAGCCATGAGCCAATCAAGGAGGGTGTGACTCCCTGGGGTCTGCTGTGCATTTTGTAATCACTGCCTCAAGGCAGGCTGCACTGTCAGGGAAGACAGCTTTCCCATCTCTGACTCCGACAGAACAATTCCATCCACCCCTAAGTCCTACAGACGCAGGAGCCAAGTTGATACTGACTCCGAGGGCTTCTGCCTAAACCGGGAGCCCAAATCCACCAGCTCAGCCTGAGTATAGGGGCGGACCATAGAGTGCTCCATGACCTAGGGAGGGGGCTGCTCTTCTCCTTGGGGAACTTTCAGCTGCTAGGTCTTTATTTTCTTTACAACGATGGGGTGTGGTTTCAATACAGGAGGCGCCAGTGCCTCCGGCATCACCTCTTCGTCTTTCTCCAGCTCCTCCATTACTGGGGCTGATGGCACCTTTCTCTCCCCTCCCCCAAGTGCCTCCTCTGCTACAACCTTTACCTTTTCTACTGAACGTCGCAGCAATGCTACCTCAGTCTTCAGAAGGTCTCTTACCTTCAGCTCGATACATCTCCGCCTGTGCTTCCCTCAGGAATTCATCTTTTTCCTTGATGGCCTCTTCGTCCTTCACAGCACCTGGCAGCGCTGCCCTCTTGTCTCCAATGGCTCCTTGCTGCCAGTGCTCTCATGCTGCCTCCTCTCACATCAACGCCATCTCCTTCCTCAGGAAATCCACAGAAGTTTGCAGCTTGCATTCTCGTGCCACCATTTCTTGGGTCTCTTCTGTAGACTTTTTAATACTGTGAGAAGCAGCCAATCCACAGTCCCCGCAGCCTCACGGGCACTCTGCTTCTCAAAGGATCTACTTATTTTAACAAGGGCCACCTCTACAGCCTCAGGTGTCACCTCCACTTGCCTCCAGTCCTGGGGTGGAGCCCAGTCCTCTAGGACGCAAGCCACCTCAGACCACATACCCATAGGGGGACAATCCACTGTCTCCCCATTCACAGGGGCAGCCGGCTGAAGCACCCCTCCCATAAGGGCAGCTTGTCTTTTTCCTTGGTCAACAATGAACCCTGTGGACTTCGCCAACTGTCTTGCAAATGAGTTTCAGCCCCAGGCAATTCGCTATAGATTCACTGTGACCAAAGAAATTTACAGCAAAGGGTTCTTGGGGTGAAAAGGTTATGCCCAACTTTATTTCCAGGTGGCAGGTCAGTCACTAAAATCCCGTTCACTCAGAGCGAGTCTGTGTTATCACTGCTGCTTCGGATGCAGCAAGCCAGTCTCTGCCTCTGGGACCCTCTGTCTGCACAGCCATCCCCTGGTCTCTCTGCACAGTCTTCCTGAAGAGCCATCCTCTGGGCCTCTCTGCCTGTCATCCCACACAGCTGTCCTCTGGGCCTCTGTCCTCGGTGCTGCCACCACTCCAGCCTCTGCTTTGCTCTCCTCCAGCCGTGCCACCCTGTCACCCGCAGAGCACTGGGCGGAACTCTTTATATTAACACAATAATGGCTTATTGCCTAAAGGTATGGAAACGGTAGCATAGCAACAGGTCAGTTACATAATCAGGTGGTTTAAGTTCAGTAAGGATCCTGGCCATAGGAACCCCACTTTACCCACAAGGTCCTGCTCCCCAGCACAAGCTTAATCCTCTAGGCAGTAGGCTTCAGTCTCTCATGGCTCTCTGCCTTCCCAGCTCCCTGCTCCCACTCAGGCTTAAATCTCCATGAGCACCGGGGCTCTACGGCTCTCTCCCTGCTCTCCTCACGGCGGCCCAGCTCACTGGTCCCACACTCCAGGAGCAACTGCTGTGGGTTAGTCCCTGACGACTGGTGGTCACCTGACCAATTACAGACCAGACCAGCAAAGGAGAGAATGGATGTTTCCTCTCTACCTGTCCCCTGGGCGGGTACTCCTGTGACTGACCAGCGCCTCTGTCGCCGGTAAACATCCCATAAATGTGCAAACATGGTTATTATATACACAATGGGCGCTATTAAGGCCAGGTAGGAATCCTGGTCAGAAAGTTCCATTTTCCCCATATTCCGTATTGAAGCCTCCACAAAAACCCAAGAGAACAGCTTTATGGCCATTTTGTGGGGGAGCTTCTATGCTTGGGGAACCAGAATGCTTCAGAGCGGGCCGTTAGAATCCCTCCCCCAACCCCGCCTCCTCCAGGTCGCCCGCCCGGCAGCCCTGGAACAGAACCTCTGCGCCCCACCCCTGCGCGTCAGAGGTGCTCGGCGGTCCGGCTTTCCTTGACCCACCCCCGCCCCGCCCCGCCCCGCCAACGTGATCTGTCCCCGCCCATGCAGACACCGCCCTCTCCCCCAATGAGTGCCACCTGCCCCGCCCACACGGTGGGAGTTTCCAACTTTCGTGACTCCGCGCACTTCCTAGCCGTTGTCCCGCCTCTTGCCTAAAGTCACAGCGCCTTCGCGCCCTGCCCAGCCGCTTCACGCCCGTTTGTCCTACTGGCCCCATCCTGTCCTCAAGCCTCGCTCTTTGTCCCGCCCCGAACACACGCCTCCGTGTCTCGCCACGCACCACGTCTCCCGGCAGGCACGTCTCTCAATCAGTTCTTACTGGCTCAGAGTCGCCCCCACACGTACGGCGCCTGCGTGCCCCCTTCTGCTGTCGCTCCGCCCATACGTCGCGAGACCCTGCGTCGTCCCGCCCAGGTCGCCTGTGACGCCTTGCCTCGCCTTCGTCGTCGCTACGCCCCGCGATGCCCCCACGTCGGTCACTTACACCTCCACGCTCGGCGACGCCAGACTTGCCACGACCCTCTTTCATCTACCGCCTTGTCCGTCTCCCCGCGTCGCGTCGCCCCACTTCCGCTTCGTCCCCACGCCCGTGTTTCGCTCAGCCCTTACGCCTCCCCGCCGCCTGCGTCGCCCCGCCCACTCATGGGCATACCCGCGCCGCCTCAGGCGCTTTCCCTCTCGTACGTCGTCCCGCTTCCGGTCACCACGCCAGCGCCACCCGCCCTACGTCGCGTCTTCCGCGACGCCTTCCCTGGAGCTCGCATATTGGCCATGGCGACGGCCATTGGGCCGTGGGGCCTTCGTGCGGGGTTCCCGGCGGGGTTCTCGGCGCTGGTCGGCTTGCGCCACGCGGGGCTTTTTCTGGGCGGCGCGCGCAGCTTGCACGGCTCGCCGGTCTCCTGGGGCAAGAACCTGCTCAAGAAGTTTGCCTCGAAAACCAGGTAATGCTTCCCGTGGGGTGCCCGGGAGTGGGGGCAGGAGGTGTCTCTGGGGACGGGCGATGCGCTCAAAGTCGGGGACAGTGGGCTGGGGGAGCGTCCTGGAGGTAGGAAGCAGAACCCACGGGGCGTGGGTCCGCGGGGCGCGTCCTGCAGCCCTGGCTCTCCGCCTGGTCAGCCGGCCCGGCCTCTCTACTTAGTTACCGACGGTACTCTATTCCTTACTGTATAGTTTGACATCTTTTCCATCCACCCTTTTTTCTTTTCCTCTTGTGCAGTTCAGGTGATAGTTTTAAGTCTTTTAAAAACAGCACGTCATAAACGTATGAAGCGGAGTGGTGTATACGTTTATTTTGATTGTCGTTATCAAAAGCACTTTTCAGTAGAGTAGTTTTCTCAGATAAGTAATACATATACGAGGATTTTCTTTGCACGTTGATGCTTTTTCTGTGGGCTTAATTTGAGAATAGCTTTTATATGATGAGGGCAGTGTAACAAAATATGTTAACTTCCATAGCACTGATGCCGGGGTTCTTGTTCACGAAGCCGAAGAATGAGCTTAGCAAACAGGCAAGGTAGGAGAGCAAGGTACAGGCTTTTATTTAGAAATAAAGTGATAGGACAGAGCTCCCAGCTCACGCCAGGAGGGGACAAGAGAGTCCGGTGTGGTGCGTTGTCTAGGGGTTTTATAGGCAGATGAGGATTTTTCGAGAAAATGAAAAAAAGGTTTAGGGGTGTAGACCTGCCACGTGTGTCTGAATGCCCCGAATTAACACAAGGAATTCTGCCCCCCCACCCCCATTTCTCTCCGGAACACCTGCGTCCTGGTCTAGGAGCATATCATAAGGCAGCCTGCCCAGCCCCCAAGGTGGGCTGAGGTATTGTTTGTTTGCTAAGGAGTAAGTTAAGAATTCTGCTTCCCAAAGTTCCTGGGTGTTAAAATACAATCTTATCTTTAAGGTGGAATCTTCCCTGCCTTTCACTATGTTGTTCACAGCTAGGTCTGCATGCTAAATTAGTTGCCCAGTTTGTCCTGGGCCTTTTAGCATGCTCAAGTGAATCTTACAAGTGGTTAGCATAATAACATGGGGTACTCTTCTTTATCTGGGGAACACCAACTGATCTTACTGAAGAATGACTCTAGAGCTTAGTGTTTAACACAGAGTTTTGGTAGGGGGTTTCCTTGCATGTAGTTACATTGCTCTGACTGCAAATATTCTGCCTTGCTTTTTCCAGAGGCCCTCCCCCTACTCTGACTACACCCACAGTCCCTGTCTCAGTACTTTCAATTCCATGTAGAGTGGGTATATATAGTTTTGTTTTTGTTTTTGTTTTAGCAGACTATTTTTAAAAATAGTTTTAGATTTACAGAAACATTGGCAGAGATACTACAGCGTTACCAAATAACCACACTGGGTTTTGTTAGAGCTGATAAACTAATATTGATGTGCTGTTAACCAATATTCGTGCCTTATTCACATTTTCTTAGTTTTTACCCTAATTTTTCTGTCTCTGCCCCAGGATTCCACCCAGGAACCACATAACATTTAGCCATGTTTCCCTAGGCTCCTGTTGGCTCTGGCAGTTTCTCAAAACCTGTCACTTGACAGGTTTTAGGAGTGCTGGTTAGATATTTTATAGGCTGTCCCTTTGTTGGAGCTTGTGTGATGTTTTTCTCATGTTTATGCTGGGGTTATGGGTGTTTGCGAGAAAAACCAAAGAAGTAATCACGTATCAAAAGTGATACATCTTGTCATCATGGCTTATCACTGGGAATATTGGCCTTGATCTTGGTGTGTCAAGTTTCTCCCCTGTGGTTACCTCCCCTCCCATTCCATATTGACTCCTTTAGGGGGCAGTCACTATGTGCAGCCCACACCAGAGGAGTGGAGCTTATGCTCATACATTTTTTGGAATTCTGCATGGGACATGCATTTATTCTCCATTTTTAAAATTCATATTAGTCTGGACTTATGGGTTATAATCCAGTATTACTCCATTTTGCTCAGATTGTTCTAGCTTTGACCACTGGGAGCTCTTTTAGGTGGCTCCTTTATCCCTTTGACGCACCCTGTTGTTATGGGTTTTTGTGGTGGTTTTTTAAAAATGTTTTTTAGCACTTGTCTACTTTGGCACTGCAAGAAACCTTGGCCCTAAAATCAGCCATTTCTCCAAGGAACTTTGTTTCCTTTTATTGGAGAATAGCATTAGCAACCGTGATCCAAGAGCTTGGTGTGTTCATTTCCGCTAGGGTGTCTGTCTTTTAGGCCCTTTTAGCTGGCGAAGCAAGAGACATGTTTATGCTAACCCATGTAGGTATGCATGTCTACAAGCGTTTCTGTATGTCACCATCTGTGTCTATGTTAAGTGAAGGGAATTCATGTTGATTTCCATTTCTAACCTGTCACCACAGGGTTATCCTAGCTTCCTTTCCTTATCTGGAACCTCCCACTGCAGCAGTGAGAGCCTGGCTACCCAACCCACCACATGGACGTGATTGTTTGATCCCAGTTTATGTAAGCGACTGTCAGAGTTGTCACCCGTATCCCTGGGAAACAGTTTTGTCAAGTGGAGTGAGTACACTGCTCACACACAGCTCCATAGGGGTGTTTTTAAGATTCCCTTTGTTTCCCTTTGGGATTAGAAGTAGACTTCAAGTTCAAATTATGAGGGTGAATTAAACCCATCTTCTGTCTCTCCCCCATGATCCATGTTGTTGCCAGTTGGATATCTAAACTTTTGAATCCCCAGTAACACAGTCCTATGTCCAAGCTTAGCCCCTTAGAAACCATTGAGAAAGCTCGAGTTTATTGTTGATTTGCAAGCTGCTTGGGCACTTCCTGGATATGATCTAAAATACTCCCTGTATGCAGAGAGAAGGGAGAGGCTGAAGAAAGAAGCAGGCAATCCAGGTTGGTAGGGGGCAGGTTTGTTTAATAATAGCAAGGGAACTTATATACCAGGCTTGTTGTGGGCAGTTGCAAGACGAGTAGATATCCACACCCACCTGCCAGATCTTAAAAGTTTATAGAGGCCTAAACAGTTCCAAATGTATCTCATCCACATGGTCTCAACACCGCATCACTGTCTCGAGGTAGTGTCCATGGGGCAGCTTCTGGGAGCAGGGAAGGCAGGCAGAATCCACATTCCAAGGATGCGAAAGGAGTGGGGAGCCTCCAATTGCCAGGTCCAGCTTGCAGGTCAGCCAGTCGTCACGTCCTCTTGATGACCTCCCCCAACACTTAACATAGCTTTTTTTCTTTAATTTGCTATCAATATCCGACATAGTTCTTGTTTTCTCCCCATAGAAAGAAGTTTTGGTATGAAGGTCCTACCTTGGGCTCTCAGTTGGTAAGTAGAGGGGCAGCTCTGAGCCTCTTCAGAAATTTGATGGGCACAGGGTTCCAAAAATCACCCATGCTCCAACCTAGCAGTCCTTCACCTCCACACTGGAGGGGCCAGGTTGGTAGGGGACTGGATGCCTTGGTAACCTGAAATTTTGACCTTTTAAAAAAGGTACTGACACTGAAGTTTTCCAGAATGTCATATCTATTACCAAATTTTAATATGGTAACTTCATTCATTCAGTGTGTGTGTAATACACATGTGTATGGATGTCCTGCAAACCTTTATGTAAGGAATGGCTCTTATTAGAAGAAAATATACTGTGTATACTAAAACCCCCTGAGTTGTACATTTTAAGAGGGAGAATTTTATGGTACGTGGGTTATATTTTAGTAAAGTTGTTTTTGGTGATGAAAGCACATACAGGCAGTACATTTAATCTTGGAATAATGTAGGTAAGGTCTGAAAGGATGTAGGTCTGTAAGAGGATCTGCGGTGTAGGAAATGCCAGGAAGCTGAGTGTAATGCTCGTTCCTGCACATTAAGGTATTCAAGTCCTCCCCAGCACCCCATATGCAAGTCAGCATGCGTAACGTGCACTCGGCCTTTGTGTCTGTTCTTCATGCAGATGTACAAGCCATCCCAGTTGAACGTCCTGATGAAGAGTGCCACCAAGAAAACCAAGAAGGGAGACCATGTGCGGCTGAGGGCCCTAAATGGCCTCCTCTACAAAGCGCTGACCGATCTGCTGTGCACCCCTGAAGTGAGCCAGGAGACCTATGACCTGAATGTGGAGCTCTGCAAGGTAGGCTGAGCCACCTGAGAAGGGGTTGAGACTGAGGCCTTGTACTCCCTGCCAGCCTTGTGGGCCAGTCTTGCTTAGCAGTAAGAGGAGGCACACACCTCGCTGGTCCTTCCTTTTGGGTTACAGAAGTGATGTTAAGTGTGGTCATTTCAGTACCAATGGCACTGAGAGTACTGTGTGGTGGAAAAGCAGACATGTTGTGCGCAGGTGGTTCCTGGCCAGGCGGTACCAAATGTGCTGTCAGACGCCTGTTTAGTGCGATGAAGGGCATGAGGAGGCCCGGGTGAGACAGGATGGGTGCACGTGCCTTTACCTTGGGGTTTCCTGCCATCTACCCTTCACGGTGAGCGTGTAGCCACCTGAAATAAGGGGGCCAGTAAGCAGCAGTGCCAGCATTTAGATGAGGGGGGTAGCCCTCTCATCTGGGCCCAGATGCCTCAGCAGAGAGCCTGCCACAGCAGTCACTGGAGGACATGTCTGGGTGTTGGACGTGGCGTAATACTAGGACAGGGAATGAGTCATTTGCCTCTGAATGATGCTGTGTCTGGGGTACCTACATGCTCTGAGAGTGATTTGGGGCTGGGGGCAGGTCTCTCTGACTCCAGACTTCTCTGCCTGCCGTGTGTACTGGAAGATGGCTGTGTCTGGGGAGCAGAAGGCACACACAGAGGCTGTACTGCAGAGAAGCGCATCACACATCAGGTACAGCAGCCACCTTCTGAGTGTGTTTGCCTCTACTAGCACCTTGACTCTCCCAGCCTGTTTCATTCAGTATTTCTGCTTTTAAGGAAAATTTTGGAAGCACTTTGCTAAATTTCAGCACATAATGTACATTTTAAAGTAAGCCATAATCTAGGTCAGCGGTTCTTAAAGTGTGGTCCCTAGAGACTGAGCTGTTTTGAGGAGATTTGTAAGGTTAAGGCTGTTTTCACAATTTACTTCCTTTTCATTGTTGATGCTGGGCTGAAGCTGCACTGGTAATAATACTCCTGGCCCAGATGTCCTGGTGATATTTGAAACACTGCAATTGCTTGAGTTGAAATAGATACTTTTTCATTTGAAAGACCAATTGAACCAACTCTGGTTACTCAGGTTTGGGTATTTCAGACACTGTCTCCAAAATGAGTAAAGTGAACCTGTCACTTGAGGGAATAAACTGACCATGTTTGTTTCCAGTGATAAAACTTAAGCTTTCAAGTCAAGCTCTGAATTTTAGAAAACTCATACCCATCATCATAGTTTGACAGCTTTCCAGTCCTTAAAAATGCAATGTTTAGTAAGATGTGTTAGCATTCTGAAAATCTGCGTAACTTGGTGAATCAATCTCTTGCAAATGACTAATGTGTGAGGTTACAAAGTCTTGTGTAGAGAGAGATTGGCTCAAAGTATGCACACCAGTGAGTTGTGTCATAGTGTCACATGTCCATTGGTCTAGTTCAGATTCCATATTGCTAGCAATCTTTAGTAAAATACCATTTGCTGAGTGTTTATACTATGTCAAAGAAGGTCCACTTTTCTGAAGGGCTGTTTATAGATGCCTGCCTTTTCCAGGTGCAGATCTTTGTGAGGCTTGATGTTCTCCTTGTATTTCAACCTAAAAAGTGTCAGAACAGGTTAGATGCAGATGCAGAGGTGTGTTCCATTAATCTCTGCATTAAAAAAATTTGTGACCATGTCAACAATGTCATTCTTCTCAATTTTTTAAATACAGTATTTTTCATTAAAAATATATGAATACTGGGTTTGTTAATTTAAATGAATTGATACATATATATTTTTTAAATAATCTGTTTTAATTTCTGGATGGTAAATATTGATAGATGTAACCCACCCAAACAAAAGCTCTTCGGTGCCCTCAATAATTCTGAAGTGTATAAAGGAGTTTTGAGACCAAAAATTTTGAGAACCACTGAGCTGGGTGATAGTAAAGAAGTTACTCTGTTTTCTCCTCAGTCTTAAAAAAATGCAGAAACCTAACTACCAGCCCTTAGAATTGGAATTCATTCTTCCTGCTTCCCTTTCCTGTCTGTCTCTTTTCCTTGTCCCTGCATACCCTACTCATTTTTAGGAGAAGGGGGTAGTGTGGCAAGGTAGCCAGGAGGTTCATGCACCACCCTGTGACATACATCACAGTATGGGCCTTTAAAATTGTAAATCAAAGAACATTCAGTTAATACCACTTTTTACATTTAACAGAAACAAAAAAATGAGCAATTTTCAACAAGTGTTGAGATAAGGATATTGTCTTTAGACTGATTTTTAGGTAACAGAAAATCCAATTGAGCAGAATGTCCCTTTTCCTGGCTCTGCTGATCACCTGAGGTTTACTGTATAGGTTTTCCCCAACTGTGTGCAAGTTGTGTTGTCACAGCGCACAGAGGTGCTCTGTGTCACTGAATGCTTGCTGCAGTTGATTCCCCTCATACCTGCTTGTGTTGCCCAGCTAAGGGACACACAGACCAGTCCTGCATCTGACACTGAGGTGGAAAGACTGGCTGCACTGTGATGGTGTTGTTCCATTGATTGGAGGAGATGTTGACAGGTGGTCAGTGCCCAAACCTGATTAGGTTGTTTTCAAGGATCTCAAAGTTACATTTAAAACAATGAATCAAATATGAAAAACTGTGATTGTAATGATGCAGTTTGTATCCCTTTTGTAGTGTGGTGGTTAGCTATAGAAGACTTCTGGGCTGACATTTTCATCTTTGAGTAATTTGATGAGCGAATCTCATTTATCTCTTCACAATATCATCAAATTTTTTTCTGGCATTGTCACACTTCTCCACTAAACATCTCTAACACCTGCGTGAACTTGTCCTGTCTGTCTCCAGGCATCTTTTGATGTCCCGGCAGACCCTGAGGAACATGCCACCGATAGTGTTCATTCAGGACAAAGAAAGTACAGCTGTAGCTGAGGTAAGGCTCTTCAGTAACTTAAAACATAAATTAATATGGATGAAACTTTAAATTCAGTTTTTAAGTATTCAGAAGATAATGTATGCAGTTAAAAATAACACATGGAAGATGCAAGGGACAAATCAGACTCCATGCCCAGGCTCAGCCGCCTCCCCAGACATAATGGTCTTTTCTTTTTCTCGCTTTAATTTTTTTATGCTTATCACTGTAGCTGGTAAGCCAAGTCTCTACTTCTCAGTTTATAAACTTGAGGCAGTGGAAGCCCATCTGTGCTTGTCACCTCTCACCTCCCTAGATTTCAGTCTGTCTGTGGTTATTTTGCACCATCACTATTAACAAGGTTTACATTTAGATGCAGGTTAATTATAAAGGTTAAAACTTGCAAGTGTATTTATATATTTTATCTGGTGGTGGTTACCTGGTGGTTATTAAGGTGAGTTAACCTTTTAAAAGTCTTATTAAAAACCCAATGAGTAATATTTACAGTGTTATAATTAGATAGCTGTTATTCACTATAGGGCTAAGTAGTATTTAGACCTACCAAGGAAAAAAATATCTAACTGGATATTTTTGTCTTTTGTTATTTACTATATTAGCAATACCAAAAATATACAAATAATAACCTTGACGGATATATGATTTTCCTAGCTAGAGAAGGAAACACAGAAGTGGAGTTACAGTGCTTGCTTTGAAGGGTCAAGTAGGATCTTAGTATAGGGTGTGCTGTGGATATTTTGCAAGGACTTGACCCATGCACATATGGTCAAGCTGCTAGGAGGAAATCCTCTTCTCTCACCACGCAGTGACTTGTCCTCTGTCTGGGGAGGTAGAGTAGCCATCAGGTCCCTCCTGGCTGTGTAGTTTCCCTTCCAGAAAGAGTCTTTGGAAGGAGGGAGGTGCACATAAGGCCTTTCTTCAGATCGTGTATTGGGTGTTTGTGTTGGAGCCCGCAGCGTGGGCCTATGCAGGGTCTGTCCCACTGCGTTCCACGTGTGCCATGGAGGTCGTAATGTCAGACTGTGTACCACGTGCCAATGGTGGGTGCGTGTGTGTCTGGATCTCAGCTATTGACCAGAGGCAAAGGGAAGGTCAGGCCTCAGCTAGGCTCTCTTTGTCATGAAGTCTCTGCCTCACTGTAGTTAGAAGTAGAGGCTGGACAGGGGCCTCTGCTCTGGGTGATGATTTTCTGTCAGTCATCATAGATCAGCACAGTGCCTGTCAGTGCCTATGTACGTGTTTAATAGGTTTAAAGACAGCCTATGGTAAAGCAGCTAGATTGGCACAAAAATTTGAAATTGGGAGTTAGGGATGGAGCTTTGTAGCAGGGTACCTGATTCTTAGATTGTTTGTACCATATTGAAAAATTGCGGGTAGTTGCAGAAGATAACAACTGTTAATGGTTTTGACAGTTTACTTTGCATTCTGGGGATAGTCTTCAGGTCCCTGGTCTGGACATGTGAAAGAGGAGCAGTAATAAGGTCTGTGCAAACTAGACCCTGAGTAACACTTAGCAGTATTGATGTTAGCTACCAGCAGGTCGCGCAGAGAGGCTCGGCATCGCTGGTCATTAGGAAAATGAAAACGAAAGCACAAAGCCTCCGGTGCACATCCTCCCCAGTGGCTTACCTTCAGGTAGTGACAGTACCAGGTACTCTGAAGATCTGGAGCAGAAGAACATCCTGTGCGGGGGATGCTGCTACCAGCTCCACCAGGGGATGTGGCCGCACTGTCCCTGGGGAAGCTAAGCACATCCTGCGACCCACAAGTCCCCCAGGCGAGCACCCACAGATGTGGGTGTGTGTGTGTGCACACCAGAGACACACACAAGGGCTTGGCAGCAGGATTTCTCTCGGTGCAGATACGTGTTAGCAGTAGAATGGGTGAGTGTGCTCTGGTATAGCCACCTGCACCTCTCAATTCACACCTGATGTGGAGCCAAAGAAAAGGCCAGTATGATTCCATTTAGAAAGAATTCAGACAAGCATGAGTACTCTTTGGTGGTGGGAGTTTAAATAATTGCTTTCCTTGGGGAGAGTGACTAACCAGCAGGGGCATGAAGGTAGTGGCTTCTGCAGTTCAGCTAAGTGCCAGGGTGTCCACATGTGTTTACTTTGTGAATGTCATTGAACTATACACTACTGATTTGTGTACTTTCCCTCCTGCAATATAATGAGTCATAAGAAATACATATTTGGTTATTCTGATGACCAAATATATAGTTCCCAGGTATATCTGGTCTTTGTTCATAGTTCCTGAAGACATGGCAGAGCCTTAAAGGTGAGATGGGTGTCTTGTCGTGCTAATGAGAGACTTTTGGACCCCACCCAAGGGCGGGGGCTGGAGGATGAATCAGCCAGTGGTCAGTGATTTAGTCAGTCATGCAGTGAAGCCCTCACAAAACCCCTGAGAAGAGCTTACTGCTCTCTTGGATCCTGCTTTTCTGTGGGAGGGAGCTTCTATGCTTCCATGTGCCACTGAGCCAGGCCCCAAGCTCCACAAAGACAGAATTTGGGACCTTGCTGTATGTGTGTCTTCATCTATCTGTTAACTTGTGTCCTTTACAATATCCCTTATTAAGGTAGTAAATATGTTCTGTGAGATGCTCTAGCAAATTAATTGAACCTAATGGGGAGGTTGTTGGAACCTCCAGTCTGTACCCGGCAGGTTAGAAGCACAGGTGTCTGGCGATTGGCGTCTGGAGTCGGGGTGGAGGACAGTCCTATGGGACAGAGCCTGGGGAATCTGGTGCTGTCCCCGGGCAGATAGCATCAGAATAGAGTTGGGCTCTTAGAGACCCTGCTGGTATTCAAGAATTGCTTGGTGTTATGTGTGTGGGAAGACCCCTCTGCCCCCTCCACACACATTGGAATCAGGTCTAGGAACCCGAAAGGAATTATACTGTTGTGTATACTACTACTGTGTTTGAAAAAACATCCGTATGTGTTCCATTTCAGCTGCGAGGTTGTTACACACCCACTTGTCTTTCAGCTGACCGCCAGACTCCCAAGAGCTCCTGACTGAGTGGGCCTCTGGTTGCTGTGGGGTCAGATCTGCATCCTTCTGTAAGAGTGGGCCTGAGCTCCCAGTGTGGACCTACTACTTATCACCCATGAGCTCTGTAGACCAGAGTTGCTGTAAAAGGTGAATCCCGTGGCCTCTGTTATGTGATAGAACTTGAGGGTGCATTTGCATTTAGTTCTTCATTAAAGGTGCACCTGCATTTAGTTCTTCATTAAAACTTCTAAAATAAGCTTTATTGAGGCATAACTTACATAGAATAAGATATACCCATTTTAACAAATGCATGGAATCACCACCCAACTCACCCCAAATAGTCATTAACCCCCACTGGCCTACCACCCATCTGATTTTAGTTACCACCCATTAGTTTTGCCTGGCTAGATTTCTAGAATCAAGACGGGAGGCCAACTTTTGCTCAGCACAGTGCTTTTGAGATGTGTCCATGTTTTGTGTGTAAGCAGTTCCTTTTATTGGTGAGTGGTACTGCAGTTTATTTCCCCATTTACCTTTTGATGGACACTTGTCTTTTTCCTGGTTTTTGGCTATTATGAGAGAGCAGCTAGTGACATTTCCACACTCATCTATGGATGTGTGTTTTGTTTCTGTTAGGGCAAGATGTAGGAATGGCGAGTGGCGTTTAACTTCAGGAACCTGCTCCTTGTCTTAACAGTATGCCATGTTGCTCTCCCTCATGAGGGAGTTCCTGCCACTCCAGTGTTGCCATTCTGGTGGTTTACATGTGTGTTTTCTTGATGACTAGCAATATCGAGGCATCTTTTTATGTATGGATTTGTTGTGCCTTCCTTGTTTTGTGAAGTCTGTTGAGATTTTTTTGTCCATTTTTATAAGGTTTGCTCATTATTGGTTTGTACAGGTTCATTTTATATCTGGGACAGTTACCTTGTCAGATCTGTGCATTGTAATACTTTCTTCCAGTTTGAACTTTGGAGATGCCTGGTTTGTCCTGCTGCTGGTATTTCCTGGATTTTTCTCTTGGTTTTGCTGCTTTTCACGTTTGTTGTTTTTATTGGTATGCTGCTGGTTTGTGATAATGCTTTCTGTTGCTGTGGAACGCCAGACCCTGGTTTTGGACTCAGGCTCTCCTGGGCTTGCTTGGAGCAGGTCACTGCTTGAGGTAGGTTCTCAGCATCCATGGCTTCGGTCAGAGACTGGAGGTAGTCAGAACAGACAGGGAATGGTGTGAGCAGCCCCTGGTGTCCAGGGAGCAGAGCCATCTGGTTAGTTGCAGTGTCACGCGTGCCCTGCAAGAGGATTGCATGGACTGTGTAGGCCCCTCAGCCACTGTGGTGCTGTATTCGAATGCTGGACCCCTGATTTGTGACTTTTACTTCACTATGCTGGGAGACGTTTTTTTCCCAAACAAAAGTTCTGTGGCAAAATTGAAGCATTTTGCAAAACTTTGTTAGAAACCAATAAATGTTTAGTTCAACTAATTTTAACTGGTTTCCTCATAAATTTGAATAACATTTACAAGTTTTAAATAAGCCTCAGCTCATTATGAAAGGAAAGGCGATTGTTTAAGTAACAGGTATTTGAAAGCATAGGCTGTGGACCAGGGTTTGCCATTTTGGAAAGTGTGGTTGAAAGGCTGAGCCAGCTTGGTGAAGCTTGGTGACGCAGAGGGTGGAGAGGCACAGCTTGCTGAATTTCCCTCTCTTCTTTTTCAGGTTGACCGGTTATTGGCAATTGCTGATTTTGGACCCCCAGATGAAAAAGATGACTTTACGCAAAATGATTTCAGGTGACACATGGGCATATTTCCAATACAGTTAGGCAGACACCCAGGTATGGACTTACTGATGTCCACACAGCTGCATGGTCTACATGCTCCAGCTGCTTGTGCGGGTCATCCCTGGTCTTATTGCCCTGGGGCCCATCCTCACAAGACCACCTAGTGCCTCAGTGGGCCTATTGGGAGGGCTGATGGTCCACGTGGCAGCGCTGGCGTCTGTGGTGTCTATTGTCACTACAGCAGCTATAGTGAGGGCCGTGGTCTTCCTCCTCCTCTGTCCACCCTGCGTGTTGCTGAGTGCCCCCCTCCCAGCACCCAGGTGCACTCATGGACTGCACAGGCAGATGTCTGGAGCCTACGTGCTGCTGAGGGAGGCCAATGGGAACATGAAGCAGTGAATGTCACAGATAAGGAAACTGTGTTAGGAAGGGGCCACAACACAGTTGCGGTGGGGGACGCGGGTGGGTGGATGTGCAGTTTTACATCAGTCGGGCAGGGCAGGCCTCTGGGAAAGGGGTGTGAGGATTCAAGTGGGTGTGTGGAGGAGGCCCCGTCCCAGGCTAGGGATGCACTCTGGTAGGTTCTCAATTGATGGGGTGCTGCACCTGGGGACCTCTGAGCTGGAGCCAAGTCCTAAGCAGCAGTGAGGCCATAGTCCGGATCAGTGAGGAGCCAGTGCAGGGAGAGGCAGGTGGGCATGCAGAGCATTAGAGGCATAGGGGTTTTTGATAGGATTGCTCTGGTTTTGCTCCCAGAATAGACTCTCTTCTGTTTTCCTTTGGTTCATCAAGTAACCTAAGTAGTAGTTGTAACAGACTGCCCACAGTTCTGTTTAACTGACCTAGTGCACTGGCCATGTTTTAATGGAAAAAAAAACTGAAAATGTGTTTGATAACCATCCTAACGGTTGCATCAGAAGTGTGCTGGCTGTGCCACATGTAGGCTGCACACGTGCTGGCTGGTGGATGCCAAAACTGAAACCCCACCTTCCTTCTGTCCTCCCTCCACTGTCTCCCTTAGGGGAGTGTCAGGATAGTCTATAAGCAACCAGTGTTGGAGGATGAGGTGCTGTCTCTGGAGTCCCCGCTGCCACTCTGGTGCTTCGTTGGTCTTTGGGGTGAAACTCCCCTCTCCCCTGCAGGGACCCTGAGGCCCTGGATGCCCCGGTCTCTGCCCCACATTCACGCCTGTGTGAGATTGATCATGAGGTGCTCAACAAGCAGATCATGGAGTACAAGAGGAGAGAGAGAGGGCAATGGGGCACGGATGCAATGGAGCTGGTGCCGACCGAGCAAACGAGGAAGAGGCCCTGTGTGGACCATGACCTGTCCCAGGTACTACCTGTGGGGGACAATGATGGAGGTAGCTCAGACGATGGCAGGGCCCCTGAGAAGCACCCTGGGATATGGATGGGGATCAAGGTGACTGCCAGGGGTCACAACAGGTGTGGATCATGAGTATCAGCTCTATTGCCCTGACCCATGTCTGCCTGTGACAGGAGCTCTGCTTTGAGAAAATGCACCCCAGGAAAGCCTTTGCACAAGCCCCATTTGTTTGTTACCATAACAGCATGATGAGACAGCCACCAAGAAGTGAGTGAAAACCCAGGGTGACAGCCGTGTGGCCAAGCCACATGATGAGTGGGTTCACCTCGCTGGGCCCCTTTGTGGTTTTTCACGTGATGCACACACTCCCAGTAAGTTCAGACAAGGTGAGGCTCTGCCTCCTTGTTCCATCTCATGCTGTGAACACCTGTCCTTTTCACAGTCTATTCAGTGTCACGTTTTTCACATTTTTTGTGACTTTTGATGGTGATTTCACTGTTGAAAATGGCCCCAAGCATGGTGCTGAAGTGTGTTTAGGGCCTGGAGTGTGAGGTAGCTGTGATGTGCCTCCATGTGTGTGTTAGGTGAGTGTTGTTCAGGCACAAGTTATGGTGCTGGAGGAAAATAAAATTGTTATTTCAGTGTGACTCAGGAAAGCATTCTCTTGGGCTTGGGGCACCTCGTTTCCTAGGTATCATTGACCTAGTACTAAAGGTGGTACTAACAAATTCAGATAATCAGAGAAAGGTACACTAATAAGACAAAGCAAGTAAATTGTAATATGGCTTTTCAGGGAGTGTAATTACCATTTTTATGAACCATCTCAGGAAGAAGAGTTTCCCTTATCTGTGCAACACAAGTGCCATAATGCTGCCTTCTCAGCAGGCATCTGGGACCAGGTGTAGTGCCCCAGCAGGGATGTGGCATCAAGTTCTACCTTTGCTAGAATGGCCACAGTGGCCTCTGTTGGAGGGACAACATGATAGACACAGGTGGACCACTGCAGATGCTCTGGGATGTTGATGTCTCATGGCATCTGTGTGATCCTGCCTTCTTGGAAGAGGGTACAGTGTCTCTTTTAGGAGTGCGAGTTGCTTGCATAGCCCTGTCTTGCCTCACCAGAGAAAAAATGTCCAGACGGAAGACGGGCCTCTGTTGAAATGTAGATCAGAATCTGTTTTGATCATGCATGGCAGTGTGATAGATGTGGACACAGCTGCCTTGGAAGAAGAATTCATGACTTAAAATTCCTGTGAGGAGCGTGTGTGTGTAGCAGGGCCATGGGGAAGCACCAGGGGTGGTCAGGAGGCAGAAGGAAGGGAAAGTGTGGCTGAGAGCCTGTGTTGTGGCTTCTGCAGGAAGGTGTGGGTGAGATAGGGTAGGTACATTTGATTAAGTTGAGATTGGATAGTTTGAATAATTTCAGCAGCCCCTGCACTATATGGGTGGTTTCTAGTTGTCCAGTATCTGGCCTTCAGGTGACTTAGAGCAGAGGAAATGCTGGCCTGGAAGTGTGAGAGCTAGATAAAAGGTGGTTGGGATATGGGCTCTGACTTAGTTGGCTTGCAGGTGGAAGGCCTTCTCACAGGGGAGTCATTTACTGTCTGTAGGAGGCCCTGGGAGGTCTCTCCCCAGCCAGCAAGGCCTCCAAGATAGCAAAACATCATAAATACAGAAAATAAACTGATTAATACAGGAACCCACAGCACTGAGCAGCCTGCTCTACTGACTGCTAATTCTGGGCCCACGCTCCAGGGGTGCCCAGATCCCAAATGGCAAGGGTCCTTGCAACACTCCTGGTTGTGTCTGTGCTCAGTGCGGTGCAGGTATGTGTATCAGCCTTACAATGTGGAGGCAGCAGGCATTGCAGGAGAGGCTGGTGTAAGAAGCTGGCTTGCCCTTTTTAATCTTTCCATCTGTGCTCCAGGGCTAGGCCCTGTACAGTTAACAAATGGTAGGAGCAAGGTCTTTTTTCCAGACACAGGAAATTTTGTTCATACTCCGTATTCTTAAAGGAAGGGTTTAAGACAATCTTTAAGGATAGGCACAACGCCACTACTAATATAAGTAGAATGAAAAAAAAGGACCAGGAAAAGGACAGAGATGGTAATTGAACCAGTAGTAGAAGGAACAAAAGTTTATGTGTCAAGAAAGAGCTTGAGGTGTGACCATGGTTTTGTCACAGAGCAGCCCTCACACTGCTGCTGCTTGAGGCCTGCTCCACATCAGTCATCTCTGCATCTCCTGCCAAGTGCCATAAGACAAGGTTGAAAGAAGGTATTTCCACATGGGCTTGGACCCATTCTACTTGGGTAGAAAAATGATGTTACTTGTATCCATATTTGCAGCTGGAATGCAGCACTCTGCATGTTTTTAAGGACTAATGTTATCTGTGATGTGAAAGAGAGCTAACTCAGGACTTCCCAAATACAGAGAATGCTTCCTAGTTCACCTTCGACTTCATTAAAAAGACTCCAAACTTTAGTTCCTGAAGTGTATCCAGGAACTACCAGGTTGGTGAACACACAGAGGTTGAGGAGTAGTGCACCTGGATCAGGCATGGAAGCTCTGCACTTCCCATACCTCACCTTCTGTCTTCCATCTGGCATTCCCGAGTTTATCCATTTCTGATAAACTTGTAATCTACACATGGAGCTTAAGATAGCAACCCAAAGCCCACCACTTAAATGTACTGAAGGCAGTGTGACCAAAGAGCTGGCTGTGGGACCTTAGGAAAGTCTGAGCAGCCAGATAACAAAGGAAAAACCAAATATCAAGCAATTAAAAACATCTAACAAAAAAGAAAAGTTGACAGTCTCCCAGGGAGTATTGCCTATAAAAGATAATTTTTTTCAGACTTTGAAAAATTCATGTCCTTCAAAAAGATTTTCCTATCTGTTTTCCAACTGATGTCATGGCCTTTGAGGTCCTGTCAGTAAAGTTCAAAATATCTCAAATTTTGTTATGGAATCCCAGCCCAAGAGATTGTGATACCTGTAATTTCTTTTGGGGGAAAAAGAGTATAAGTATGTTTCGTAATAATAATAAAACCTTTTGAATTTCAAATGTACCCCTTTTTCTTTTCCAGACTTGAGCCCATGACCCCTCACCTGTTACCTGCCTTCAGGCTCCCTTCTCTCCAGGACTCTTATCTGATGACATCAGTTGAGCCCAGCTCCTTCAACAGACTCCAGACTCAGGGGTGCCTCACTGCTCCTGCTCTTCCTCCTGTGATAACTTCATTGTGGCACATGCTTTTCCCACTACTTTCTGTCTCACCCTGGGTACCACCTCTCAGGAACCTTCCACAAACCCCCAGGTCTTAGTTGCAGGCTCCCCCGCATGCCCATAACCCATACTACATTAAAAGGTGAGTCAGTTTTTCACCTGTACCTCCCTCAGGAGAGACACTGTGATTCTTGAGGTTTCCCCTGCCAGTGTGAGGTACATGTTGATTGACTACTTAATGGACCATTTGTGTTTGCTCCAAGGTCAAGGGTAAATGTTCTTGCTATCTCAGAGGGAGAAGAATATAAGCAGCAGGTGCAGGAGTGGCTCTAGGCTCCTTCACACCTTGTGTCTGAGAAAAGCTGAAGAAAGCAGAAATATGGAGCCAAAAAGAAGTCAGACTGAAAAAGAATTCTTTGTCCTTGGGGTCATTGTAGGAACTCAGGGCTGGAGAATGAATAAGAAGAAGGCAAGAAGCAGGTTTTGTAGATAGACAGGAGTGCTGGGTAATCAGGATCTAGCCTGAGCAGGATGGGAACACTGGCTCATCTGGACTCTGACTAGAAGAAGGCAGTGTCCTCATGCTGCAGAGAGACATTTTTAGACATCTGGCTCTTAAACCTACTACTTTAAGTTTAGTACTTGGATCTGCCTCTTATTGCAGAGTAACCTCTGCTCAGTTTCCTCACTATCAGTGGGGATAACAGTGCATCTACTTCAAGGGCTTGCTGTGAAGATATGACTTGATGCATGTGAGCCCTTAGCAGAGCACATGGCACATGCTCTGTGTGCCTTAGTTCTCAATGTTGCCTTCACAGGACTTGGGTTTCAGTGACAGCAGAGGGGCCACAGTGAGGCAGCTCATTTAGTGTCCTTTGGTGGAAATGTGCACAACCCCTCTTGTGAGGATATACAGAGCAGGACCTGCAGGCACCCATTTGAAGCTGGATGGTCCTCAAGATGGAACCGAACTATATGTGTAGCCAGGTTTTTGTGTCCTTGTGACCTGCCAAGTAAAGGGAGATCAGAGTCTGTGTCCTGTTAGAAGTAAAATGTGTTTCTCCAAACCCAAAGTACCAGTGATAAATGTGAAGAGACTGTCTATGCAAACAAAAACAAGTTGTGTTGGAGAAGCAGAAGCGTTAGCAGCCATCTGTCCTCCAGTTTTGTCTCAGAGAATGGAGCATAACTGTGTGGCTTTCTAGCATTGACTAAACTACCATACAGCTTTAGATGTGAATGAAATCCAAAAGGGAAGCTTGAGGATTGACAAGTTTTCATTCTGAACCATGAAGCTCAGAATAGCATGATTATTAGGAGCAGACTTCTTACAGCCTCCTGTGTTGAGATTCCTGAGCTGTGGCCATAGGCTCACTCAGAGATCAGGACCTCTGCTGGTTCCCAGGGTCTCAGAAGCCCCCTGGGAGGAGATGGAACTCAGCCAGGCATCCCAGCAGTGCAAGAAGGTGCAAGTATTACACAGTCCAGGGCCAGTGATGCTCAGCAGAGACCCATCAGGCCCCATGGGACTTCTTTGTTCATTTTCCAAGCCCCCATTCCCAGCAGCTCTCATTTGCAATCCTTAGTCCTCCATGTACTCAGACTGCTCTTGCACCAGTTCCAGAAAAAGAAGGGGTAAAAAGAATATTTGAAGAAACAATGGCTGAAAATTTCCTAAATTTGATGAAACTGTAAGCTCAATGAACTCCAATGCCAGGGCCTGCCGGCAGGAGTTGAACAGTTCCTGAGTGGGGGTGTCAGGCTGTATATACAAGAGGACAGGAGGGCAAACTGTCTGGTGCAGAATGCAAAGAAGCTTTATTCTTTATTCTGTCATGGCTTATATACACATGAACTGTCTACAGATTAGATTCCAAGGATCTTAATCCAATCACTTAAGTACTGCCTACAGATTAGATTCCCACGCCCTTTCCAAGGACATTAATCCAGTCAGACATTAATCCAATCACTTAAGTCATATAGCCTGGGGGCATCTGGTCCAGATGGCCGGCCTTGAGATAAGACCTCCCTGCATTCCTGAGGTACTTGTTCCTGGAAATTAGGAAACTTTTCAAGGTTTCTTTCAGAATCAGGCCCTTTTCAGGCCCTAGATGGAGACTAGGCACAAAAACACAATCAGTCCTGTCCTGTACTCTTGCTCCTTCTGTCCCAACCGCTCCCCACACTCCAAGTAGGGTGAATTCAGAAGCCCATATCAAGACACACTCAAATTTTCAAAAGCCAAACAATATTGAAAGGAGCAAGAGAGAAATCATCACATACAACGGTTCCTCAAAATAAGATGAATAGATTGCTCATCAGAAACTTTGGAAGTCAGGAGGTAGTAGGCTGATATATTCAAAATGCTGCAAGAGAAACTCAACTAAGAATCCTATATTCGGCAAAATTATCCTTCACAAGTAAGGGAGAAATTAAGATATTCTTGGTTAAATGAAAGATGAGGGAGTTCATTACCACTAGACCTTCTCCCTGAAAAATGCTAAAGGGATTCCTGCAAGGTGAAATGAAGAATGCTAGATAGTAATTCAAAGCTATATGGAGAAATATAGATCACAATAAAGTTAAGTACATGGACAATTATAGAAACGAGTATTGTAACAACAATCTGTAACTCCACATTTTGTTTTCTGTATAATTTAAGAAACTAAAGCATTTAAAAGAACTTTATGTTTTGGGGCACACCATGTATAAAAATGGATTTTTTGTGACAAAGAGTGGAGATGGAACTGTTAAAGAAGCAGTGTTGTGTGTGATTGAAATCAAGCTGGTATAAATTTGAGTGCTATGGGTTTAGGATGTTAAATGTAATCCCCATGGCAACCACAAAGAAAAAATATGCACACAAGAAAATCAAAGTAAATGTTTACTACAAAAAAAAAAAAACAACTAAACATGAAGACTAGTCCAGGCAATGAAAGAAAAAAGTCACAAGGCATATAGAAACAAAAGCACAGAAATAAGTCTCTCCTTGTCAGTAACTATTTTAAAGTGTAAATGGTTTAAACTCTCCAATGAAAAGACAGATGGGCGGAATGGATGAAAAGCATTATTCAACTATATACTGTTTACAAGAGATTCACTTTAGATCCAAGACGTAAGTAGATTGAAAGTGAAAGGATGTAAAAAGATGTTCCATGCAAACGTCAAGCAAAAAATAGCAAGGGTGACTATGCTAATATCAGACAAAAATGACGCTGAATTGAAAAAAGATTGCAAGAGATAACATTACTAATAAAAACTTCAATGAAGCAAGATATGTAAAATTACAAACAGGCACCTAATGACAGACCATCAAAATATGCGAAGTAAAAGCTGACAAGATTGAAGGTAGTTCTAAAAAAAGAGACTTCAGTACCCTCTCAGTCAATGGCTAGAACAAGGCAAAATAAGGGAATAGAGGATTTAATTAACCAAGATCTAATAGAACACACTCAACACAACAACACATTATTCTCAAGTTCACATGGGACATTTTACAGGATAGACTATATAGTAATCCGCAGATTGAGTCTCATTGGATTTAAAAACATAGCTATCATGCAGTGTGTTTTTCGATGACTATAATGGGGTGAAGTTAGAAATCAGTAACAAAATTAGAAAATTCACAAATTGTGGAAGTCAACACACTCTTACCCAACAGATCAAAGAAATCACAAAAGAAATTAGAAAATACTTAAGAGATTAATGAAAATGAAAACATACTGAAACCTACGGTACACAGTGAAAGCAGTGCTAAGTGGGAAATTTATAGCTATAAATAAAAAAACGATCTCAAATTGACAACTTTACAACTTAAGGAAATAGAAAAGAGACAAAGCATAGCTAGCAGAAGTAAATATTACAGCAGAGATAAATATAGAATAGAAAATCAGTGGAGAATATCAGTGAAAAGAAATGTTCTTCAAAACCAAAATTGACAAACATTTAGCTAGATGAAGAACAAAGATGCAAATTACTAAAAATCAGAAATACTACTGCTTCTACAGAAATAAGGATTATAAGAGTACTACAAACAATTACAACAACAAATTGCATAACCTAGATGAAATGGACAAATTCCTAGAAACAAAATCTACCAAGATTAAATCATGAAAAGTTAGAAAATCTGAATAAAAGAGGATTGAGTTAGTGATGAAAAATCTCTTCACAAAGAAGAACCCTGGACCTGATAGCTTCACGGGCACTGGTGAATCCTAACATTTAGAGAAAACGAGTACCAATCCTTTTCAAACTTTTTCAAAAAGAATGGAAGAGAGAACACTTCCCAACTTGTTCTAGGAGGCCAGTATAACCCTGATACCAAAGCCAGAAAAAGACAAAGAAAGAAAACCACAGACCAGTATCCCTTATGAACATTGATGCAAATGTCAACAAAATACTAGCAAACAGAATTCAGCATTATTAAAAGGATTATATACCATGACCAAGTGGGACTTATTCCTGGAATGCAAAGATAGTTCAACACACAAAAGTCAGTGTAACAAGCCACATCAGCACAATGAAGGGAAGAACCACATGATCATGATCCATAAATGTATTTGACACAATTCAACATGTTTTCTTGAAAAAAAAAAAACAGAGTACCTTGGTATAATAAAATCCATAAAGGAGAAAAATGTAACAAACATAATAATGGTGCAAGACAGAGTTTTTTAAATTTGAGCTCAGAAGTAAGGATGCCCACTGTTACCACTTCTTTTCAACATAGTACTGGAAGTTCTAGTGAGAGCAGTTAGAAGAGAAAAAGAAATAAAAGGCCTCCAAATTGGAAAGGAGGAAATATTATATCTGCAGATGATATATGATCTTATATGTAGAAAATCCTAAAGACCTCATTAAAAAGTTGTTAGATCCAATAAATTCATAGCAGGATTCAAAGTCAACACAAAAGTCAGTTACATTTCTGTACACAATAAGTGTACAGAAAAGGAAATTACAAAAACAATTACATTTACCATAGCAACAAAAAGAATAAAATACCTAGGTGTTAACCAAGGAGATGAAAGACTTGTACAATGAAAACTACAAAACATTACTGAAAGAAACTAAAGAAGACATAAATAAATGGAAACGTCCCATGCTTAAGGATTGGAAGACTTATCAAAATGTCAATATTTCCCAAAGCAATCTACACATACAATGTAATCCCTATTCCAATTACTTTCTTAGAAAAATCCATCCTAGAACTCACATGGAATATCAAAGGATCCTAAATAGCAAAACCATCCCCCAAAAGAACAAAACTGGAGGACTTACACTTCCCAATTTTGAAACGTACTACAAATTACCTGCAATGTATTCTTTTAGATACAACAACGATAATATTATACACAGGAGTAATAGTAGTATAACTCTGGGTTTCTGGACCCAAATCCAAAGTGCCTAAGTATGTGGGAGTGGATCTTCCCACACATAACACCAATCAATTGTCGAACACCAGCAGGGTGTCAAGAGAGCTCAACTCAATTCTGATGCTATCTCCCTAGAGACAGTACCAGATTCCCCCAAGTTAGGGGCTCCATTCTACAGGACTGCCCCCATCCCCAGATGCCTAAGCTGAGCTTCTGACCAACCAGCTACAGATTGGAGGTTCCAAGGACTTCAGTCTTAGGTTAAATTAATTTTCTAGAGTGGCTAACAGAACTCAGGAAAACACATTTACCAGTTTAATAAAAGAGTACAAGTCAACAGCCAGATGAGGAGATACATAAGGCAATATCCAAAATATGTAAAGGAGCCTCTGCCTTATGGAGCTTGTGGCCTGGTGTGGTGGCATGTGGAGATGTTTTGGTTCCCCAAGCATAAAAGCTCTCCCTGACTGAGAGGCAGGATCCCAGAGCAGAAAATGATAAGCTCTTCTCTGGTGTCTGTGAGGGTTTCCTGGTATGGCCATGATTGACTAAATCATTGGCCACTAGCTGATTCTACTGCCATCCCCTGCCCTTGGGTGAGGTCCAAAAGTCTCTCATTAACATGACAAGACACCATTTCACCTTTAAGATGCTACGGTGTCTTCAGGAACTGTGGATGAAGACCAAATATACCTGGGAAATACATATTTGGTCATTTGAATGACCAAATGTGTGTTTCTTACCATATCGTGTTACCAGAATCAAAATAGTGAGGTACTTGATGAAGGCAGATGTATACACTAATGAATAGAGAGCCCAGAAATAAATACATACATGGTCAAATGACTTTTGACAAAGGTACCAGAATCATTTGTTGGGGAAAAGTGAGTCTTCTCAACAAATGATGCTGGGAAAACTGCATCTTGTGTATGTGAATAGTCACATATGAAGGATGAAGTTGGACCATATCTAATACAACTTAACAAAAGTTAACTCAAAATGGATCAAGACCTAAGGGTAAGGCTTAGTAACACCATAAAACTCTCAAAACAGGACAATTCTGGGAAAATGGTGGAATGGGAGGTTCATGCAATCATCTCCCGTGTACACACACTGAGGCCGCAAATACATATAATACAACTCTGAAAATGACCTGAGGACTGGCAGAACAGGCTAAAGCTAATGACATAGAGAAGACTATGTCAGGATACATAAAGGGCAGAGATGTGGTTAGGCTCCAAACCCATCCCTTTCTGTAACCCATAAATAGGAGAGGGCAAGGCATGGAGGAATGAGGGGTCCCACAGTGGGCACCTCCAGATCTGCAGAACTGCACCAGGGAGATTAGCCCTCCTGTAACATCTGGCTTTGGAAAATAAGTGGGGCTTAACTCCCATAGAGATAGAGGGCTGTGGGAGGCCAAGCCTCTGGTCTCAGAGGGCTGGTGTGCTATGTCAGTTGGTCTGGGACCCAGCACAGAGGCACCAATTTGAAAAGCATCTGGGTTATATGTGAAGGAGATTTATTGACTAACTTTGGGATGTGTGTCAGAGGGTCAGGGATCTGCAGGATTTTTCTAAAGAGTATGTATGAGGGGTTAGTCAAACAATTTCCTTTGCTTTCAGCCTAGCCGGCTGGATGCTTGCAAGAACCAGTTCTGACACTTGATCTGCCATGACAGTACCACTTGCCCCACCGTAGCAGGTGCCCCTTTCAGAGCAAGTTTTGCCCCAGAGAGGTGAGGAGCAGGCACCACCCACTAGTCTGACCACAGGAGATAGAGCTATAGGCCTCAGGCAGCTCTGCTGGGAGTAAGCCCTCCTACTAATGCACCCACAGTAATCAGCTGATAACTGCTGACAACAAGGTGGAGGGCCAGCCTCAACAACCACCTACTTGATGCAGTCATAGTCCAGCTACAACAGGAGGGCACACATAGCCCAAACAGGGCACCCTTGAAGCACCTGGTTCTGATGGCTGGGGTTATTGCACTGGGCACCACAGGACACCTACCATAAGGCCTTTCAAGATAGGAGACATAGCTGACCTACTTAATATATAGAAACAAACACAGAGAGCCAGACAAAATGAGGCAGAGGAATGTGTTCCAAATGAAAGGACAAGGCAAAAAGCTGAATAAAACAGGGATACACAATCTACATGATAAGAATTCAAAGGAATGGTTATAAAGATAACTCATCAGATGGGAGAGAAGAGTGAACAAACTCAGAACTTCACCAAGAGATAGAAAATATAAAAAAGAACCAGAGTTTTTTTTTTACAGAGTTTATTGTATAAATACAATAACAAATGAAAAATACGCTAGTGGGAGTCAAAGCGGATTAAAGGATATAGAAGAATGGGGTCAATGGTCTGAAAGGACAGTAGAAAGCAACCAAGCTGAACATCAAAAAATAAAGAGCATAGGTTAAGGAATATCTGCATCAATTCCAAGTGTAGTAACATTCACGTAGAAGGGTTATTATAAACTTAATGGGCAGAAAACCTAATTGAACAAATAATAGCTAAAAGCTTCCTTGGGAAAAGAAACAAGCATCATGGTCCAGGAAGAACAGAGATCCCAAAACAAGATGAGCCCAAGAAGGTGCACATTAAGACATAATTGTTAAAATGTCAAAGATTAAAGGTAAAGAGAAACTTAAAAATGAGAAAAAACAGTTACATACCTATAAAATCCCATAAGGCTATTAGTCAACTTTTCAGCAGATAGCTTGCAGGCCAGAAGGGAGTGGCATGATATGTTCAAAATGCCGAGAGGATAACCTACTACCAAGAATGTACTGGGCAAGTTATTAAGAATTGAAGCAGAAATAAAGTTTCCCAGGCAAACAGGAACTCATTGAACTGGGCATACAAGAAATATTAAAGGGACTTCTTTAAAAAAGGTAAGGCCATAACTAGAAAATTATGAAAGGAAAAAAATTTCACTGCTAAAGCCTGAAATTCAGAAGGCAAAAGTAGGAAAAAAGCAATTATACACAAATTAGTGAAGGAAAAGAGATGTGAGGTATAACATAAAACATGGAATGGGGGAATAATAAGAAAAAGTGGCTTTAGAATGCATTTGAACTTAAGCAACCATCTAAGATGACTATATACATGGGATGCCATATATGAACCTCATAACTCAAACCAAAAACCTATAATAAATACACAAAAATAAAGAGAAAGGAATCCAAGCGTAACACTAAAGAGAGTCATCACCTCACAAGGAATGTGAACAAGAGAAGAATGGAACAGAGAACTACAAAAACAACCAGAAAACAGTTAACAAAATGGCAATAAGTACATATCAGTAATTACTTTAAGTGGACTAAATGCACCAAAAGACATAGGGTATTAAATGGATAAAAATAACAGAACCATGTACAAGCTGTCTATAAAAGACCCACTTTGGACCTAAAGACACAAAGTGAAAGAATGGAAAACTATACTCCATGTAAATGGAAGCAAAAAAAAAAAAAAAAGCTGGGGCAGCAGTACTTAAATAGACAAATCGACTTCAGAACACAGACAGAAACCGAGCAGGGTGTTATAAAGTGGTTCAATCTATCAAGAAGATATAACAATTATAAATATGCACCCAACACAGGAGCACCCAAGTATATAAAGCATATACTAACAGACATAGGGAAATTAACAGTAGTACAATAATAATAGGGGGCTTTAATACCTCACTTTCATCAATGGGTAGATTATCCAGACAGAAAATCAGTAAGAAAATAGTGGCTTTATCTGACATATTAGACAAGATAGATCGACACAGAACACTAGAATAAACGTTTTCTTTCTAGTACACACTACATTCTTCAATGTAGGTCCCTTTAGGCCACAAAACAAGTCTCAATAAATTTTAAAAGATTGATATTGTATCAAGCATCTTTTCCAACCACTGTGGTATGAAACTGGAAATCAGTTACAAGAACAAATTATGGGAAAAATGAGCATTATGCTACTTAACAACCAATGGGTCAATGAAATCATAGAGGAAATTAAAAAGTACCTGGAGGCAAACAAACAAATGTAATGGTTTAAAATCTTTGGGATGCAGCAAAAGCAGTTCTGAGAGTGAAGTTTATAGTAACACAGGCCTATTTAAAGCAAAAACAATCTTAACACCTAGGAAAAAGAAAAAAAAGCTCAATTAGTAGAAGGAAGGAAATAATGATAAGAGTAGAAATATGTGAAAGATGAAAAAGAACAGAAAAGATCAATAAAACTAAGATCTGGGAGGTCCTAGCCACGGCAATCAGACAAAACAAAGAAATACAAGGCATCCAGATGGGTAAAGAGGAAGTCAAACTGTCACTATTTGCAGATGACATATTGTACATAAAAACCCTAAAGACTCCACTCCAAAAGATGCTGGTGTGAGAGATGAGACAGAGGTTTCCTCCTAAAACCACATACAATATGAAAATATAACTAATACAACAACTCTTGAAAGAGCAACAGGAACGATGACTGCAACAAACTGCATACACCTAGAGACAAGAGCAGACCTCACGGAAAAGGGTAACGTACTAAAGCTGTGGTCCTGTGGGTTCCAAGTCCTTCCCCTACCCCAGCTCACCGACGGGAGGAAGAGGAACGGAGCAGGGAGGGAGTGGAGATCTGGGACTGCTGAATACCTAATTCCGGAGATCTGCTCTAGGAGCACAAACCTACATTTCATGGTGCTCTCATGATACTCTGGTAATTAGGGGGGTTGGAAAGCTAAGACAGGCAGAATTCCTGGAGAGACTAAGATTACAGCTGCTTGTGGAAAGAAGGGATCCATATCCAGCTGCTCTGGGACAAAAGGTGGGCAGTCTGAGAGACTTCCTAACAAAGAAGCCCTTACCAAGAGTGCTGCTTAAGGGGCAAGGATTGCACAGAGCTTACTGCTCAGGAGAAAGGACAGGTAGACAAAATTGTCTGGGTGCACTCTGCCCAGCAGATTGGGAGCTTTCACAATCTTCAGGTGCTCCATCTCCCTGGCTGCCTACACAGCTCCAAGTACCCCTTCCATGACAGGCAGACTACTGTGCCTTTCTCCTTGCCAGCCCAACTGGGCTTGCAAACTGGGAAACCCTACCCTGGCATTAGGCTAGCCAGAGGGAAGATATGTCTACAGCAACTAAAAACGCAAAGCACAGAGGCTGATACCTGTGTGCTCCTTCCACTGGTTCAGGCAGTGGAGATGGGCATAGCAGCAGGGAAGCAGGAAACAGCTCTTTCCTCCCCCCAGGCACCAATACCACTCCCCTGCAATCCCTGACATTGCTTCAGGGGCTGAGCAGCTCCAGAGAGTAGAGCTTATGGGCATGAGAGGGCACCATACACAAATATGAAACACCAAAGGAACCTGGTCCAGAGTAAAATTATGAATACAACTCCTGAGAAAGACTTAAATAATATAGACCTCATGACTCTCCCTGAAAGGGAGTTCAAAATAAAAATCATTAACATGCTCATGGAGGTACGGAAAGATATTCAAGAACACAGGAATGAATTGCGGTCGGAGATCCAATCATTGAGCACAATGGATGGTATTAAAAGCAGATTGGATATGATGGAGGAGACGATAAATGAAATAGAAACTAGAGAAGAAGAATACAAAGAAGCTGAGGCACAGAGGGAAAAAAGGATCTCTAAGAATGAAAGAATATTGAGAGAACTGTGTGACCAATCCAAATGGAACAATATTCACATTATAGGGGTACCAGAAGAAGAAGAGAGAGAAAAAGGGATATAAAGTGTCTTTGAGGAGGTGATTGCTGAAAACTTCCCCAATCTGGAGAAGGAGATAGTCTCTCAGGCCATGGAGGTGCACAGATCTCCCAACACAAGGGACCCAAGGAAGACAACAGCAAGACATATAGTAATTAAAATGGCAAAGATTAAGGAAAAGGACAGACTATTAAAAGCAGCTAGAGAGAGAAATAAGATCACATACAAAGGAAAGCCCATCAGGCTATCATCAGGCATCTCAGCAGAAATGTTACAGGCCAGAAGGAAGTGGCATGTTGTATTTAATGCAATGAAGCAGGAGGGCCTTGAACCAAGAATACTTTATATGGCAAGATTATCATTTAAATTTGAAGGAGGGATTAAACAATTCCCAGATAAGCAAAATCTGAGAGAATTTGCCTCCCACAAACCATCTCTACAGTGTATTTTGGAGGGACTGCTATAGATTGAAGTGTTCCTACGGTTTAATAGCTGTCACCAGAGATAAAACAACCACAGTAAAGAAAGTAGAACAGCTAATTACTAAGAAAATGCAAAATTAAATGAACTATCCCCAAAGTCAGCAAAGGTATAGACAAACAGTACAGAATATGATACCTAATATATAAAGAATGGAGGAGGAAGAGAAAGGAGGGGGAAAAAAACAAACAAAAAAAGAACCTTTAGATTGTGTTTGTAATAGCATATTAAGTGAGTTAAGTTAGACTCTTAGATAGTAAGGACGTTAACCTTGAACCTTTGGTAACCATGAATCTGAAGGCTGCAATGCCAATAAGTACATACCTATCCATAATCACCCTAAATGTAAATGGAGTGAATGCACCAATCAAAAGACACAGAGTCACTGAATGGATAAAAAGACAAGACCCATCTATATGCTGCCTTGAAGAGACTCACTTTAAATCCCAAAACACACACAGAATAAAAGCAAAGAGATGGAAAAAGACACTTCATACAACTAATAGGGAGAAAACAGCAGGAGTTGCAGTACTTGTATCAGACAAAATAGACTTCAAAACAAAGAAAGTCACAAGAGACAAAGAAGGACATTACATAATGATAAAAGGGTCAATCCAACAAGAAGATATAACCATTATAAATATCTGTGCACCCAACACAGGAGCTCCTACATATGTGAAACAAATACTAACAGAATTAAAGGGGGATATAGAATGCAATGCATTCGTTCTAGGAGACTTCAACGCACCACTCACTCTGACAGACAGGTCAACTAGACAGAAAATGAATAAGGAGACAGAGGCACTGAACAACACATTAGAACAGATGGACCTAACAGACATCTACAGAACTCTACACCCAAAAGCAGCAGAATACACATTCTTCTCAAATGCACATGGAACATTTTGAAAAATAGATCATATACAGGGTCACAGAAAGAGCCTTGATAAATTCACAAAGATTGAAATTGTACCAACCAGCTTCTCAGACCACAAAGGAATGAAACTAGAAATGAATTACACAAAGAAAATGAAAAATCCCACAAACACATGGAGGCTTAATAACATGCTCCTAAATAATCAATGGATCAATGACCAAATAAAAACAGAGATCAAGCAATATATGGAGACAAATGAAAACAATAAAATTCAACACCACAAAATCTGTGGGACGCAGCAAAGGACATGCTAAGAGGAAAGTATATTGCTATACAGGCCTACCTCAAGAAAGAAGAACATTCCCATATGAGCAGCCTAAACTCACAATTAATGAAACTAGAAAAAGAAGAACAAATGAGACCCAAAGTCAGTAGAAGGAGGGACATAATAAAGATTAGAGCAGAAATAAATAAAATTGAGAAGAATAAAAAAATAGAAAGGATCAACGAAAGCAAGAGCTGGTACTTCGAGAAAATAAACAAAATAGATAAACCCCTAGCCAGACTTATCAAGGAAAAAAGAGAGTCCACTCCCATAAACAGAACCAGAAATGAGAAAGGAAAAATCACTACGGACAGCACAGAAATACAAAGAACTATTAGAGAATACTATGAAAAATTATATGCTAACAAACTGGATAACCTAGAAGAAGTGGACAAATTTCTAGAAAAATACAACCTTCCAAGGGTGACCCAGAAAGAAACAGAAAATCTCAACAGACCAATTATCAGCAACGAAATTGAACTGGTAATCAAAAACTTACCTAAGAACAAAATACCTGGACCAGATGGCTTCACTGCTGAATTTTATCAAACATTTAGTGAAGATCTAATACCCATCCTCCTTAAAGTTTTCCAAGAAGTAGAAGAAGAGAGAATACTTCCAAACTCATTCTATGGGGCCAGCATCACTCTAATACCAAAACCGGGCAAAGGCACCACAAAAAAAGAAAATTACACCCCAGTAACCCTGATGAACACAGATGCAAAAATACTCAACAAAATATTAGCAAAACAGAATTCAAAAATACATCAGATTTCCGAGAAGATGGCGGTGTGAGCAGGGCGGCAGAAATCTCCTCCCAACACTATATTTATCTACGAAAACACAGCAAATACATCTATGCCTGAAAGAGAGACGAGAATACACAGGAAAGCGCACAGCGTGCAGCTACACCCGAGAGCACTGGGCACCCCAAGAGGCGGGTAAGATATGGAGCCGTGACCCGGCGGGACCCGAGCACTCCCCCACCCCAGCGCACCGGCAGGAGGAGAGGATTCAGAGCCGGGAGGGAGTGGAAGTGCACCCCGCGAAGTAGCCAGCCCCGGGGATCTGCGCGGGGAGCGCTGACCCACATTGCGCAGTGCAGCGGAGATTGGAGAGACAGAGGGGCAGGATCTGAGCGGGGAACACGCCAGGGTGCTTGCAGCCAGCTCCCGGGAAGAAAAAAAAAAAAGTGCGCGCTTTCTTCAGCAGTCTTAAAGAGACAGGAGCCCAGCGGAGGAGCCGGATCGCCCCAGCACACTCAGCCCAGCAGGCTGAGAGTCCTGGGGAGTTTCAGACGCCTTAGCTGGCGACTGAGGAAGCGTAGCCATACTTAACACTTCTCACTGAGATCAAAAGCCTCCTATTCGTTCCCACCCCTGCCAGAGCGATAAAGGGCCCTGCGGAGCGGCACAGTCACAGCTGTGGAATAGTGGGGCAATAGCGCCACCTACAGCATTCCCACAGAATCTACGTCCAGTGGGCATTTTTTTTGTTTTTTCTGTTTTGTTTTTTTGTTTTGTTTTTGTTTTTGTTTTTTCTTTTCTTTCTTTTTTTCTTTCTTCCTTTCTTCTTTTTTTCTTTTTTTTTCTTCTCTTTTTAAAGTCTTAAAGAGCCCAGCTGACATACGTGGCAACAATCAGTGACCAATTCTATAGCCATGAAAAGACAGACGAATATGGTTCAGTCCAAAATCAACCAGACAAACCCAGAGAGGAAGTCTGAAGGGATGGAAATGCACAGTCTTCCTGAAAAAGAATTCAGAATAAAAGTCATAACCATGCTGATGGACCTACAGAGAAATGTGCAAGAGCTGAGGGAGGAAGTGAGGGAACTGAGGAAAGACAATGCAGAAATCAGACAAGCGATCGACGGGCTTAACAGCAGAATGGATGAGATGCAAGAGACTGTTAATGGAATAGAAATCAGAGAACAGGAATACAGAGCAGCTGAGGCAGAGAGAGATAAAAGGATTTCTAGGAATGAAAGAATATTAAGAGAACTATGTGACCAATCCAAACGGAACAATATTCGCATTATAGGAGTACCAGAGGAAGAAGAGAGAGAAAAAGGGATAGAAAGTGTCTTTGAAGAAATAATTGCTGAAAACTTTCCCTCGCTGGGGAAGGAAGTAGTCTCGCAGTCCACCGAAGCTCACAGATCTACCATCACAAGGGACCCAAGGAAGACAACACCAAGACACATAATAATTAAGATGGCAAAGATCAAAGATAAAGACAGGGTATTAAAGGCAGCTAGAGAGAGAAAAAGGATCACCTACAAAGGAAAACCCATCAGACTATCATCAGACGTCTCAGCAGAAACCTTACAGGCCAGAAGAAAATGGCATGATATATTTAATGTTATGAAACAGAAGGGCCTCGAACCCAGAATATTGTATCCAGCACGATTATCATTTAAATATGATGGAGGGATTAAACAATTTCCAGACAAACGAAAGTTGAGAGAATTTACCTCTCATAAACCACCACTACAGGATATCTTAAATGGACTGCTCTAGATGGAAGCACACCTAAGGCTAAAAAGATGTCACCAGAGAAAATAAAATCATAGCAAGGAAAGCAGACCATCCAAATACTAACTAAAGGCAAAGAATAAAACACCTATTATAGAATGAATGGAGGAGGAGGAATAAGAAGGGAGAGAAGTAAAGAGACATCAGTCTGAGTTTACAATAACTAAACAAGAAAGTTCAGTTAGATTGTTAGATAGTAAAGAAGCAACCCTTGAACCCTTGGTAACCAAGAATCTAAAGCCAGCAATGGCAATAAGTACATACCTATCAATAATCACCCTAAATGTAAATGGACTGAATGCACCAATCAAAAGACACAGAGTAACAGAATGGATAAAAAAGCAAGACCCATCTATATGCTGCCTACAAGAAACTCACCTCAATTCCAAAGATATACACAGACTAAAAATGAAGGGATGGAAAAAGATATTTCATGCAAACAACAAAGAGTAAAAAGCACGTGTTGCAGTGCTTGTATTAGACAAAACAGACTTCAAAACGAAGAAAGTAGCAAAAGATAAAGAAGGACATTACATAATGATAAAGGGGTCAGTCCAACAAGAAGATATAACCATTATAAATATATATGCACCCAACAGAGGAGCGCCAGCAAATGTGAGACAAGTACTAACAGAATTAAAGGAAGAAATAGACAGCAATGCATTCATCTTAGGAGACTTCAACACACCACTCACTCCAGAGGAGAGATCAACCAGACAGAAAATAAGTAAAGACACAGAGGCACTGAACAACACACTAGAACAGATGGACCTAACAGACATCTACAGAACTCTACACCCAAAAGCAACAGGATACACATTCTTCTCAAGTGCACATGGAACATTTTCCAGAATAGACCACATACTAGGCCACAAAAAGAACCTCAGTAATTTCAAAAATATTGAAATCCTACCAACCAACTTCTCAGATCACCAAGGTATAAAACTAGAAATAAATTTTAGAAAGAAATCAAAAAGGCTCACAAATAGATGGAGACTTAACAACACTCTCCTAATTAATCAATGGGTTAACGACCAAATCAAAACAGAAATCAAAGAATATATGGAGACTAATGACAACAACAACACAAAGCCACAACTTCTGTGGGACGCAGCAAAGGCAGTTCTAAGAGGAAAGTATATTGCAATTCCAGGCCTATTTAAAGAAGGAAGAACATTCCCAAATGAATAGTCTAAAGACACAATTACTGAAATTGGAAAAAGAAGAACAAATGAGGCCCAAAGTCACCAGAAGGAGGGACATAATAAAGATTAGTGAAGAAATAAATAAAATTGAGAAGAATAAAACAATAGAAAAAATCAATAAAACCAAGAGATGGTTCTTTGAAAAAATAAACAAAATAGATAAACCCCTATTCAGACTCATTAAGAGAAAAAGAGAATCTAACCACATAAACAGAATGAGAAATGAGAAAGGAAAAATCATGACGAACCCCACAGAAATACAAAGAATCATGAGAGAATATTATGAGAATCTATATGCTAACAAGCTGGAAAACATAGAAGAAATGGACAACTTCTTAGAAAAATACAACCTTCCAAGACTGCCAAGCAAGAAACAGAAAAACTAAATAGACCAATCACCAGCGACGAAATCGAATTGGTAATCAAAAAACTACCCACGAACAAAACCTCCGGGCCTGATGGATTCAACTCTGAATTCTACCAGACATATAAAGAACAAATAACACCGATTCTCCTTAAAGTTTTCCAAAAAAATAGAAGAGGAGGGAATACTTCCAAACTCATTCTATGAAGTCAGCATCACTCTAATACCAAAACCGGGCAAAGACCTCACCAAAAAAGAAAATTACAGACCGATATCCCTGATGAACGTAGATGCAAAAATACTCAACAAAATATTAGCAAACCGAATTCAAAAATACATCAAGAGGATCATACACCATGATCAAGTGGGATTCATACCAGGGATGCAAGGATGGTACAACATTCGAAAATCCATCAACATCATCCACCACATCAACAAAAAGAAGAACAAAAACCACATGATCATCTCCATAGATGCTGAAAAAGCATTTGACAAAATTCAGCATCCATTCCTGCTTAAAACTCTCAACAAAATAGGTATAGAGGGCAAGTACCTCAACATCATAAAGGCTATATATGACAAACCCACAGCTAACATCATACTTAATGGTGAGACGCTGAAAGCTTTTCTTCTAAGATCAGGAACAAGACAGGGATGCCCACTCTCTCCACTGTTATTCAACATTGTACTGGAGGTCCTAGCCACAGCAACCAGACAAAACAAAGACATACAAGGCATCCAGAGTGGTAAAGAAGAAGTCAAATTGTCACTATTTGCAGATGACATGATACTGTACATAAAAAACCCTAAAGATTCCATTCCAAAACTACTAGAACTAATATCTGAATTCTGCAACGTTGCAGGATACAAAATTAACACACATAAATCTGTTGCTTTCCTATACACTTATCATGAACTAACAGAAAGAGAAATCAGAAAAACAATTCCATTCACAATTGCATCAAAAAGAATAAAATACCTAGGAATAAACCTAACAAAGGAAGTGAAAGACCTGTACTCTGAAAACTACAAGGCACTCCTAAGAGAAATTAAAGAGGACACTAACAAATGGAAATGCATCCCATGCTCTTGGCTAGGAAGAATAAATATTGTCAAAATGGCTATACTACCTAAAGCAATCTACAGATTCAATGCAATCCTATCAAACTACCAACAGCTTTCTTCAATGAACTGGAACAAATAATTCTAAAATTCATATGGAACCACAAAAGACCCCGAATAGCCAAATCAATCCTGAGAAGGAGGAATAAAACAGGGGGAATTACACTCCCTGACTTCAAGCTCTACTGCAAAGCCACAGTAATTAAGACAATTTGGTATTCGCACAAAAACAGACCCACAGACCAGTAGAACAGAATAGAAAATCCAAACATTAACCCAAACATATACAGTCAATTAATATTTGATAAAAGTGCCCTGGATATACAATGGGGAGATGACAGCCTCTTCAGCAGCTGGTGTTGGAAAAACTGGACAGCTACATGTAAGAGAATTAAACTGGACTATTGTCTAGCCCCATACAGAAAGGTAAACTCAAGGTGGATCAAAGACCTGAATGTAAGTCATGAAACCATAAAACTCTTAGAAAAAAACAGGCAAAAATCTCTTGGACAGAAACATGAGCAACTTCTTCATGAACATATCTCCCCGGGCAAGGGAAACAAAAGCAAAAATGAACAAGTGGGACTATATCAAGCTGAAAAGCTTCTGTACAGCAAAGGACAACATCAGTAGAACAAAAAGACATCCTACAGTATGGGAGAATATATTCATAAAAAAGGTATCTGATAAAGGGTTGACATCCAAAATATATAAGGAACTCACGCACCTTAACAAACAGAAAGCAAATAATCCAATTAAGAAATGGGCAGAGGACATGAATAGACACTTCTTCAAAGAAGAAATTCAGATGGCCAACAGGCACATGAAAAGATGCTCCACATCACTAATCATCAGAGAAATGCAGATTAAAACCACAATGAGATATCACCTCACACCAGTGAGGATGGCCAACATCCAAAACACAAACAACAACAAATGTTGGGAGGATGTGGAGAAAAGGGAACCCTCCTACACTGCTGGTGGGAATGCAAATTAGTTCAACCATTGTGGAAAGCAGTATGGAGGTTCCTCAAAAAACTCAAAATAGAAATACCATTTGACCCAGGAATTCCACTCCTAGGAATTTACCCTAAGAATGCAGCATCCCAATTTGAAAAGGACAGATGGACCCCTATGTTTATTGCAGCACTATTTACAATAGCCAAGAAATGGAAGCAACCTAATTGTCCATCAGTAGATGAATGGATAAAGAAGATGTGGTACATATACACAATGGAATATTATTCAACCATAAGAAGAAAACAAATCCTACCATTTGCAAGAACATGGATGGAGCTAGAGGGTATTATGCTCAGTGAAATAAGCCAAGCCGAAAAAGACAAGTATCAAATGATTTCACTCATATGTGGAGTATAAGAACAAGAAAAAATACTGAAGGAACAAAACAGCAGCAGACTCACAGAACCCAAGAACGGACTAATAGTTACCAAAGGGAAAGGGACTGGGGAAAACGGGTGGGAAGGGAGGGATAAGAAGGAAAAAGGGGCATTACGATTAGCAGATATAATGTTGGGGGGGGCACGGGGAGGGAAGTACAACTCAGAGAAGACAAGTAGTGATTCTATAGCATCTCACTATGCTGATGGACAGTGACTGTGATGGCGTTGGTGGGGGGGATCTGATGAAGGGGTTGTTTAATAACCGTAATATTGCACATGTAATTGTAGATTGATGATAATAAAGTAAATTATATTTAAAAAATACATCAAAAGGATCATCCATCATGATCAAGTAGGATTTATTCCAGGGATGCAAGGATGACTCCACATTGGAAAATCCATCAACATCATCCACCACATCAACAAAAAGGACAAAAACCACATGATCATCTTCATAGATGCTGAAAAAGCATTTTATGAAATTCAACATCCATTCATGATAAAAACTCAACAAAATGGGTATAGAGGGTAAGTACCTCAACATAATAAAGGCCATATATGACAAACCCACAACCAACATTATACTTAACAGCGGGAAGCTGAAAGCTTTTCCTTTAAGATCGTGAACAAGAAAAGGATGCCCACTCTCCCCACTTCTATTCAACATAGTACTGGAGGTCCTAGCCATGGCAATCAGACAACAGAAAGAAATAAAAGGCCTCCAGAATGGCAGGGAAGAATTTAAACTGTCCCTGTTTGCGGATGACATGATATTGTACATTAAGAACTCTGAAGAATCTACTCCAAAACTACTAGATCTAATATCTGAATTCTGCAAAGTTGCAGGATACAAAATTAATATACAGAAATCTGTGGCATTCCTATACACTAACAATGATGTAGCAGAGAGAAATCAGGAAAACAATTCTAGTCAAATTTGCATCAAAAAGAATAAAATACCTAGAAATAAACCTAACCATGGAAGTGAAAGACCTATACTCTGAAAACTACAAAACACTCCTAAGAGAAATTAAAGAGGACACTAACAAAAGGAAATTCATCCCATGCTCTTGGCTAGGAAGCATTAATATTGTCAAAATGGCCATCCTGCCTAAAGCAATCTACAGATTCAATGCAATTCCTATCAAAGTACCAACAGCATTTTTCAACGAGCCAGAGAAAATCATTCTAAAATTATATGGAACCAGAAAAGACCCCGAATAGCCAAAGCAATCCTGCAAAGGAAGAATAGAGCTGGGGGGATTATGTTCCCCAACTTCAAGCTCTACTACAAAGCCACAGTAATCAGGACTATTTGGTACTGGCACAAGAACAGACCCATAGACCAATGGGACAGACTAGAGAGCCCTGATATAAACCCAACCATATATGGTCAATTAATATATGATAAAGGAGCCATGAATATGCAATGGGGAAATGACAGCTTCTTCAACAGCTGGTGATGGCAAAACTGGACAGTTACATGCGAGAGAATGAAAGTGGATTTATTGTTTAACTCCATACACAAAAGTAAACTCGAAATGGGTCAAGGACCTGAATATAAGTCATGAAACCTTAAAACTCTTAGAAGACAACATAGGCAAAAATCTCCTGAATATAAGCATGAGCAACTTCTTCCTGAACGCATCTCCTCGAGCAACGGATTCAAAAGCAAAAATGATCTCATGGGACGTCATCAAACTAAAAAGTTTCTGTACAGCAAAGGACACCATCAACAGAACAAAAAGGCATCCTACCGTATGGGAGAATATATTTGTAAATGACATATCCAACAAGGGGTTAACATCCAAAATATATAAAGAACTTACACACCTCTACACCCAAAAAGCAAATAAGCCGATTAAAATATGGGAGAGGATATGAAGAGACAGTTCTCCAAAGAAGAAATTCAGATGGCCAACAGACACATGAAAAGGTGCTCCACATCACTAATCATCAGGGAAATGCAAATTAAAACCACAGTGAGATATCACCTCACACCAGTAAGGATGACCACCATCCAAATGACTAAGAAGAACAAATGCTGGCGAGGATACAGAGAAAGGGGAACCCTCCTACACTGCTGGTGGGAATGTAAGCTAGTTCAACCATTGTGGCAAGTAATATGGAGGTCCCACAAAAAACTAAAAATACAAATACCATTTGACCCAGGAATCCCACTCCTTGAAATTTACCCAAACAATACAACTTCTCAGATTCAAAAAGACATATGCACCCCTATGTTTATTGCAGCACTTTTTACAATAGCCAAGATATGGAAGCAACCTAAGTGTCCAGGAGTAGATGAATGGATAAAGAAGAGGTGGTACATATACACAATGGAATACTATTCAGCCATAAGAAGGAAACACATCCTGCCATTTCCAACAACATGGATGGAGCTGGGGGATATTATGCTCTGTGAAATAAGCCAGGTGGAGAAAGACAAGTGCCAAATGATTTCCCTCATTTGTGTAGTATAACAACAGAGAAAAACTGAAGGAAAAAATAGTAGGAGACTCAGAGACTCCAAGAAGGAACTAGTGGTTACCAAAGGGGAGGTCTGTGGGAGGGTGGGTGGGGAGGATGGGAGAAGGGGATTGTGGGCTACTATGTTTAGTACACATGGTGTGGGGAATCACGGGGAAAACAGTGTAGCACAGGTAGTGGTGGACAATGACTGTATTGGGGTATGGGTGTGCACTTGATAGTATGGGTAAATGTAGTAACCACATTGTTTTTTCATGTGAAACCTTCATAAGAGTGTATATCAATAATACCTTAATAAAAATTAAAAAAAGACTCTGCTCCAAACTACTAGAACTAATATCTGAATTCAGCAAAGTTGTAGGATACAAAATCAATACCCAGAAATCTGTTGCTTTCCTATACACTAATGATGAGCTAGCAGAAAGAGAAATCAGAAAAACAATTCCATTCACAATTGCATCAAAAAGAATAAAATACCTAGGAATAAACCTAACGAAGGAAGTGAAAGACCTGTACTCTGAAAACTACAAGACACTCCTAAGAGAAATTAAAGAGGACACTAACAAATGGAAATGCATCTCATGCTCTTGGCTAGGAAGAATAAATATTGTCAAAATGGCTATACTACCTAAAGCAATCTACAGATTCAATGCAATCCCTATCAAAATACCAACAGCATTCTTCAATGAACTGGAACAAATAATTCTAAAATTCATATTTAACCACAAAAGTCCCCCAATAGGCAAAGCAATCCTGAGAAGGAAGAATAAAATGGGGAATTATGCTCCCAGACTTCAAGCTCTACTACAAAGACACAGTAATCAAGACAATTTGGTACTGGCACAAGAACAGACCCACAGACCAGTGGAACAGAATAGAGAGTCCAGACATTAACCCAAATAAATACGGTCAATTAATACATGATAAAGGAGCCATGGATATACAATGGGGAAATGACAGACTTCAATAGCAAGTGTTGGCAAAACTGGACAGCTACATGTAAGAGAGTGAAACTGGATTACTGTCTAACCCCATACACAAAAGTAAACTCAAAATGGATCAAAGACCTGAATCTAAGTCATGAAACCACAAAACTCTTAGAGAAATACATAGGCAAAAGTCTCTTGGACATAAACATGAGCAACTTCTTCATGAACATATCTCCCTGGGCAATGGATACAAAAGCAAAAACGAACAAGTGGGGCTATATCAAGCTGAAAAACTTCTGTACAGCAAAGGACACCATCAGTAGAACAAGGAGACATCCTACAGTATGGGAGAATATATTCATAAATGACATATCCAATAAGGGGTTGACATCCAAAATATATAAAGAACTCATGCACCTTAACAAACAAAAAGCAAATAATCCAATTAAGAAATGGGCAGAGGATCTGAATAGACAATTCTCCAAAGAAGAAATTTAGATGGCCAACAGGCACATGAAGAGATGCTCCACATCGCTAATCATCAGAGAAATGCAAATTAAAACCACAATGAGATATCACCTCACACCAGTGAGGATGACCAACATCCAAAACACAAACAACAACAAATGTTGGCGAGGATGTGGGGAATGGGAACCCTCCTGCACTGCTTGTGGGAATGCAAATTAGTTCAACCATTGTGGAAAGCAGTATGGCCATTCCTTTACTCAAAACAGAAATACCATTTGACCCAGGAATCCCACTCCTAGGAATTTACCCTAAGACTGCAGCAGCCCAGTTTGAAAAAGACATATGCACCCCTATGTTTATCGCAGCACTATTTACAATAGCCAAGAAATGGTAGCAACCTACGTGTCCATCAGTAGATGAGTGGATAAAGAAGATGTGGTACATATACACAATGGAATATTATTCAGCCATAAGAAAAAAATCCAGACATTTGCAACAACATGGATGGAACTAGAGGGTATAATGCTCAATGAAATAAGCCAAGCGAAAAAGACAAGTATCAAATGATTTCACTCATATGTGGAGTATAAAAAGAAAAAAAAAACTGAAGGAACAAAACAGCAGCAGACTCAGAATCCAAGAATGGACTAACAGATACCAAACGAAAGGGACTGGGGAGGATCAGTGGGAAGGGAGGACAAGGGGGTAAAAGGGGCAGTACGATTTGCAGACATAATGGCATGGGGAGGGTTGTACAACTCAGAGAAGACAAGTAGTGATTCTATAGCATCTCACTGCGCTGATTGACAGTGACTGTAATGTAGTATATTGTGGGGACTTGATGATATGGGGAGTCTAGTAACCATAATGTTGCACATGTAATTGTAGATTAACCATACCAAAAAAAAAAGAAAAAAAACCTAAGAGCTGGTTCTTTGAAGTATAGAATTGATAAACCTTTAGTACTCATCAAGAAAAAAGAGGACTGAAGTAAATCAGAAATGAAAGAAGTTATACAACTGATGTCACTGATACAAAGGATTAGAAGAGATTATGAAAAATTATATACCAAGAAATTGGACAACCTAGGAGAAATGGGTAACTTTCTAGAGACATACAATCTTCCAAGACTGAATCAGAAATAAACAAATCTGAACAGAACGATTACCAGTAATGAAATTGAATCTGCAATCAAAAACTCCCATCAAACAAAACTCCAGTATCAGATGGTTTCACAGGTGAATTCTGCCAAACCTTTACATAAGAGTTAATACTAATCTACTCAAACTATTCCACAAAATAGAAGAGGAAGGAATTCCTCTACAAATTCATTCTGAGGCCAGCATTACCCTGATGCCAAAATGAGAGAAAAACACTAGAAAAAAAGTACAGTCTAATATCCCTCATGACCATAGGTATAAAAGTCCTTAACAAAATGTTAACAAACTGAATTAAAAAATACATTAGAAGTATCATTCACCATGATCAAGTGGTATTAATTCTAGGATGCAGGGATAGTTGAGCACCCTCAAATCAGTTGGCATGTTACATGCCCCATATTAATAAAATGTTGAAAATGATATGATCATCTCAATACAGAACAGGCATTTGACAAAATCCACCCATTCATGATAAAATCTCAAAGTAGGTATAGAGGGAACATAATAAAGGTCATATATGATAAACCCACAGCTAACATAATATACAGTGGTAAAAATCTGAAAGCTTTTCCTCTAAGATCAGGAATAAGACAAGGATGTCTACTCTCACCACTGTTAGTCAAGTCTGTAAATCATAGCCAAAGCAGTCACACAAGAAAAATAAACACCTAAATTGGTAAGGAAGAAGTAAAATGTATCACTTTGCAGAAGATGTGATACTGTATATAGAAAACCCTAAGGATTCCACCAAACAGATATTAGAGCTAATAAATTCAGTAAAGTTGCAAGATACAAACCCAGTATACAGAAATGTGTTTCTATATGTAAATAACAAATTAGCAGAAAGAGAAAAAACAATCTCATTTACAATTGCATCAAATACCTAGTAATAAAAGGAGTTGAATTTATATTCTGAAAAGTATATGACACTGATGGAAGAAAATGAAGATGACACAAATAAATGGAAAGAAACCCACACTTATGTGGCTAATTAATATGTGACAAAGGAGTCAAGGACATACAGAGGGGAAAAATAGTTTCTTCAATAAATTATGTTCGGAAAACTGGACATCCACATGGAAAAGAATGGAACTGGGCCACTGTTACACCATGCACAAAAATAAACTCAAATGGACTAAAGACCTAACTGTAAGACCTGAAACCATAAAACTTCTAGAAGAAAACATAGGCAGTACACTCTTAGCCATTTGGTTTAGCAATTTTTCTGGCTATGTCATCACAGACACGGGAAGCAAAAATAAACAAGTGAAGCTACATCAAACTAAACACCTGCACAGCAAAGGAAGCCAACAAAATGAAAAGGTAATCTGAGTGGGAGAATATATTTGCAAATCAAATCTAAAGAGTAAATATCCAAAATATATAAAGAACTCATATAACATCAAAAAGTTCAATTAAAAAATGGGTTGAGGAACTGAATAGATGTTTTCCCAAAGAAAACATACAGTTTACCAACAGGCACATGGAAAGATGCTCAGTATCACTAATTATTAGGGAAGTGTGAATCAAAACCACAATGAGATATCACCTCACAGCAATCAGAATGAGCACTGTCCAAAGATGATAGGTGTCGGCAAGTATGTGGAGAAGAGGGAACCCTCCTACACCATTGGTAGGAATATAAATTGGTGCAGCCACTATGTAAAGCAGTATGGGAGTTGCTCACAAAATTAACAATAGAAATACCATCTGATCCTGCAATTCCACTACTGGGAATTTACCCAAAGAAAATGAAAATACTAATATGAAAAGATATATGCACCTATGTTTACTGCAGCATTATTTACAATAGCCAAGATATGGAACAACCTATGTGTATATTCATAGATGAGTGGGTAAAGAAGGTGTGGTACATATATACAATGGGATATTATTCAGCCATTAAAAATTAAGTCTTGCCATTTGTGACAACATGGATGAACCTAGAGTGTACTATGCTTAGTATAATAAGAGAAAAACAAATACCATATGATTTTGCTTATATGTGGGATCTAATAAACAAAACTAATGAACAGACAAAAACCCAGAAACATACTAAAAGTATATAAAGAACAAACTAGTGGTTGCCAGAGGGGAGGGAGGTATGGGGATGGGCAAAATAGGTGAAGGGGATAAAGAGATACAGATTTCCAGTTACAAAATAAGTCACAGGGATGAAAAATATAACATAAGGAATATAGTCAATATCATAACAACTGTATTTTGGCAGAAAGTAACTACACTTACTGTGGTGAGCATTCCATAATGTATATGAACATCAAATCCCTATGTTGTATACTTGAAACTAATATAACATTATATGTCAACTGTACTTCAATATAAAATAAAGAAGTGGGAAGGAATACTTCAGGATAATGAATTTGCCAATGATTTCTTGGATATGACACAAAAGACACAGGCAACAAAACAATAAATAGCCTAATTAAATTTCGTGGAAACTTAAAAATTCTGTGCCAAGACATTATCATCAATAAAGTAAAAAGGTAATCCAAGGAATGGGAGAAATCCCTTTCAAATCATGTATCTGATAAGGAATCAATATCTAGAATATATAAAGAATGCCTACAACTGAACATAAAAAAAAACAAATTCAGAGACAGCCAGTGTTCTTGAAATCTCTCCAAAAAAGGTATACAAATGGCCCATAATCAAATGAAAAGATGCTCAACATGTCTAATTATTAGGGAAATGCAAATAAAAACTACAATGAGATAACACCTCACATCCATTAGGATAGCTACTATTTAAAAAAAATAAAGCGTTGGTGATGATGTGGAGAAATTTGAACTGTGCACTGTTGGTGGGAATGTAAAATGATGTAGTCACTGTGGAGGGTAGTATGGCCATTCCTCAAAAAATTAAAAATAGGATTACAAAATGGTACAGTAATTCCACTTTTGGGTATATTCCCAGAAGAATTGAAAGCAAGGCATCAAAGCCATAGTAGAATTATTCACAAAATGTGGAAGCAACCCAAGTGTCCATTGATGGATGAATGAATAAGCAAGATGTGGTTCCTTTAGGATTCCAGACCCAGTTCCAAAATGGGAGTGGCTCCCTCACTCACACCACCAGGTGATTCTCAGACAGCAGCAGGCTGTTGACACTACCTACCTGGAAAAAAATCAGATTCCTCATATTTGTAGGGCCTTCTAATCTAAGAAGTAGCCTTTAAATGCATTGCCAAGATGGCGCTCGCCGGATGAGCATGGGGTGGTGCCCAGGCATTTTGGCAGGCTATGACGTTAGTCTACCTGTGTTCGGGTATCTCCCTATTGGTGGCTTGAGTCTTCTGCGAACGTGATCAGCTCGTGGACACCATTTGCTTGCATTATGTGCCTTCCTGCGTGAAGAGCATGACTGCCTGACCTTTATGCTGATTGGCCCATGAATGTTATACATGCTCTGCTGTTTCCACAATAAACGAGTTCCTGCTTTGACTGAGCTCCTAGTCGTGTCTGTTTGTCTCTGGTTCAGGCCTAGGGGCCGGAGGCTGGTGATCGGGCGGACAGTCGGCACTCACCCTTCCCAGTCCTGCCTTGCTGGGGCGTGTCTCCCCCTTCCCGTTCTCTCCGCAGGTTCGGAAGGGGCTCGGGGAAGGCTAAAAACCCCAACATTTGGCGCCCAATGCGGGGCACGAGAGGACGGACGAAAACCGAAAGTACCGGCGGATCGGGCCAAGCGTGTCTCTGGGTGAGTACCCCCCTGAAAAGATGGGGCAGGCAACTTCTAAGGATGACGAGCCTGCGCTTAAAGTGCTGAGACTTATGATTAAGAGCCAAGGGTTAGAACTATTAGACCCTCAAGCTGAGAGAGTTTGGACCACCTTTGTAAGGGTGGCACCCTGGCTCCCTGTTGGTGACCTTTTTAATTGGTCCACTTGGGACTGTGTGGAGCAACTGGTCCAAAAAGTGGAAATAAATCAAGGGGAAGATCCCCCTTTGGGAGTCTACCCCACCTTGCCAGCCCTTAAGGCATGCTTTGGGGGTCCCCAGTCCTCGCTGTCCTGCCTAGTAATGACCTCCAGAGGCAAGTCATAAGTTACCTTCAAAGGAGGCCCTGCCCCCATCTGCTGAAAGGGAATGGGAATGCTTTGCGGAAGAACGTTTTAAGTGACCTAAGAAAATTTATCCCTCATTGCCTAGACCTGACTCTGACCCGTGGGCTAGCGTGGACCCACCCAAGCCACCAGTGGGGGGCCTTTAGATCCTGACCCTCCACCTTCCCATTACCAGGATTTTCCTGTAAATGTTAACCCTGGTGGAAATCGGCCCTCTGTGTGGTATCCCTGGGAGCACCAAGACCTCAAGGAACTTAAAAAAGCAGTCTCTGAGGATGGGCCTAATTTTCCTTGGACAGAAGCCATCCTCCAGGGACTAGCACACCAACCCTGTACCACTCAAGATTGGAAGAGTTTAACCAAGGCAGTTCTCCCTGGTCCCATGTTTCTCAAGTGGTGCGCCTTCTTTAAGGAAGAATGCTACGTTCAGGCAGAGGGAAACCAATCTGCCAATCCTCCCATCCCTATAACATTTGGGATGCTCTCTGGGACTAATGATCAGTTTGCTACAGGGCTCCAACAGGCAGCCATTCCCGCCCCTTATCAGGAGCAAGTGACGGCCCTGGGGCTAGTGGTTTGGAAGAAGCTAGAGGAAGGCCCTTCAGAGCCACCAATCTTTGGAATTACCTAGAGGGCTAATGAGGATCTCCCCTCCTTTGTAGACAGGGTTGAAAAAAGTTTACAGCACAAATTCCCCCCAGGCCCCTTGTGGGACCAATTTGTTAAGATGCTAGTCTGGGAAGGGATGACTTTAGATCATAAATTAGCCTGTGCTGGATTAAAAGAGCAATCCATGGAGAAATGGATTGTTGCTACTAAAGATGTGGGGTCCCAAGTCCACCAGTCACAGGCCCTGGTAACTGCCTTGCAGGCACAAACCACCTCCCTGACAGAGGCTTTAAACGTCTGCTTTCTCCCTCTGCCCTTTTGGGGGCGTGATCCCCGACCCAAGAATCAGAGATAAAGCATGCTCCAGATGAGGCTCAAACTCACAGCCTCGGCATTGCTCTGCATGTACTGCTGTATAGGGGCCACGCGCCGACCGATTGCGCCACTGCAGCCCCTACAATGAGCACAAGATCTTCATGATCTTACTCATCTTAATTAGAGAGGTTTACATCACAGGTTTCCTTCCATCCCTATCAAGGATTTAAAAAAGATTGTCAGAGCCTGCAAATCTTGCCTGCCGTTTGTGCAAGTCCCACCCCTCCAATCCCCTGGAGTTAACCCAAGAGGCCTCAAACCAAATTGCCTTTGGCAAACTGATGTTACTCACTATGCTGCCTTTGGAAAATTAAAATTTATTTTTGTCTCTGTCGACACCTTTTCCCATGCCTGTTGGGCTACAGCCCACTAGGGAGAAAGAGCCAAACATGCACAAAGCCACTTCTTGCAATGCTTTGCTATTTTAGGGATTCCTCACCAAGTGAAGACCCATAATGGTCCGTGCTTCACTAGTAAGGCTCTACAGAACTTCTTTCTCAGATGGCACATAAGCCACACCACAGGGATCCCTTACAATCCCTAAGGCCAAGCAATTGTCGAGAGACATAATAAGACCCTTAAAACCATGTTACAAAAACAAAAAGGGGGAACAAGTCCCCATGACCAATTAAGAATAGCACTACTCACTCTAAATATTTTAAATTTTTCAAAAAATCAGCCCCTAACAGCTTTTCAAAGACATTGGACTAATCAAATGCCTTATACTAAGATTGAGGTACACTGGAAAGATCCATTAATGGGGCAATGGCATGTACCAGAGCCCCTCATAAGTTTAGGCAGAGGGTTTGGGTGCATATTCCCTATAGGGAACCCAAACCCGATCTGGGTCCCTTCGCACAATTTGAAATTTTGCCCGCAAGTGGACAATGACCAAGACCCCAGAACAAGCCAAACCTCTATCTAATAAAGACAACCCAAGAGTGCCATCCACTCTTGAGGGGTTCCGTGTTTTCTCTCCCCTAGGGAATGTGCCCGCTGCACCACCCCTGGTGAGCGTTCTGCTTGCTGGTGACCGGCCTCCTCATCATTACCCTGCCTGCTACTGTTATTGAGTTGATTCTCCAGAACCTCCTGGAAGACTTGAAACACGACAACCTCACAAAAGACTGAAGGGTTACCCACAGACTTCTCCTGCTGATCCATCCAGCTCGAGTCGACCCTCTATAAGGTCTAAGGACTATATGACACTCTGAGATCCTCAGAAGGCCAAAAGGATACTGAGATAAGACCCAAAATGCCCCCTTTTGTTCTTGTTACCCTGTTGATTATGGGGGTACCTATAGCCCAGGCTTGGGGTAATTGGTGTCAATCTTGTGGGGTGACCCTTAGATTCTTCCAAGCTACCTGTTATATCACCAAGTATAGCTGTACTTCAGGAGACAATTATTATTATGCAGCAGTCTTAATTAAGAGTAACACTCAAGGATGTCCTGGATATGTTGGGCAAACTGTATGTTGGAGCAGGCCCAAACCCTGGCCTCCTGCATCGGGTGATCCGCCCTGCTGCTGCAATCAGCAGGGTGCCTCAATTGTTATTCATAGCTTTGTCCAAGTCTATTGCTATGAGAGTGCCACTAAATTGGACTGGGATATCCCCTGGAAACCATGCAGGTTATATATGTCCTGGGACCCGAGGAGAAAATATTTGCTGGAATTTGAGACCACCCATTTAGACTCATCAAACTGTCCTGCTCTAGAGCCCGTTCGGAGATTGTGGTCTCTACTCCCTATAGGAAAGTAGGCTGCCTTGAGGGCAATGGTACGGAAACTTTAGGAACTATTAGATTTGTGCCACAAGAATTATACATTTCCACCCTCCCCGAAGGAAGAAGAGTTAGATAAGAGACACAAAGAGAATAATTACAACTTCCTCTGGACAGGCTTAGGAGGATGGTTCCCCTACCTCCTCCCCTTAGTAGGGCCACTTCTTACTATCTTTCTGGCAATTTCTTTCGGGCCTTGCATTATTAATAACCTGATTAATTTTATCAAGATGCTGTGACCATGATGCCATGACAAGAATATGGGCTTATATAGAGGACTAGTTGTGGTGACCCCTGCCTTGCTTAAAGGTTAACTAATTAATTCAGCCTACTAGAGGTTTTGCGACCTAATTGACGCTGACACCCCGAACCATTAGATGTCCAACCTCCAATAGAGGTGACTCTGGTGGGGTTCGCTCTTCTCTGGTCAGCGACTAACCGCCACTTAAAACAAAAAAGGGGTAAACGTAGGGCCTTCTAATCTAAGAAGTAGCCTTTAAATGCATTGCCAAGACGGCACTCGCCGGATGAGCATGGGGTGGTGCCCAGGCATTTTGGCAGGCTATGACATTAGTCTACCTGTGTTCCGGGTATCTCCCTATTGGTGGCTTGAGTCTTCCGTGAACGTGATCAGCTCGTGGACACCATTTGCTTGCATTATGTGCCTTCCTGCGTGAAGAGCTTGTGACTGCTTGACCTTTATGCTGATTGGCCCATGAATGTTATATATGCTCTGCTGTTTCCGCAATAAACGAGTTCCTGCTTTGACTGAGCTCCTAGTCGTGTCTGTTTGTCTCCGGTTCAGGTGTAGGGGCTGGAGGCTGGTGATCGGGCGGACAGTCGGCACTCACCCTTCCCAGTCCTGCCTTGCTGGGGCGTGTCTCCCCCTTTCCGTTCTCTCCACAGTTTTGGAGGGGGCTCGGGGAAGGCTAAAAACCCCGACACATATTCAGGGTTTAGTTCCATAAGATTCTATCCTCTGCACTTCCACTGCAGGCCACTTGCAAGCTCCAGGCTCTCACCCATGCTTCTGACTTACCAGCTACACGGTGGAGGTTCCCACCACCTCCTCCTTAGCTTGGACTAGTTTGCTAGCGCAGCTCACAGAACTTGGAAATACTTAAGGCTATGGGTTTATTAAAGGATATGATAAAGGATGCAAATACACAACCAGATGAAATGCATGGGGGTGATCCTGAAAAAAAAAAACACTTTTTTCCACATGAGCTTGGGGTCCGGCTCTGAAGCATTCTGGTTCCCTAAGCATGGAAGCTCTCTAAAGAAAGGCCATAACACTGTCCTCTTGGGTTTTTATGATTGACTAAGTCATTGGCCATTGGCTGATTCAACCTCCAGCCAGAGGCCCTTCCCTCCCTAGAGGTGTGTGGAGGTGGGGGATGAAAGTCCAACCTTCTAATCACATGTTGGGTTCTCCTGGACCCACCCTCATTCAAAAGTCATCATCATTAATAACAAGACAACCCATCTCATCTTTATGGCTCTGAAGTGTTCTCAGGAACTGGGTGAAGACCAAATACATCTGAAAAAAACATTTTGGTCATCTGAATGACCAAACATATTTCTTATAAATCATTACATTCCAGTGGTCTATTCATACATGGAGTATTATTCAGTCTTAAAAGGGAAGGAAGTTTTGCAATATCTGTCACGGATGAGCCTTGAGAACATGATGCTAAGTAAAATAAGCCAGTGACAAAAACACAAATATTGTATGAGTCCACTTAAACGTGGTACTTAGAGGAGTCAAAATCTTAGAGATACATGATAGGATGGTGGGTGCCAGAGGCTAGGGGAGGAAGGAAATGTAGAGTTAGTGTTTAATGAACAGAGTTTCAGTTTCACAAGATGAAAAGAATTACAGGGATGGATGGTCGGGGGACCCACAATATGAACATATTTAGTAGCCTGCACTTAAAAAATGGTGATGGTGGAGGAGTTCCGGGAAGATGGCGGTGTGAGCAGGGTGGTGGAAATCTTCTCCTAAAACCATATATATATATGAAAATACAACAAATACAACTATTCCTAAAAGAGAGACTAGAAGATACAGGACAGCACTCAGCCTGCATCTACACCTGAGAGGACTCGGCACCCTGCAAGGCGGGTAAGATACAGAGCCATGTCCTGGCAGGACCCGAGCAGTCCCCCACCCCAGCGCACCAGCAGGAGGAGAGGATTCAGAGCCGGGAGGGAGTGGAAGTACAGGCCTGCGAAATAACCAGCCCTGGTGATCTGCACTGGGAGCACTGACACACATCGTGCAGTGTATTGGAGATTGGATAGACAGAGGGTGCAGGATCTGATCCTGGGAACGCACCCGGGTCCTCGCAGCTGGCTCCCAGGGATAAAAGAAAAGTGCGTGCTTTTTTTTAGCAGTCCTAAAGAGATAGGGGCCCAATGGAGGAACAGGAATGTTCCAGGACACTCGGCCCAGCAGGCTGGGAGTCCTGGGGAATTTCGGACACCTTGGTTGGTGACTGGGAAAAAAAAGTAGCCCTACTGACCCTTCCCACAGAGATCACCAGCCTCCTATTCGTTCCTGCCCCAGCCAGAGCTACAAAGGGCCCTGCGGAGCAGTGTGGCCGCGTTTGCGCAATAGTAGAGCAACAGCGCCACCTACAGCATCCTCACAGAACTACGCCCAGCGAACGTCTTTTTGTTTGTTTTTTTGTGTGTTTTTTTCCTCATTTCTTTTCTTTTCTTTTCGTTCTTTCTGTCTTTTCTTTCTCTTGTATTTCTCTTCTTTCTTTTTTTTTTTTAAGTCTTAAAGAGCCCAGCTGACATATGTGGCACCTACCAGCGACCACTTCTATCACCATGAAAAGACAGAGTAATATGGTACAAACAAAGCTTATCCAGACCCAGACACCAGAGAGGGAGTCTGAAGGGATGGAAATGCACAATATTCCTGAAAAAGAATTCAGAATAAAAGTCATAACCATACTGATGGATCTACAGAGGAATATGCAACAGCTGAGGGAGGAAGTGAGGGAAGTGAGGAAAGATGATGCAGAAATGAGACAAGCCATCGACAGGCTTAGCAGCAGACTGGATGAGAGGCAAGAGACTGTTAAAGAATAGAAATCAGAGAACAGGAATACAGAGAAGCTGAGGCAGAGAGAGATAAAAGGATCTCTAGGAATGAAAGAATATTAAGAGAACTGTGTGACCAATCCAAACGGACAATATTCGCATTATAGGAGTACCAGAGGAAGAAGAGAGAGAAAAAGGGATAGAAAGTGTCTCTGAAGAAATAATTGCTGAAAAACACCCCATGATGGGGAAGGAAATAGTCTCAGAGTCCATGGAAGCCCACAGATCTCCCAACACAAGGGACCCCAGGAAGACAACACCAAGACACATAATAATTAAAAGGGCAAAGATCAAAGATAAGGACAGAGTATTAAAGGCAGCTAGAGAGAGAAAAAAGATGACCTACAAAGGAAAACCCTTCAGACTATCATCAGACTTTTCAACAGAAACCTTACAGGCCAGAAGAGAATGGCATTATATATTTAACGTAATGAAACAGAAGAGCCTTGAACCAAGAATATTGTATCCAGCATGATTATCATTTAAATAAGACAGAGGGATTAAACAATTTCCAGACAAGTGAAAGCTGAGAGAGTTTGCCTCTCATAAACCACCTCTACAGGATATCTTAAATGGACTTCTCTAGAGGGAAGCACTCCTAAGGCTAAAAAGATGTCACCAGAGAAAATAAAATCATAGCAAGGAAAGCAGACTATCCAAATACTAACTAAAGGCAAAGAATAAAATACCTAGTATATAAAGAATAGAGGAGGAAGAATAAAAGGGAGAGAAATAAAGAAACATCAGACAGTGTTTACAATAACATAACAAGAAAGTTAAGTTAGATTGTCAGATAGTAAAGAAGCAACCCTTACAACTTTGGTAACCACGAATCTAAAGCCAGCAATGGCAAAAAGTACATATCTATTGATAATCACCCTAAATGTAAATGGACTGAATGCACCAATCAAAAGACACAGAGTAATAGAATGGATAAAAAAGCAAGACCCATCTATATGCTGCCTACAAGAGACTCACCTCAAACGCAAAGATATACACAGACTAAAAGTGAAGGGATGGAAAAAGATATTTCATGCAAACAACAAGGAGAAAAAAGCAGGGGTTGCAGTACTTAGAGAAAATAGACTTCAAAACAAAGAAAGTAGCAAGACATAAAAAAGGTCATTACATAATGATAAAGGGGTCAGTCCAACAAGAGGATATAACCATTATAAATATATATACACCCAACACAGGAGTGCCAGCATATGTGAAACAAATACTAACAGAATTAAAGGAGGAAATAGACAGCAATGCATTCATCTTAGGAGACTTCAACACACAACTCACCCCAAAGGACAGATCAACCAGACAGAAAATAAGTAAAGACACAGAGGCACTGAACAACACACTAGAACAGATGGACCTAACAGACATCTACAGAACTTTACACCCAAAAGCAGCAGGATATATATTCTTCTCAAGTGCACATGAAACATTTTCCAGAATAGACCACATACTAGGCCACAAAAAGAACCTCAGTAATTTCAAAAATATTGAAATTCTACCAACCAACTTCTCAGATCACAAAGGTATAAAACTAGAGATAAATTTTAGAAAGAAATCAAAAAGGCTCACAAATACATGGAGACTTAACAACACTCTCCTAATTAATCAATGGGTTAATGACCAAATCAAAACAGAAATCAAAGAATATACGGAGACTAATGACAACAACCACACAAGGCCACAACTTCTGTGGGACGCAGGAAAGGCAGTTCTAAGAGGAAAGTATATTGCAGTCCAGGCCTATTTAAGGAAGGAAGAACATTCCCAAATGAATAGTCTAAAGACACAATTACTGAAATTGGAAAAAGAACAACAAATGAGGCCCAAAGTCACCAGAAGGAGGGACATAATAAAGACCAGAGAAAAAATAACTAAAATTGAGAAGAATAAAACAATAGAAAAAAATCAATGAAACCAAGAGCTGGTTCTCTGAAAAAATAAACAAAATAGATAAACCCCTAGCCAGACTTACTAAGAGAAAAAGAGAATCTACACACATAAACAGAATCAGAAATGAGAAAGGAAAAATAACGACGGACCCCACAGAAATACAATGAATTATAAGAGATTATTATGAGAATCTATATGCTAACAAGCTGGAAAACCTAGAAGAAATGGACAACTTCTTAGAAAAATACAACCTCCCAAGACTCACCAAGCAAGAAACAGAAAAAATAAACAGACCAATCACCAGCAACAAAATTGAATCAGTAATCAAAAAACTACCCAAGCACAAAACTCTGGACCAGATGGATTCACCTCTGAATTCTACCAGACATATAGAGAAGAAATAATACCCATTCTCCTTAAAGTTTTTCAAAAAATAGAAGAGGAGGGAATACTTCCAAATTCATTCTATGAAGCCAGCATCACTCTAATACCCAAACCAGGCAAAGACCTCAACAAAAAAGAAAATTACAGACCAATATCCCTGATGAACGTAGATGCAAAAATACTCAACAAAATATTAGCAAACCGAATTCAAAAATACATCAAGAGGATCATACACCATGATAAGTGGGATTCACCCCAGGGATGCAAGGATGGTACAACATTTGAAAATCCATCAACATCATCCACCACATCAACAAAAAGAAGAACAAAAACCACATGATCATCTCCATAGATGCTGACAAAGCCTTTGACAAAATTCAGCATCCATTTCTGATTAAAACTCTCAACAAAATGGGTATAGAAAGCAAGTACCTCAACATCATAAAGGCCATATATGACAAACCCACAGCTAACATCATACTTAACAGCAAGAAGGTGAAAGCTTTTCATCTAAGATGGGGAACAAGACAGGGATGCCCACTCTCTCCACTGTTATTCAACATAGTACTGGAGGTCCTAGCCACGGCAATCAGACAAAACAAAGACATACAAGGCATCCAGATTGGTAAAGAAGAAGTCAAATTGTCACTATTTGCAGATGGTATGATACTGTACATAGAAAACCCTACAGACTCCACTCCAAAACTACTAGAACTAATATGTGAATTCAGCAAAGTTGCAGGATACAAAGTTAACACACAGAAATCTGTTCCTTTCCTATACACTAATGATGAGCTAACAGAAAGAGAAATCAGGAATACAATTCCATACACAATTGCATCAAAAAGAATAAAATACCTAGGAATAAACCTAACAAAGGAAGTGAAAGACCTGTACTCTGAAAACTACAAGATACTCCTAAGAGAAATTAAAGAGGACACTAACAAATGGAAATTCATCTCATGCTCTTGGCTAGGAAGGATAAACATTGTCAAAATGGCTATACTACCTAAAGCAATCTACAGATTCAATGCAATCCCTATTAAAATACCAACAGCTTTCTTCAATGAACTGGAACAAATTGTTCTAAAATTCATATGGAACCACAAAGGACCCCGAATAGCCAAAGCAATCCTGAGAAGGAGGAATAAAACGGGGAATTACACTCCCTGACTTCAAGCTCTACTACAAAACCACAGTAATCAAGACAATTTGGTACTGGCACAAAAACAGACCCACAGACCAGTGGAATAGAATAGAAAATCCAAACATTAACCCAAACATATACAGTCAATTAATATATGATAAAGGAGCCTTAGATATACAATGGGGAGATGGCAGCCTCTTCAGCAGCTGGTGTTGGAAAAACTGGACAGCTACATGTAAGAGAATGAAACTGGACTGTCTAACCCCATATACAAAAGTAAACTCAAAATGGATCAAAGACCTGAATGTAAGTCATGAAACCATAAAACTCTTAGAAAGAAACATAGGCAAAAATCTCTTGGACATAAACATGAATGACTTCTTCATGAACATATCTCCCCGGGCAAGGGAAACAAAGGCAATAATGAGCAAGTGGGACTATATCAAGCTGAAAACCTTCTGTACAGCAAAGGACACCATCAGCAGAGCATAAAGACATCCTACAGTATGGGAGAATATATTCATAAATGACGTATCCAATAAGGGGTTCACATCCAAAATATATAAAGAACTCACACACCTGAACAAACAAAAAGCAAATAATCCAGTTAAGAAATGGGCAGAGGACATGAATAGACACTTCTCCAAAGAAGAAATTCAGATGGCCAACAGGCACATGAAAAGATGCTCCACATCCCTAATCATCAGAGAAATGCAAATTGAAACCACAATGAGATAACACCTCACACCAGTAAGGATGGCCAACATCCAAAACACAAACAACAACAAATGTTGGGGAGGATGTGGAGAAAAGGGAATCCTCCTACACTGCTGGTGGGAATGCAAATTAGTCCAACCATTGTGGAAAGCAGTATGGAGGTTCCTCAAAAAACTCAAAATAGAAATACCATTTTACCCAGGAATTCCACTCCTAGGAATTTACCCTAAGAATGCAGCAGCCCAGTTTGAAAAAGACAGATGCACCCCTATGTTTATCACAGCACTATTTACAATAGCCAAGAAATGGAAGCAACCTAAGTGTCCATCAGTAGATGAATGAATAAAGAAGATGTGGTACATATACACAATGGAATATTATTCAGCCATAAGAAGAAAACAAATCCTACCATTTGCAAGAACATGAATGGAGCTAGAGGGTATTATGCTCAGTGAAATAAGCCAAGCCGAAAAAGACAAGTATCAAATGATTTCAATCATAAGTGGAGTATAAGAACAAAGAAAAAAACTGAAGGAACAAAACAGCAGCAGACTCACAGAACCCAAGAACGGACTAATAGTTACCAAAGGGAAAGGGACTCGGGAGGATGGGTGGGAAGGGAGGGGCAAGGGGGAAAAATGGGCATTACGATTAGCAGATGTAGGGTTGGGGGGTCCCAGGGAGGGCTGTACAACTCAGAGAAGACAAGTAGTGATTCTATAGCATCTCAGAACGCTGATGGACAGTGACTCTACTAGGGTTGGTGGGGGGGACCTGATGAAGGGGGTAGTTTAATAACCATAATATTGCACGTGTAATTGTAGATTAATGATACCAAAATAAAAAAAGAATGGTGATGATGGTAAATTTTGTTATTTATTTTTACTACCACAATAAAAAATTAGGAAAAATAAACAGGAGAAAAAATATACAAGTAGTTTTTAAAGATCCAAGAGAGACAAAATTTTATCTTATTTACACTTACAGCACTTCTGTAAAGTACGTAAAGGTCTACAATCCCTTTTCTGAAATCCTAGGGTCTGAGGTAGCACACTGTTTCAAAAACATTAATACTTATGCAGTTAAGCATTTAAATCCTCACACTAAGGAGCTTAACTAGACGAAGGCCCCTGGAGAAAAAGGATCTGCCCACCATCATGATAGCTGACATTCAGCACTCGTTGAGGGTCCAGCATGCAGTGAGCTTTCCACTCACAGCCAGTGTTCCCACAGCGGCTCTAGGGCAAGTGAAGCCATCCCATCTCTGAGCATTTCAGCAACAGGCAGGCCCTGGGCTGGCCACTGGCTGCTTGGCTGAAGTGGCACCATTCTTGCTGCACTCCTCCTTGCTGGTAGAATGCAGCAGGGGCCACTTTGCTCCTCCTCCGAGCCAACCCAGCAGCCAGCTCTGGGTCTAGAAATAGGTGCAGCCAATGAGAAGTGCAGCTGGAGAAGATACTCTCGTTTTCCGCCTTGATGCTGGCTGGAGGTGTGCCAGGCATGTGTGAGACAGCAAAGAAGCCATGGCCCAGAAGACTCTCAGCCACAAATGCAGTCCCTTCTCCTGTCAGATGAGGCAGTGAGAGTCCTATCAAGAAAATTTCTCTTGGTCTTGTTAACTGCGTGTCAGTGACCCTAAGAGATGAGATCGCTGAGAATTCCCTAACTGAAATCTCAACGAGGCAGGAAGGGGTACAGGCTTACTCATTATTAGCCATTAACACCTCAGTGTTAATGAGTTTTTCAGAAAGAACCTACCATCTTGCAAAGACTAAGTGCATACAGTTCCACAGGAATAGTGCGGAAAGCCCAATGTTCACCAAGCACTACAGTAAATGCCTTCACTTCGTCTTACAGGTGAGGACATGGAGGCAGAGGCTGTCTGCATGTCCAAGGTCTGCACCTCAATGCTGCCACCTTTGTTTGTGGGTGGAGGAGCCTGTATGAGGATGGGCACCCTGCATGCCCCCTTGAGTGGGGCTGTGGCTCAGTCTGCCTCCTGCAGCCAGAGGACTGCCAGGTGACAGCCCACAGCTGTGTGTCCTTGGCATGCACAGGGGGCCCATGGGCAGGCTCTTTTCTAGCAATTTTCTTGTTTCTGAAGAGGCTGTTGCCCTTGCTTTTTCTCTGAGATCTTTTTTGGTACCTGATAGGACTGTGTGTCCCCAAGCACCAAGGCTGTCCTCTGGGAAATTCAGGGGAAGGAAAGGCAGATATGGGCGGAGGGAGTGGGAGGCAGACAGTTGCCCTGGAGGGCCAGCCACAGGCCACTTGACTAGTGCTGATATCTGTCATCTTACAAATAGGGAGACTGAGGCCCACACTGAAGTGAAGACCTTGCCAGAGGAGCTAGTCAAGTGCAGGGGTCAGAGCCCATGCTCTTAACAGTGGAGACTCAGTGCCCCCCAAATGGCAGCATGTGGGTGCATTTTGGAAAACATGACCCCAGACCTTGCTGTTCACAGGGGCCCAGTTAGAGATGCAGTTCACTCCCTCCTGGGGACAGTACACACTGGTGTCTCCTGAAGTCTCATTTGAGTGTGTATTTCTTACAGGAAATTCTCTTACAAAACCACAATGCAACCATCAAAACTGGGATATTCACATTGAAACATTAATACCATCAAAGCCTGATTACATAATGTGTGGGGCCAGTGCACAAGGAACAGGGCACCTTGATAAAAGTAGGAATTTCAGGATGGTGATGGCTGACCACAACCCAGCACGGGGTCCCCTGCGGCCACATGGGTGTAGCCCACGAGGCTGGCCCCCTGCCTAGAACCCTCTGGAGCCCTTGGCCCAAGATGCCTCTCACAGCCATGGTCTCATCTACAAGCATGCACTGTATCTGGCTGTCAGCCTCTTAATCCCCATCATCCAGAAGACACCTCCTCTCTTGAGATGCCCTTGAGGGGTCAGGCTTGTTAATTTGTGGAGTGTCCCTCACCATGGTGGTGCTGGGCCCTCTCCAGCTTGGGTGTCCCTCTGGGGCAGGTGGGCGGCTGATTGGTGGCTTCTAAACAGTTACTCTCCCACCCTTGAGAGCTAATGGTCCCTCTGGGAGGTACCTGGAGACCATGGAAACATCCTATCCCTCATCCATCTCACATTCAGCTTAGTTATTTATATCAGTATGAACTCAGGGTTCTCTATTTTATTCAATAGTTATATTTTGTCTCTATATTATTTTGATATTTAACCTGACCCCAGTTTGGCAGTGGGAACCTACATTAGTTTCCTATCGCTGCCATAACAAACTGCCACCAACTTGGTGGGTAAAATTTATCATCTCACAGTCCTGGAGGCCAGAAATCCCAGGTCAAGTTGTGGGCTGAGCCATGCCACCTCCAAAGGCTTTAGGGGAGGGTCCTTCCTTGTCTCTTCCAGCTTCTGGCACCTTGTCTTATGGACATATCACTCCAATCTCTGCCTCCGCCTCTACACGCCTTTCTTTCTGTGTCTGTGTCCAAATCTCCCTCTCCTTTCTCTTACTAAGACACCAGTCATTGGCTGACCCTGAATTCAGGATGATCTTATCTTGAGATCATGAACTAATTACATCTGCAAAGACTGTATTTCCAAATAAGGTCACATTCTGAGGCTCCCAGTGGATATGAATTTCAGAGGGGTGCTATTCGCCCCACTACAAAGCCCCTTTGAACTGGCTCTGAGTCTTCCCAAGGCTTCTGTTGTTATATGAGCATTGCTGGCCTGGCAGAAGGACTTTCCTCTTCCCTAATCCTGGAGTCAACTGTGTGGCTCCTTTCAGAAGGAGAAGGCACTCTAGAACCAAGATCTGGATATGAGGTGTGCTCACTGCCATGGTGGAATCCCAGCCTCTAGGAGCAGATCCTTGTAGATACAATGCATGTGCACATGGACATTACTACTTCCACATGCAGGAACATGACTGAGAGACACACACACTCTTTGGAAGCAGACTCTAAGGAGGAGTTGTGGGCAAGATGTATGTAGGAGCCGACCTCTGTTGAAAGGACAGAGAAGGAGGTCTGGGTGGGGGAGGCCAGGTTGCAGGCCTGGAATGCCCACGTGAGAGAGGAGCTGGGCCTTGAGGCCCCACCTGCACAATCTCCAGATGTGAGCTGCCCAGGGAGAGCATGACCTCAGTAGAGTTGCCAGAATTTGAAATCCTGAAATTCAGATATAACTGTGTGTGCTGTATTTTCATTTTTTCTCAATTTGGAACCAGAGTCCCTAGACAGGGTGGCCCCCAGGTGCTGACATCCAGAGTGTTTGCTAACTGAACCCTGCAGCTGGGCAGCAAATCCCTTATGGGGACCTGGACGGTGTATCTCCATGCCTCCCCATATCTACGCCTCTTTCTTGAAACCTGTGAGTCCCCACTCAAATCTCCAATTCCAATCTGACATTCAGGTTTCTCTCTTTCCATAACTATAATTCATTCTCTGACGTGAGGCTCTGCCCCACCAAGCAGCTTCAGTACCAACTGCTTAGGTTGGGAAAGAAGCATGTACCTTTCATCTTGGGTTTCTTTTTTGAAATTTAACTTTTAAAAATTACAGATATTTTCAAACATATATAAAAATAGAGAAAATGGTGTAATAGCAAATAGCATAACAAAGCATCGTCACCCAGCTTCAAGAATTACATTGACATTTTGCCATCTTCCTGCTTCATGCATTTTGCCTTAGCGTGTATGCCATTAAGGATGTCCAGTGAAAACATGTTTCTCTACAAGATTGCACAACTAACTTGATATATAGTTATATTTTTTCAGTTTTTAAAAATTTAATTTTTTAATTAGGTAAAATGTTGACTGAGTCATAATTGCAAAACCAGGTGCAGTAAGCGCAAAAGCTCACTTTTCCATTTCTGTCCCACTCCTTTACACATGATGTCAGTCAGGATGTTTTCAGCTGCCCATATCAGAATAGCCAATGAAAGTGGCTTAAATCAGGACATTGACTATCTCACTTATTAAGAAGTACAGTGGTAGGAAAGTGGGATGGTGCAGCTGCTCAGAAACACCAACAGCTGGGTCCTTCCCATCTTCCCACTCCACCATCTGCCCAGTTCTGGCCATCCCTGCATATGGCTACATGTGGGTGCAGCAACCCCAAGAATCATGTCTGTGTATCTGTCCATATCAGGGAGGGAGGATTTCCCTTTCTACAGCTTCATTATCACTGACAAGGGCCTCTCCCAGAAGCCCCATGGCACACTACTCTTTCCATTTCCTTGGCCAGAACAGGTCGTATTCCACCGCAGACTGACAAGCACATCGCCATTGACCCTACACTTTTAGGTCTCTTTCCTGGGGAGCTGGGCTGCAGCCCACCTTCTGTCACCAGTGTTGCTCCATGCCTGCAGAGAGCAGTTCAGTTCACAAATACAGGGATGGGGTGGGATGTTGTCAGAGAGGAGCTGAAGGTCAGCCACACCCTCATGGTTGGAACATGGGTTGTGTCCAAGGTTTCAAGATTATAAACAACATTTGGATTACTGTCTCATAGCCATCTGTGATTGTTTCCTTTGGACATCTCACAAGAGGAATAAGAGTTAACTCCAGTTAGCTTGGTTTCAAACTCAGGAACCCATACCGTTGTGATCTGATAAGGGATCCTGTGGGTAAGTGTGGTTATCAGTCTTCAGTGGGAGTTCAATGTAACACAAACATACCGAGCCCCTAATATATAACTGGGCTAAGCTTTGGGCATACAATATTCCAAAGGTGGAATACCATTTTTTCAGGGATATATTCTGTACTTTGCTTAAAAATTTGAGGAGTGAGGAATCAAGAGAGGAACATCCATTTGGATTCCCCATCTCTCTTGCACTTAGCATGGGGCAGGATAGATATAACTGTTCTAAGGGTGTGCAGGCCTGGTGTCTTATTTTCAAGTGAATGGGCAGAAGGACATGCCAGTCAGTATGCCTGTGCGTGCTCTCTTATTTAAAAGGTGATTGATGGCTTGGCTTTTCTCCCCATTACATTGTGTCATCAGAAACACTAAAACTAGCAAGAGTAGCAGGTGGTATCACTAATTCATCATAAAGCTGGTTGGAGGGGCTGGGTGCAGAATGGCCAGTCTAAGGGGTCAGTCACAATATTGGTGTAGGGTAAGCACAAAGCCACAGATGGGTGCGTGGAAGGTGAAGAGAGGCTGTCAGCCCAGCCGGTGGGCTCTGGGCCAGGCTGAGCCCAAGCCTTGCAGGCATAAGGCAGTGAGCAGTGTGGGAGGTGCCATGGAGGGGGTGGAGCGCGGTCCCAGGAGCTGGTGCTGGGGAGGGGCTGTCAGGGCAGATCCAGGCCACGCATCTGGTCCAGAGGGGTGGGGACCATGGCCGTGCTGGGGGCCTGAGGCCAGAGCTTTGTGGCAGCTTCTGCTGGTGTATTAGACCCTGAGTCAGGCAGTCCCATCCTTCCAGATGGTCGCCCAGGAGCAAGCAAATCTGTTTGGTTTCCAGTTTCGCTCTAGCTGAAGTCCTGAAAGTCCAAATTTTAAAGACTAATTTTTTAATGTAACCTTATGATGGGTAACAGTTCCTTTTTACTCCCCTCTTATTATTGTTGTGAACTCTGTTTTGCCTTTGTATATTCTAGTATCTGTGACTAAGAAACTTAGGTTTCCTGTGATAGAAACATAGTATGTGCTATGTTTCCTGCAGGACTTCAATGTGCTGTCCTCTCACCCAGAGCAGGTGGGCACTGGCTGACCCATGAAAGCTGCTCTGTGAACTGGGCACACCTCCTCCGTGGTCACCAAGACTGGTGGAATGGGCCTGGCTCCAACAAGCCTGCTGAGTGAGTTTCCTTTAGGCAAAGGGAGAGTCAGGGAGCCTAAGAGGCCATTTCTTGGGGATGAGGTGTGGAGGGTGTGTGGGCAAGAGGATGGTTTCAAGTTCCACTTCATGTATTCAAACATTGCCCAACTTTTTTCCAGAACTGTGCTTCATGTGCAGGTGCCCCATTTAACACACACCATTGGCCGTGAACATTGAATCATGGCTGACAGTGCTCTGACTTGCTCCAAAGGAGCTCTCCTGGCTCTGTGCTCTCTCCACAAGATGCAGCATGGCCTTCCTGGGCTCAGGACACTGGGCACACTGCAGCCCCAGCTGAGGGGCCATGATAAACACTGAAATCACCCAGAAAAGGCACAGCAATTCAAAGAGAGGGCACTAGAAGTACCACAGAAAGGTCACGTCTGAGCTGAAAGGACAAAGCAGAGGGTCCCCAGTTCAATGTCACTGGCTCAGGGTGCCTAAAGCCGTGTAGTTGGCATGGTGTGTGCAGATGGTGAACACTCAGAAATTAGCCACTGTCACCCAAGGCTGGCCATTTCCGGGTAAGACAACCACTGAGTTGGCTGATCCCATGTATGCCCAGTGTCATGCTCCCTTGCCCCAGCCTGGGGCACGATCCTGACCCAGCTTTCCAGAGCCATGCCCAGTGTGTGCTTTCTCCTTGGGTACCAGCAGCTCTGGAGCAGGTGCTCATTTCAAGTGTGACCACAAGGTGGGAAAACACTTGAACACATGAAAAGGAGAGACATTTTTCTGAGATGCAGGTGAGCTCTTTGTAAATCTAGGGAGCTGACACCGTAATGATTTTTTTTGTTCTTTAGTTTTTCCAATACTGCCTCCTTTTATATTTGGCTGATTTTAATTTCCTGTATAATGTTTAGTTACGTTCTTCGTGGTTACTCTGGAGATTAGAGTGAAATCCTAAACTTATATGTGTGTACGGCCACAGACAAGCAGCATGCCTCCCTGATATTTGCACTTGTGAATCTCTCCTGAGACGGCATTTATTCTCTTCTGATGGTCTGAAACTCTGTTTTTTTTTCAGGATTCAGGTTAGGTTGCATTCTTCTCTAGGGAGAGATTTTCTGCATCTCCCTTCTCCACCACCTCCTCCTGGAAGATGCAGTATAAACACCTACCATTGCTAACGTGTGTTCTCTAGCCTATCTGCCCAGTTGCTGCCTTAAAACAAGGACTATTGGTGCTAATAACCATGGCTTGAATGTTAACCACGTGTAACAAAATCTCCACTACAAAAAGGTGAATAATTCAGCAAAATGGTGGGGTTTTTTTTGGTTTGGTTTTGTCTTATTTTACTATTTGGGCAAGAGGTTCAGAAATGAAGAATCTGAAATAGATTGCACAGTTTACTGGAAACTAATAAACAGGGATGACTGCAGAGGTGATAAAGAGAGAAGAAAGGAATAACAGCTATTTTGTTCCATTTTAAATCTAAACTGCTTTCCTACTGTGACTGACTTTCTAGGAATGTAGACTTTGCATGAAAATAATCACATCAAAATATGAGTGTCCTTACAGAAAACATTTTCAAGCAATGTAAAAGTAATTTATCTTCCTTGTTATTATCACATTTAGTTTCTGTAATAAACTTGCTGGCATCTGTAGAGACAGTGGATTTGTCAAAGGCTGACTTTTCCCATCCCTCATTGAGTAGTTTCCCCCTTCAACTGAAAAGTTGGATGTGGAGGAGCAACCACTTAATTTTAGTTCCAATACAGTTTTTTACTTATCAATAATCATTTTTCTGGGCTTCATGCATATCAAGAAATTGCAGACCAAAGGAAATGCTTACTTGTGCTTGATACTGTACTGAATGCTGAGTGTGCAAAGCATGTTAGAAGTAAGGATTGCACATAGGTCCAAAGGTCCAAATGAGTAATTCTGTTTTTTTCTTACTGGTGTCTAACTGACCAAAAGAATAGATATTCATTGTTGACTTAAAATTTAATGATTCATGTATACTGCTGTTGTTGAAAGGAGTGTTGTATGTATCTGTAGGTTTAGTTGGTTTTTAATGTTTCTCAAGTCCTCTGTCTCTTTATTGGTCTTCTGTTGAGATGTTCTATTCACTATTGAAAGTGGGGTAAAGAAGTCTCCAAATGTAGAACTGTTTGTGTCATCCTCTAATTCTGTCAATGTTTGCTTTATATGCTTTGGGGCTCCAACTTTTTAGTGCACATATATTAACCTGTTACATCTTGATGAATTGAGCCTCTTCTCAGTATTTAATGTCTTTTCTTTCTCTCTTGTTACAATTTTTTTTAGTTAAATCTACTTCATTTAATATTAGCATAGCCACTCCAGCTATTTTGGTAACTATTTGCATGGAATATATTTTCCCATCATTTCACTTTCAACTTATTTGTGTCTTGGGGTCTAGCGTAGTCTCCTGTAAACAGCATATAGTTGGATTGTGCTTTTAAACCCATTCTGCTAATCTCTGCCTTTTAATTGTGAGTTTAAGTGATTTTAAACAATCATTTTAACATTTAAAGTGATTACTGATAATGAAGGCCTTACTTCTGCCAATTTGCTATTTGTTTTCTATGTAGTATTTTGTTCTTTAGTTCCTCCCATACTGCCTCCTTTTATGTTTGATTGATTTTGATTTCTTCATTTCCTTTTCTGCATAAATTTTATTTTTTTCCTTAGTTACTCTAGGGATTATATAATGGTTACTATAGGGATTAGTGCCAAATCCTAAATTTATATGACTCTAGATTGCATAGAAATAAACCTGGCTCCAACAGCACATGCCAACTCTGCTCCTATCCAGCATCCTCTTCCCTTTTGTGTTGTTGTTATCACTAATTACGTCCTTATATATTGTGTGCCCATTAACAGAATTATAATTATCATTTTGTAGAACTGTCTTCTGAATCTTGTAAGAAACAAAAAGAGAAGTTATAACCCAACATACTATAATACTAACTTTTATATTTATTTACATATTTACCTTTACCAGGGATCTTTACTTCTTTGTATGGTTTTGTGTTACAATATAGATTCCTTTTGTTTCACCCTGAATACCGTTAGCATTTCTGTAGGGCAGGTCTACTAGTAATGAATTCTATTAGTTTTTGTTTATCTGAGAATGTCTTAATTTCTCGTTTATTCTTGAAGGATATTTTTGCTGGATATAAAAATCATAGTTGACAGGTTTTTTTTTCTTTTAGTATTTTAATACATCATCCCACTGCCTTCTGGCTTCCATGCTTTCTAATGAGAGATTAGCTATTAATCTTTTTTTAATTGAAGTATTGTTGATGTACAATCTTATACTTGTTTCAAATGTACAACACAGTGGCTGTTAGCCTTATTGAAGATCCCTTGCATTTTATGAGTTTCTTCTCTTTTGCTTTCTCTTTGCCTTTGTTTCTTGATAGGAGCACATTTCAGTATCTATCTCTGAGTTTAACCTGATTGGCATTCATTGAACTTCATGAATATGTAGATTGATGTTTTTCATCAAACTTTTGGCCATTATTTTTTTGTATTTTCCACTTCCTTTGTATCTCCTCTTCTGGACTCCCATAGTGTGTATATTGGTACACTTGATGAGGTCCTGTAGATTGTTTAGACTCTGTTTCTTTTTCTTCATTCTTTTTTCTTTCTCTCCTCAGACTGGGTAATTTCAGTACCCTGTATTCAGGTTTGCTGGTCCTTTCTACTGCCTGCTCAAATATGCTGCTGAATTTCTCCAGTGAATTTTAAAAATTTCAGCTATTGTAATTTTCAGCTCCAGAATTTCTGTTGGTTACTTTGAATAATTCCTGCCTCTTTATTGATAGTACCTTCTGCTTTGGCATCATTCTCCTGATTGCTCTTTGTTCCTTGTCCATGGTTTCCTTCAGCAACCTAAGCGTATTTAAGACAAAGTCTTTGTCTTGTAAATCCACTGTCTTGCTTTCCTGAGGGATGTTTACCACCAATTTCTCTGAATGTAGCCTTCTTTCTTGTTTCTTTTTATGTTTTGTACATTTTTGTTGAGAACGGGACATTGTGAATATTGCTCTGTGGTAGCTGAAAGATTCTCTCTCTTCCCCAGAGATTGTTGATGATGCTTCTTTGTGGGGTGCAGTCATCTGTGCAGTAACTTTTCCAAGGATATGTTAGAATATCTGACAACTCTCAACAAGTTTTATAATTTTGAAGATTGAAATTAAAGTATCTCCTCTCACTACAATAGAATGAAACTAGCTATCAATAACTCTGGAACACTTAAAACTTTACAAATACATTTACAATGGAAAAATTTACAATTAAACAACACATTCCTAAACAGCAAATAGGTCAAAGAAGAAATAACTAGCAAATTATAAAATACTTTGAGATGAATGAAAATAAAACCACAACATATCAAAACTTAGGCAGTGAAAACAGTGTTTGCAGGGAAAAGTATAGCTGTAAATACCTACACTATAAAAGAAAGATCTTATATCAATAACCTAACTTTACACCTTAGGAACTAGAAAATGAAGAGCAAACTAAACACAAAACCAACAGAAGGAAGGAAATAATAAAAAAATAGTGCAGAGAAAAATCAGAGAATAGAAACACAATAGAATAAATAACCCAAAAGTTGGTTCTTAGAGATCAGTAAAACCAACAAACCTTTGCTAGATTGTGAAAGAAAAAAAGAGAGATGCATATAACTAAAACTGGAAACAAAGGAGAGGTCATTACTACTTACTTTACAGAAATTAAAAGAATTAGAATACTGTGAACACATTCTATGTATGGCACTAGATGAAACTGACAAATTCCTGGGAACAACAAATTACCAATGCTGACTCAAAAAAGAAATAGAATATGTCAATAGATTCATGACAAATAAAGATTGAATCAATAATCAAAAATCTCCCAAAAAAGAAAATCTCCAAACCAGATGGTCTCACGGATGAATTCTTCCAAACCTTTAAATAAGATTAAACACCAATCCTATTCATACTTTCCAAAGAGCAGAAGAAGGGGGGACACTTTCTGACACATTTAAGGAGGTCAGTATTACCTTAATATCAAAGCCAGATAAGATACCACAATAAAAGAAAACTACAGACTAATATATCTTAAGAATATAGTCTGTGAGTTCCCTAAGGCAGCCATAACAAAGCACCACAAACTAGGTAGCTTAAAACAATAGGAATGTATTGTGTCACAGTTCGGGGAACTCCAGTCAAGGTGTCAGCAGAGCCATGCTCCCTCTGAAATCTGTAGAGGAATCCTTTCTTTACCTTCATCTTCACAGATCATCCTCCCTGGGCGTTTCTGTCTTCACATGGCTGTCTTCTTATAAGAACACCAGAAATATTGGGTTATGGGCTCACCCAACTCAATATGACCTAACCTTAACTAATTACATCTGCAATGAGCTTATTTCAGAATAAGGTTATATTTACATGTACTTGGAATTAGCACTTCAATATACCTTTTAGGGGGAACATAATTCAATCCATAACACAGATACAGAAATCCTCAATAAAATACCAGCTAGACTCATTCCCCAGGAACCCCCTGTCCTGCAGAGCCTCCTGCATACAGCGTCCCTCACCACTATCTCCAATCTCCCTTTGACCTTACTCTTCCCTCCCCTCTCCCTTGACTAAAACTCCCACCCTTTCCTAATGACTCTCCTGAAACCCAAAATAGCTAGTTGCCTCTCAATAATTTTTCCTTCCGTAAACCAGATATATTGGCAACTGTGGAATTTAAACTGTGGACCCAATTTAAGAACTATGATTAAGGATTTCCCTTGAGCCCAGATAAGATCAACAAGTATTGGTAGGATTTAGAATTCTTTTGGGGCTATATGACCCAGGGTTACCTGACCTACCTGGCCCCTTTTCTTCCTGCCTGCCTGCCTGAACTGGACACCAACCTTCTCCTGCCCTAGGACTGGGATTTATGCAAACAGGACCTCAGACTGGAACCATATCACAGGCTCTCCTGGTCCTCCAGCTTGAAGATAACAGATTGTGGGACTTCTTAACCTCTATGCTTGCATGAATCAATTCCTCTAATAAATCTTTCTAACTGGTGACTTTGCTCCCAGATAGAGAACCAATTATTATAATCTACTGATCAGACTCCAGGTAATTTTAAATTTGAAGTCAACATCCTACATAAAGCAATGGGACAAATACTTGCCACCTGAAAGAGTCCAATAGAGATCCAAATATACAAACAGTTAAGGGAAGGCCTTGGTTACCACCTGTTTCACAGGCAAATCCTTCTTCCTGGGATCTCCATGTGCCCCTGTTGGATTCTCTGGGACCAGGACATTTGGTGCTGCTTGTCTCAGACTAATAATACCTCATGTACTTTAAGAAGAGTATTCTGAGATGCGTACAGGCCCTAATTCCAGAAATCACCATGGCTGGAAATCTTAAGTCAGACATGAACTCCGCAATGAGGCTGCCTTATTACCCAGGCACTTTTCCTGGAGGGGCTTCTGACTCACTCTGATACTCACAATCAGAGCAGTGTTGTTGAAGGCGGGAGCCACACAGACAGAGTGTTTCTGTTAAGTGCAGCAGAAGCTGTGAATACCTCTGCCGGTGGACCACTGAGCAGCTTGATTAGTGGTAGACCTTTGCATCGCTCTAGATTTGTTGGCTGCTCATGGCAGCATCTGTGTGATTGCTAGTACTTCTCGCCGTACTTGGATCAATGAAATAGGCAAAGCAGACAGACTATACATGGCCTTTCGAGAACGATTTGTCTCCTGAAGCCTAATCCTCATGTCCTATGGGATGTTTTCTCCTGCCTGGCTTGGCAAATGGGGGTTCCTAGTTGACCCTGCAGAGACGATTAACTGCTCTTGTCCTGGCCGTCATGGTCATGACACTAGTCTCTCCCTCTACACAGTCTTAGATGCTTCTGTGCAGCTGCTGTCTCATCAGAGCAGAGATTCACCACAATGATACAATAACAGAAGGCAAAATAAATCTCGTGAAAGGATTGACCTTGGAGGAATGGGACAGTCTGCAAGCTGCAAAGATCTCCTGCCTTCCCTGAATTGGTCAACCTTGTGCCAGTGGGGAAGGGGAACCAAGAGCGTAAAAGTACAAATGGACACTGTCAGACTGTCCCGACTGCCTCTGATCTCCCCTCTCAGCAGTCAGCCCAGAATGATCGGGATGTGGGACATGAACAAGAGACTGCCAGCTTTCCTGTTTTTGTTTTTGTTTTCCCTCACTTCCAACTTAGGACCAGCCAGAGAAAGTGAAATAAGCTCCCTAAACAGTATGCTCCCCAAACATAAGCTGCAACCATTCTACTTAGCTGCCTCCAGCTTCCCCGTGAAACAGCCTTCAATCAGAGCATACCCTTTGTCACCCTAAAGGTTTTTCACTCTTCTGCCCACCTCTGCATCTCTACCAAATGCAAGTGATGGTGGCTAACTCACTCGCTATAGTGAGATCTGAATGAATAAGCCTCTGTTCTCACTTGGGTGATCTTCATTTATTTCCATATGACAAACTGGATTTATGTAGATTGTGAAATTGTCTGAAAACAAACAGGTGCTGAAAAATGGAACTGGAGTGACCTTTCTACAGTGTGCACTCCCTTAGATTGCCACCTGTTTTAAATCCTTCAGTGGTCCCTCATTGCCCTTGGAATAAATTTGCTCTCTGTAACTGGGCGTAATCTATCCCTGGTTAGCTTTCCAGCCTTCTCTCCCTTGCACTGCTAACCAAGCTGACCTTCTTTTATTTTCTGTAATATGCCTTGCTATTTTTTCCCTTCTTTGGAGTAGGCCATTTCTTTTGCCTGGAATATTCTATTTCTCTCTCCACCTGGACCTCTCAGGTCTCAGCAGACATCTCTTCCTCCATCCAGTTACCTCCAATTCTTTCCTGGGTTAATTGCACTCCTACCATTACCATAATACACCAGTATCCCACTGATTATTTGGTGGTGTTCACACTAAACTGCAAGCTAGATTGTATTGGCCATATACCATACCAAGCTGAATCCTGTCAACCCTCTTGTAGTTTTGCACTACTTAATCTAGATAATCTGAAATAACACATCTGAAAATTTTCTCCTGAAGAAATTATTTCTAGAATTATTTTCTATCAGTATGGGATCTATTGCTTTGCCAATTATATAATTACATCAACTGACTACAATTTACAAGTTTTTCAGTATCTTTTTTGTCATAATAAATCTAGGAAGGTGGTTGTCCTCAAAGAAGTTTGTGTTTTAACTTTAATGAAATCATAGGATCAAAGGTAGAATTGCCTTCAAGAAACAACCTCCATCTAGTACATTCCTTTGTGCTCAGTCCTGACTTCAATTATCATCCATATATGGTTACTATAAATTTACATTTCTATCTCATGCTCTCTTCTTAGATCCAGACCTGTTCTTCCAACTGCCTATTTGATATTCACACCTAGAGGTCTCTACAGCCATGGTCACATGGTCAAGACCAACTCAAGGTTCCTCTTCCCAGTGTCCCTGTCCATTCTCCAAGTCACTGGTCTGGATACTTTAATCAGCTGAGTCCAGGCATGGCCAAGTTGTGTTCACTCCCCTCCCAGATACCCTCAGAGTCGCTGCTTCCCATCATCTCACCCCTGCCCTAGTCTCAGCCCCACCCAGCAGCCTCCTAGCGTCGATTGCCCCATGCACCCTTCCTCACCACCATTCCTTCCCCACACCACAGCCAGCTGAACTATCAAATGCAAGTGTGATTCTATCAGCACCCGTGGAAACTACTTCTTTGGCTTCTCATTGGTTTTAAAAAGACCCAACTGGCTTCATGATTGATCCCTAGCCTCCTGCATAATATTCTTCTTCCTGCGGTCTGTGCTTAAGTCATTCTGTCTTCTTTGCTTCATCTGAGTGCCGTGCTTCCCCAGCACAGGGCCTTTTCAGGGGCCGTCCCTGCTGCCCTGGGGGCATCTCCCCTCACCACCTCTTCTGCTTTCACCTGCTAATTTGCTTGTCCTTCTGATTCCAGGGTTCCTCTTCAAGACTGCTCACTTAGATTGGATTATGGGTCCCAGTCGCTGGGAGAGACATCTCCTCCAGGAGCATGTACCTCAGTTAATGAACAGATTTTCCTTGTATGGTCATAAAACCAGTGACCTTCACCCCCACTGGACTCTAAGCTTTATGAAAGCAGGTATTGAATTTCGTTTTGTTTCTGCTTGTCACTGTCCCTTGTCCGCTGGCACACACACTGTGTGGTTTTTGTGGGGGCAGGAGATGGGATGGGACTGGTCAGCCTTGGTGAGCTCTGTGCCATGCTGACCACCCGGGCTTGGTCCTGGGGGGATCTGGATGAAGGTAAGAGGGCAAGGACAGGGTCAACTCTGGGTTTAGCTGGATTGCTAAGGTGGCTGACTGGAGACTGTAGCTGAGGCACCCACACTGGAGGGGTGGTGTGTGTGCTCTGTGTTGGTGCACCAGTCAGGTGACCTGAATGCACGTATGGTGGCAGGGCTGAAGGTGAGGGAACAGACTTAAGGAACATTTAGGATGTAATGTTGGAGAACTGAAGAGGGGGAAGTGCTGTTAGGCTGTTGTGGAAGTGCAGTTTTGAACATTTGGAATCTGAGGTGCCAGTGGACACCCAGGTGGAGATGTCCAATTGGCAGCCAGAAAAATAGAACTGAAATTTAGGTGGACATATTGATTTGGAACTGAAATAATGAAGTTTGAACCTGTGGTTGAGATTAACAAGGGAGAGTCCACAGAGTAATAACATGAAAGGTGTGGTATTCCAATATCTAGTATGGTGCCTGGCACTGTAGGTAGTGAAATGTGTTGAAAAATGCATGTCAGTGGAGACCAACATTGAGACATGGGCTGAGGAAGGGAAGCTGATGAAGATGAATGGGACAACCCAATGCTGGAGGAGGTGGGGGCCTGTTTGGGTGCTGTCTGGGGGAGGAGCTCATGGAAAGGAGAGGGGTTACAAATAAAAGATGAGCATTGGGTTCAACAATCTGGAAGTCACTGGTGACCATGGCACTTGTGCAGGGTGGTGTGTGTGGGGGGGAGGCGAGTGAGCAGGAGGGTGGGGGTGAAGGGAGCCAGGGAGCTGCTACTGCAGAAATGTGACAAGATGTTTGCCCTGGGTCACTCAGTCAGGATTGAGGGGAATGGCAGGCTTTGAATGTATCTTTCATCATACTTCTCAAAGGAAGATATGTAGGGATATCATACCCATTTGCTGCTATGTTATTATCAAATTAACTCATAATTCATAAATAGCAAACTCCTTCAATTATGATTTGTATTCCTGTAGGAAAAAAGCAGACTGTGGTCAAGTAACATCAGCCTAGCATTTAACACAACTTTTAAATTAATTCTGACATTTATTTAGTGCCTGTTTTGCTTGTAGTCACTGGTCTAATCTGAGTGGAAGTCACCAGAAGGGATGAGAAGCTGGAATTATGGGAGAGGGATGACTGGAGAAGGTCCATGGCTGAGCAGATTGGCCGCCAACGTGGGTACACACCCTTTGAACGGCACTCCAAGGTCAGGATGGTTGTTGAGGCGACAGGTATGCATGTCAGGCCCGGAGGTCAAGGGACGACGAGTCTGAGGGTCTTGGTGGTGTGGAGGTAAGAGGAGGAGACGTGGTCTTCTGCCGAAAAGGAGGTGGAAGAGGGGCAGGAGTTCCCCAGGAGCTTCATTAAACTGGGAAAGGTCTGGAATAGACATTTAGGAGCCAGAACCTAAATAAAACTAGGTGTCTGCATGCAAACCTTGCTGCTCACTAAACTGCACGCTGCCTGAGGGCAGTGTTGTCCTTCTTTCTTTGTGCCCTCTTGATTCATGCATGAAGACCCAGAGCTATTTTGAAAGCTCCTACTCTTATGTTTTCACTTATTTTGAGAAATATAATAGCGTTGCTTCACAATTTTAATAAAACCTGTGCAAAAGTGAACTTTTAGGCCATTTAAGAGTTTTTATAAAGGTATGCAATTAACCTTTTCCCTATGCAACATGTAATAGTCTTAAAAATCAGAATTCTCAAGAAAAGGTGTGATGTTAATTTTCTTAGAAAAGAATTATGAAGTCACGAGACCCTAACTAGTCAGCTCACCAAGAGCTGTCAATCAAAGGCACCCTTGTGAAAATTCTGATAGCCCAAGTTCTGTTTTCCAATGGCAGAGCAAGATTTTCCTCCCAGATGGTTTCCTATTGGCTCTGAGATGTGGGCGGGGCCACCGATTCCTGGGGCCGCCAGTAGCTCCACCCCATTCCATGCAAATGAACAAAAGCTCTGGTGAGCCCACGTGATCTGTCAGGTGGTCGATGACACCCTCGCCCCACCCAATGACGTCACTACCCACTCAAAACTCTCGCGAGAGTTTGCACAGATGCTGGTGAGAGGCTGACTGGCCAGTCCACTATAGTAGGAGTGGAGTTTAGCGGAGGGGGCTCACTTTAGGGAAGGTCCCCCCACTCCATCCCTAGAGCCTCCAGCCCAGCTTTGGGCAAGGGCCCCAAGGGGCCTGTAGGACACTGCCCTGGGGTCCCATGCACACTCTCCCCCCATTGGCTGGCTGCACCAGCATGCAAATGAAGGCGCGCGTCACTTCCGGAGGCAAATCGAGCGCCATTTTCTCTTTCTGGCCGCGCTGGGAGGAGGGGACGGGGTCGTGGGGTGGGCGCGCGCTGAGGCGGGGGTCCCGCCGCGCGGGGTGGAAGCAGGCGCGGGCGCGGCCCGGCGGGCAACAGGCAGCGGGGAACGCGCGGCGCCCTGGGTGCCCAGCGGTAGGTATGACCCTGGCCCGGTCCCGCGGCGACGCCCCTGGCCCGGCTGGCCCGCCGCCAGTCGCGGCAGCCCGCCCCGCCGCGCCCCGCCCACCCGCGGCGCTCTCCGGCGCGGGTTCGCGGCCCGAACGGCGCCTGTCGTCCCAGCGCGTCACGTGGGGGCCGGTGGGCCCCACGGCCGCGGGAGGGAGCGGGGGCCGGCGAGGGGCCGGCACCGGGGAGGGCGCGCGCAGCGGGGCTGGGTTGGGGACGTACCTCCCTCCCGCCCTCTGCCCCCGGCGCCCACGCCCCTCCCCCGGCGAGGGCGGCGAGGGCGCCGCGGGCGCTGTTCTCCGGAGGCAAGGGCTGATGGCTGAGGGCGGGCGGGCGCGGGGTCTCCGCCCGAGCTTCCGTGGCGCCGCTGCTGTGCAGATGTGTACGTTGGAGTCTTTTAGCTTCGTGTGCGGCTGCCGGCTGCGTGGGCACAGGTTCTGTGGCACTGTCCCACCGCACCTTGGCTTTGGGACGTCAGAAGCTGTTGGCTGCCAGCGCAGTGCACGTCTGCAGAATGATGAATAATTAAGTGTTCTGTGCATTTTCTTTGAATCTGAATTGGAGACTGAATGCTGTTGAAGCTGGTTTGTTTGAATGGGAGGGGTGGGAGACGGGGACCATCTGCCCCAGCTGGAGGCGCGAGCGGCTCTTGCCGAATAGTGAGGCTTAGGGGAGCGTTTGTGGGAGAGTTCATCTTTGGCTGCAGGTCAGGTTATTTATATGGGACTTACTTAGAGCTATTATTGGGGAGTTGGCCATATTAGGAACGAACGTAGGTATTTGCGGGATTGAAACTTGGTCTTTAAGCATGGAAGTGGCAGATTCTGTACGTGCAAAACGACCGGTGCGAGTCTGGAGGATGGGCCAGAGCGGGGAGGAGACAGTTCAGTTGTCTGATGGAGAGGTGGCCCAGGTTAGGGTGAAGAATTAGTGGCTTCTTAGGGGAGATGAAGGCGGAGTTGAGCAAGAATTTTAGTTGAAGAGATCCTGGGACACGCATTAAATCGCACCTCGGTTTGCACTGTGCTATTGCTGGGTGTGTGGTTGAGTCTCTGCGCGAGCCCTGCGCGGTGGCCTCCACTCTGGCAGCCACGCACCTGGTAGGGCAGTGGGTTCCATGGGAGGAATCTGAAAGGCCTGACTCGCTGAAGGGAAAGGATCTGTGTTTGAACCCAGGCCTTCTGAATCTTGCTTTCGTGCATGGCACAGATATTACTTTTTAAATTTTATTTCTTAATTAAGGAAAAATAGCCCTGTTCCCAATAACTGGAACACCTCGTGTAGAGTTGTGGCGTTAAAGCAAGCCCACTGCTTGTGTTCTGGGTGCTTTTCTGGTACTATATCTCCATTCTCACAACTGTTCCCTGGGGAGGTTGCACTCTACCTGTTCTCAGGTGGGCAGTTGAGGCCCCGGGATTAACGAATTTGCAAAGATTACACAGAAGATTAGTTGTGGAGCTGCTTTGAACCCAGGCAGTACAGCTCCGAATCTTTGCTGGTGAGCGCATTGTGCAGTGTCGCCCCTCAAGTGAAATCCTTTCAGAACTTAGATTTCACAGGAAATCAAAACAATGTTCTGTGGCTTAAAAAGTATTATTACCTGAATGCCTTTATTTTTTGGAGCGTATTTTTTCCATAATGGAATATTCTTACATGATTATGATATTAAAAAACAAAAGAAACCCTTTAAGTGCCCCTTTAGGAAATGACATTTTCTTGAGCATGTCAGTGGAATTTTTTGTAGTTCCATGTCTACCACACACTATGAAACTAAAGAATTTACTGTGAACTGAGGTTGACAGGTTAGTGCAGCTGCGTTAGCTTGCTGTCTCCTGATGGTGAAAGTCTGCCAAAAATAGATGGAGAACAGCACCTATAGAGAATACATAAGTATGAAAGCGTTACTTCTTTCTTAATCCGCTGGGCATTTTGTATGGGATCTTGATCTTGGAATCGATAAATTATGGTATCCTAGAATGAAAAAATTACAGTAAAAGTGAGCTGCTTTTCCCCAAAGCTATTGTCAGCAGTACACCAGGCATCTTGAAAGATTTGTTTTAAGGTTTTGAAGCTTCTGTAATTTGCCTGTTTTATTTTTTGTCATACTTGCTTGCTTCTCTAAAAGAACAAATTGCTAAAAAGGAAATACTTTTTTTTTTTAAGTACGGGATCTGTGTGCTTATTTTTGGGAGAACCACCATGGCAATGATGAGGGAATGGGAGCGTTTATATTTGAGGATAAAATGTTCCTATTCTCCAAATTCAAGAAAGGAGAATGACAGTTCCTTGGTCATACCCCAAGCCTTGAAGAAGTAACTACAGAGCCTGTTTAAAACTTGCCCAATCACTGACAGCCTCATTTCTGTATCCTCCTGAGTCAGCCAGTCAGCAGCAGCCTGCAGAGAGCCAACCTGTGAAAATCAGCAGGTCCTAAACTTTCTTCTGAAAGTGCACCAGTCATGCTTCTCCAAACTCTGTGATAAGATCAGCACTTGCTAAGTAAGGCCAAACTTCTTTGCAAGCAATACATTTTAGCTTCCTTGTTTCAGATACATGTGGATGTTGGTCTTAACCTTGGATAATTAATAGCCAGCTTTGGGGAAAGAGGAGCCCCAAAGGATAGAGAGGATGGTGGGATTTCAGGGAGGAAATGAAAGCAAGTCTGATTGAGTGGAAAGCAGCTCCCAGAAGTGTTTGTTGAGGCTTGCTCTAGGCAGAGAAGCCAGCCTGGGCCTGAAAGTGACCCTGTGCTTAGTTTTTAGGAATGCCATTATGAGGTTCCTGCCAGCAACTCTGTTAGAGTAAGCTTTTGAAGGCTAGAACCCAAACAGTGCATTTCATTTTTAATGGTTTTGTTAGATCCCCCAGTACTAAAATGTAAATGATCCTTCAGTTTCCTTATACTGAGCCTAAGATACACTTTTCACACACCTTGTCTGAAAACTTCCCCATTGTACATCTTCTTCAAAACTTCATGATTCCTTAATTCTTCCCTCTTAATGTGTTAACCCTTCCTGTGTACCCTCACCCTATTTGATTCCACTCTGCCTTTTTTGGTTTTACTTACATCTTGCCACATACATTCAGACTTTTCCTCCTTTTCCTCAGTCATTTTTGAGGCTGATTATTCACTTGGACTGTCTTGGGCTCCGTAGCACTTTCTACATGTCTTGGTGATTCTTACCGTTTTATATTTTTTGTTCATTTATTGTGAACATTTGCTACATATTACGCTCTGATAGGCCCAGACATGCAAATAAAACATGATTCCTACCCGGAAGAACTTCAGTGTAGTGGGGGAGATAGGGTTATAAATGGGTAATTGCACTGTGGTGAAATCAGTGCAATGAATGCAGAAACTGGTTATCCTTGGAATGCCTAGGAGGGGCAGCATGCTTATCCTGCAGGACAGGGGCTTCAAGGTGGCTGTGCAAGGGGATTGCCAACTCAGAAATTGTCCTGTGAAGTCTTGGGAGATACTGCCAGATTGTCCTCTAAGCATGTAGATACTATGATTTTCCTACTCACCCTCCTACAGTGGGTGTTAGCAAGTTTTTAAAAGATTGTTTTGGTAATAAAAATTGGCATTCATATTTTATCTGACATTTCTTTAACTTGAACTTGACTGATTTTCCCCTGAATCATTTGAAAATAAGTTTCCAAACATGATGCTATATTACCTCAGATATTGTCTATTTCCTACAGATAAGAACATTCTCTTAAATGCCCAGAACACAACCATCAGAATCAGGAAACTAATACAGTATTTACCATCTAATCCTCAGACTCCACTGAAGTCTTTCCATTTACTCCAGTAACATCATTCGTAGTAAAAGAATCTAGTTAGGGTTGCACATTGTGTTTAGTCTCTTTTAATTGTTAACAGTACCTCAGTTTTTTTCACCTTGATCTTTTTAGAAAAAGTATAATTCATTAATTTTAGTAAATTAATGAGTCATAGAGCCATCACCACGATCTTTTAGAATGTTTCCAGTCCTCCTAGAAAACCTGCCTGTTTGCAGTCACTACCCATCTTCACCCCCATGCTGCTGCTAATCTACCTTCTGTCTCTAGATTGTTTTTTTATGAACATTTCATATCAGTGGAGTCACAATCTGAAGACTTTTCCATCTGGCTTCTTTCACTTAGCATAATGTTTTTGAGATCCATTCATGTTGTGGCATGCATCAGGGCCTAGTTTTTATTGCCAAGTGTTGTTCTGCTGTATGGATACACCACGTTTTGTGTGTCCGTTCCCATTTGTGGATGTTTCCGCTATTGTTATACTTGGACACTTGAATATTATAGGCTGTTTTTGTACAGTGCCTCCTAATTTGGGCTTGTCTGCCAGACTTCTGTGAATTACTCTTTTTCCCTTGGTTATTAAGTATTTTGTGGGGAGAGGCTTGGAAACCACGTAAATATCCCATTCTTCCTCAGACTTTCAATTTATTGTATCACAGTGGATTTAAGCTTATATTCTAGTGGGTTATATTTTAGTTGCTGTTGCTGTATACCAAACTACCCCAAACCTTTGTGGAATAAAATATTTTATTTAAAAAGCTCAGTAATTCTAAAAAAAAAAAAGGCTCAGTAATTCTTTGGGTCAGGAGTTCAGGTGGGAGCAGGGGAGAT